>JANZLX010000213.1:39189891-39217383 GCA_025531955.1 Erythroxylum orinocense
ATCATGGCATCGCTTGATCAACGCATTTGTCCAAATACACACAAAAACCTGCACGAAAGGAGAAGTTAACAAAGAAACAAACAAAAAGAAGAAAAGGAAAAAGGAAAACTTATCACAGCTGTAGAGTAGAGAAACAAAAGGAAAAAAATGAAAACTTACGAAAATAGAAACAGAAACACATGGGAGAGCAAAAGAACAGAAGACATCGACGACGGAGCACTGTGCGAAAGAGCGAGACACCTACCGAAGAGAACCTGCAGAGAAATAAAAGAAAAAGCCGACAACTTAACAACAAAAAGACGAAAAGGAAAAAGAAAAACTTATCACAGCTGCAGGGCAGAGAAACAAAAGGAAAAAACGAAAACTTACCAAAGTACAAACAGAAACATTTGGGAGAGAACAGAAGACATCGACGGCAGAGCATTGTCTGAAAGAGCGACACACCTGCCGGAGAGAACATGCAGAGAAACAAAAGAAAAACTTATCACAGCTGCAGAGTAAAGAAAAAAAAGGAAAAAAGTGAAAACTTACCAATGTAGAAACAAAAACACATGGGAGAGAACAGAAGACATCGACGGCGGAGCACTGTGTCAAAGAGCAACACACCTGCCCGATTGAAACTACAACACCTGCAGAGAAACAAAAGAAAAATAGAAGACTTAACAACACAAAAAGAAGGAAAAAACTAAGAAGGAAAACTTATGAGCACTGTGTGAAAGAGCGACACACCTGCCGGAGAGAAACTACAACACCTGCAGAGAAACAAAAGAAAAATCAAAGACTTAACAACACAAAAAGAAGGAAAAAAACCAAAAGGAAAGGAAAGTCAAACGAAAAAAACACAAAGCCAAAACGGAAAACAAAAAAAGGGAAACTCACCAGAGATAGAAGACATCGACGGCAGAGCGCTGTACAGGAAGGCAAGGGCGGAGAGGTAAAGGAAGAGGGAGAAACCTTTGCACAACTCTAGGTTAAGCGAGAGAATAAATGGAAGAGGCAAAGTAATAATAATAAAGATAAAGGACAGATATAACTGGGTAGGCACAACATTCAATGAATAGATAGCTCCAGAACTTTCACAGAGGGGGAGGGGGAGAATGTCACTGCTGGATTAAATGGGCGGTTGGGATGGATTGCGTGGTCGTCCATCCCAACTCGTCCTTAGTATATATACTTAAAGAAACACTTAGATTGCATGTTCCTGGTCCTCTGCTAATTCCAAGGCAAAATGGAGAGAAAGTGTTAATTGATGGATATGATATACCGAGACCAGATCCTCTGTCCAGTTTTACTCTGTCTTATTCTGTCTCATGAAATCTCAGCCATTTATTTTGTGGGCCCCACATGGGTCCCATGTGGGATCCACATAAATAAACGGCTGTGATTTATTGGACACAATAAGACACCATAATATTGGACAGGAGATCTGGACTCTGATATACCACCCAAAACCCATGTCATTATCAATGTATAGGCAATGACGAGAGATCCAAGTTACTGGACTAGACCTGGTAAGTTTTATCCAGATAGGTTTCTTAATAGTTCAGTTGATTATAGGTGAATAGACATGCAATTCATTCCATTTGGTGCTGGAAGGAGGATGTGTCCAGGTGTGTCACTTGGTGAAGTTACTGTTGAACTTTTACTTTTACTGTTGAACTTTAAAGTCCCTAATGGAATGAAACCAGAAAAACTTGAAATGTTCGAGGGTTTTGGTGCTACAGCAAGTAAACTACATAATTAAGTTGCGCTTAGTACCTTCATCTTTCCGTTAAAACACATATTCCATCATTTCCCACATAGACCTTATATTGTCCATCTCCATATCATTTCACCTTCGTGAACCAGTGTTAGGCTTGGCGTCTCTCTACTTCCAGTTTCTCGTCGTATTGCCTTTTTTCATGGTGTGTTATTGCTTTTAATAAGTCCATTCCTCGAACGTTATTTCTTTGCTTTGTTACATATTATCACAATGCATCTTTTGTTTTCACCTTCTTGTTGTGCCATAGTTGGGGAAGAAGTTAGTCAACTTCCAAATTCGATTTGGTGTAATAAAGCACAATGTATTGACACATGAATAGATAGAAGTTACATTACTCATGAAATTTCATTATGTTTAATTTATTCCTTTTTAATTATAGGGAGAAACATTATATGCAAACTTAAAACAGTCTGTATTCAAAACTAAAAGAAAAATAAAACCTTACCACAAGTTCATGACACACTAAATAGACTTACTAATTTTAGAATTGTGGAACAATGTTTTAAAAGTTGAAAATGACATGGATGTACCAAAAAAAAATTCTCTTTGCTCCTGAAGTCTTTGAGTCGGTAGTCTTCAAATTGTTTGTGGAAAGGCCATTGTAAAGAAATAGCTTCTGCCACTTATATATATTGCTTAATTCAAAAGGAGGATATGATTTTCTATAATTGTACAAACATTAAAGTTTAGAATGGGATGTCCCAGAAATTGATTCCTCTTTTAATTAGAAGAGGAATCAAAATGAATATGTAAATTTACTAAAAATATGTTGTACATTATTCTATATCTTAAAGATAGAAACATTATCTTTTTCTATGAGTTACCTCGACATGGATGCCATCCACGTCCTTTTTACATAGCTTGAAAATAGTACTTAAATATTAATGCAACAACCCGCATACGAATATATTTCAAAACACCAAAAAGAAAAGAATATAATAGCATATCACACCCAGTCCGAAGTCCCGCAATAAAGAATATAATAACATAAGTTCATAAAATATGACTACTAATCGATGTTTCACTAGTTACCTTATATTAAGAGGTTCAATTAATCTTGAAATGAGTATGTTATTTAGTTAATTTGACTATTATAGATTATATGATAATGGATCTTTACTATTGAAGATGAACCAAACCAAAGTTGATGGACCTATAATAAATGGTAACAATAAGGGTGGAGGACAGTGGTATTTGACGATAGAGTTGTGAAAAGAAGTGATTCCTATCAAACTTCTAATTCAAGAAATATCGAAATGAATTGGTTTTGTTTCAAAAGCAGGGACTATTCTGAATATGAATACGAATATGAATATGAATATAAATTGTGTTTTTAAGTTAATGAAGACATGTTGGAAAAAATGTCTACAAAATTAATGAGGATTTGAAAAAAAAGTTGGCAAGTAAATGAGAAAGCTATAAATGGCACCACATTGTTGACATCTTTAGGATACCGTCCATATACACAAAATGCATGCATGAAATGACCAAAATCTTCATGTAGATTTCTTGTGATTTTTCTATGACTTTCTTTGCTCCATCTGCCTATAAATACATGGAGTAAATGAAGTTTTAGATACAGATCTCTCATTTTTTTTTCATTGTGTGATGATATAACACTTAAGAGAATTCCTTCTGGGAATTTTTGTAAAACTCTTGTATTGTATATTTGTGAAATTTTTGCGTGTATTTAGGGATTTAGGTTAAGAGTAAACACCAACTTATTTGTATTCTCTATTTTTGTTAGTAAATTAATTCTCCTACCTTTGCCCATAAACGTACGTGAAATTGCCGAACCACATAAATCCATCTTGCAAATTTAATTTATATATTTTTCTCATTCTCATCTTAAATTATTTAGACAAATAATATTTATGCCTAGGATTTTTGCCCCAACAAGTGGTATCAAAGCCTAGTTTATTTTGTCTAAATTTTTCAATCATGTATGCTACGTATGAGATTGAGAAATTTGATGGATCTACTAGTTTCCTTCTTTCGCAAGTTAAAAAGGAAGCAATCTTGACACATAATGGATGCAACAAGGGGTTACTAGGTATTAGAAAAATGCCTAGTTCTTTGACGGTGGAGAAAAAACAAGACGTGGATGAAAAGGTTCTGAGTGTTATTAAATTAACTTTTACTGATAATGTCTTGCGAGAAGTCATGAAGGAAAAATCGGTAGCATTTATGCGATTGAAAGTTAGTTCTAGATATATAACTAAAACTTTCACCAATAAGCTGTATCACAAATCCCATCTTTACATGCTCTAAATGGAGGAATGTACACCACCTAAAACTCATATAGATGAGTTTAATTCAATTGTCTCATATGTTAAAGCCCTTGACATTGAGATCATTGATAAAGATGAAGCCTTCAATTTACTAAAGTCTTTGCCACCTTCATATCCTCACTTACGTGACACCTTGATGTATGGAAAGGAGACTATTAGTATTGAGGACATCACAAGCACTTTATTGTCGAAAGATCTTATGGAGTGGCAACTTGCTCATGCTAATAACAACAACCAAGGAGATGCTTTAGTTTCTCGAGGAAGGACTCGAGAGAAAAATGTTACTAAAAACCAAAATTCTATATTTAAGTCAAAAAAAAGATTTGTGACTTATTATTATTATAAGAAAAAGGGTGAACATCAAGTCTGAGTTTGAAAAGCCCAAAAGAAAGCTTAGGGAAGAAAACATGCAAAAAGGTGGTCAAGGTGAAGGCAATTTTGCAGATGAACCTCAAGATGCCAAATTTGCTCTCATTATGATCGTAACCAACAATTCCCTACAAAATTTTTGGATCATTAATTCAGGATGTTCTTTCCATATCTGTTATAATAAAAACTAATTTTCCTCCTATAAACCATTATCAGATCGAATTGTCCAAATGGGGAATGACTGCGAGTGTAGAGTTGCTAGTTTGGGCTCAATTTAAATAAAGATGTTTGATGGAATTGTGAGTACATTGTCAAATGTAGAACATGTTCTCGACCGAAAGAAGAACTTGATTTCCCCTGGCATGCTTGATGATCTCAGGTATAAGTGGTCATCTGAAGGCGGAGTTATGAGGATATTTAAAGGTGCCATTATGGTGTTAAAAGCATATAAATTATCTTCAAACTTGTATATGTTGCTTGGAGATACAATCACTAGTTTCATCTCATTTTATTCATTTGTAGCAAATTCTAAGACAACCAAATTGTGGTATATAAGATTAGGCCACATGAGTGAGAAGGGATTGGACGTGTTTAGCAATCAAGGTCCTTTATGCGGTTAAAGCACTAGCATGGTGGACTTCTGTGAAAAATGTATTTTTGAAAAGCATAAGAGAGTTAGCTTCTCTGCCATTCAACAAACTAAAGATGTCTTGTATTAGATTCATTCAGACCTTTGGGGTCCTTATCAAGCCCCATCTAAAAGGGGACCTCGTTACATGCTCATTTTTATTAATGATTATTCACGGAAGATGTGGTTGTATATTTTGAAGCATAAAGGTGAAGTGTTCCTACACTTCAAGCATTAGAAGGCTATAGTAGAGAAGTGAACTGGTAAGAGGATTAGGCGACTTAAAACAAATAATGTCCTTGAGTTTTGTTCATCTGAATTTGAAGAGTATTGCAAGAATGAGGAGATTATGAGACACAAGACTGTGAGGAACTCACCTCAACAAAATGGATTCGTTGAATGGATGAACCGTACCTCTTGGAACGAGCTCGTTGCATGCTCATTAGTGCTAGTTTGCTTGAAAGTTTTAGGTAGAAGTAGTAAAATCTTCTTGTTACTTAATTAATCACTCACCAGCTTCTGCCATTAATATCAGAACTCCAAAAGGAGTTTGATATAGTAACCCTCCTGATTATTCACTGTTAAGTCATTAAATTGCACTTATTTTGGACTTAATTATTATTGAGGTATTGAAATTATTATCCGAATTTAATAGAATTGTTCTATAATTGTTTACATATGGTTTTCAACACCTTAGGGACAAAATAGGATCAAAAAGATGCAAAAGAAGGAAAGAAATCCGAAATTCCCAATTTGACAAAAATTCAGTAACTAAGCGTGGGCACGCATAAGGATGGAATAATGCTGCAGATAAAATTCTAGAAGTCAATTTCAAACAAAACACAATCTTTAAAGATTATCTTGCCATCTTTCAAGGGAGTTACCTACCACAAATAGAAGAGTGCCTCATATGGACAAAATCAAGAGAAGATAACGAAGAGATAAGTATAAAAGGGGGAGAGTTCGTGATTGACGCAAGCTTTAGATTAGGTTTTAGAATTGGTTATTGTAGGTTTTGGGATTTTTGGCTGCTGCACTTTTCTGTTGTTCTCATTTTACGTTTTCTACAGATTTCAATTAGGATTTTCGTAGCTTTCATCAAAGGACCAGGGATGGAGACATATTGCTTTGTTATTTTCTTTGTTTTCAATTCAATTATGACTAGCTAATTTTCTTATCTTGGTTGAGGGAATTCATGTTACATGTTATTATGGTGAAATATTTCAGATACATTTTATGTTGTTAATGAACATTGAATATCTTCAGATCTATTCTTCTAATTGGATTCGTTAGTTTCTAGGTTCGCAACTAGAGATTAATTGGTTCAATCACTAGATTAACAGAATATGACGTTTAATTTTGGTAATCATACGTAACAATTAGGATTAACCTCTCTACGTTAGAGTCGGAAAATTCTAAGAAGATATTCACTTGATTGATTGCATGTCGTACAGGTCTTTCACTTGCTCATTATTTCTTGATCCTTAATGCTATTATTCAATCATACCTATGAGGGTATCTAGGTTATTATTTAATAATAATGCTAGGATACATGTTTCTAGTCATTGCAGTTAAGAGAAATCTCCCCCAAGTTTATTAATAATTGCAATTTTATGTCGATGATCTATAATAGCGCGGTAACATCGGCGACTCGAAACCATGATATTTTTACTATTAAATTTTCAGATTTAATTATTATTTCGATTTGTGATTTTTCCTTTTGATTTTCTTTTATTCTGTGATTAAACAAAACAGTCCTTTTATTTTTGTTATTTGTGCCGTTTGAATTCGTAATTCCATAATTATAAGGTTCCTCATGGGAACGATATCCGCTTACTGCTACTACATTAATTTGTTTTAACAGAAGTGATTTCTTTTGAATTTGGTTGCAGGCGACAACATCACCAAATTTTAGAGCCGTTGCTGGGGAATTTCTTAACGATTTTTTTAGTGATGTTTTTGTTTTTGTTTTTGGTTTCGTTCCGCTTAGTTATCTTGTCTTCTGTTTGTTTCAGTTTCACAGCTCTTTCTGATTTTTTAATCAGTATGCTTTTAATTCTGATTATTCATATTCTCCTTATTACGATAATGAGTTTCCATCTATTGCAACTTTCAAGTTTGACAATCAAGTGGCGGATTTCACACCCTTAGTCGTACAAGTACCGAGGGATGACCAACAAGCTAAGGTATGTGAAGTTTGCTCATTTTTGAGTTATTCTTTTTGTACATGTTCCTTTTTGTAGGATACAATGAACGGATTCACTTCTCCACTGAGTTACTATGAAGAGCAGTCCTACTTCGAGCCTCCACCTCCACCATCGCCACCACAAGCTAATCAAATGTCTTTGGAGGAGATTATAATGAGTTTGGAGTTGAGCACTCTTCAATTCCAGTAGTTTAGACAACCATACGTGCCTCGGCAAAATCGAAATATGACATCAAATGCCGAAGGTAAGTCTTCTTTGGAAGTTATGTTGCAAACTTTGACCGCTAACACTTTGACGTTTCAGTAGAATACTGAAGCAAGTATCCAAAAATTGGAGAATCAACAAAGGAATTTGGAAAAACAGCTAAGTCAAATTGTAGCTGTCATTAATCGAATAGAGGTACAAAGTTTTGAAAATTTTCCAGCACAACCAGAAATCAATCCCAAAGAAAGCGCGAAGGCTATCACATTGCGGAGTGGTAAGGAACTACAAGAACCACTTCTGAAAATTTCTAGAAGAGAAGAAGAGGAAGAAATTACGTACATAATACTTTCAGAACCTGAATTGACGCAAAAAGGGGTGCAAAACAAGGTGCTTTTGCCTCCTTTTCCAAGTCGATTTTTCGCAGCAAAGAAGGAAGAGCAAGCAGAGTTAGAAGAGGAAGAGATTATAGTTCGAGAAAAGATGGAGGATGTGCAACCTCCTAAGGTAAGCGAGGCAGTTCATGTTATCGCTAACCGAATTTTGTTTCCTTTTCCTAGTTGTTTATAGGTACAATAAGAAGAAGAACAGGAAGAGCCGCAAGAAGTGCAATTTTTATAGGAGCTGTGGTCAAGCGAGCTAAAGACCAAAGGTGGTAAGTAGGATGTCAAGTCTCCACAACCATTGGTTTTACTTTTACAGAGACCATCCTGGTGTGAGAAGGCCGATATCCTAAAAGACGAGTGGACATTAGAATATGATGGTGAAGCAATGAAGTTCTCCTCATCAGAAGTCATGGAGCATCGTGCTGAGAAGGAGCCGCATTCCAAGGAAGTTGTTCCAGGTTTTTCACAAAGTTTGAGCACGCTTCCTGTTGGACTTAAGCATCCATTTGATAATGGATGATGTACATATGCCAAGGGTTAAGCTTATGACCTTTGATAAGCGCTTAATGGGAGGCTTCCCATTCGTATCTTTTTTTTAATGTGTTTTTTAGAAAATTTCTTTTTTAGGTTTAATTTAATTTAATATTTTCAATTTTGCAATTTTAATTTTCATCTTTTCAATTTAATTAACAAAAAATTAAAAATAAAAATTTATAAAAAACAAAAATTTGGCTTTTACCGCCCCTGTTTTCCCTCTCTAATTTTTGTCCTTCTTTTTGTTTTACCCAAAAAAAATATCTCCAACTGCCGATTCTCAAAAACTCATTACGCTCATCAGTTTCAATTGCCCACCATGCATTCACGCCACTCTTAGCTTTCTTTGCCCGCTCACCCATCTACCATAACTTATGCTTTTGGGATTTGCGTTATTGTCTTTCTCTTTTGTAAGTTGTCTCTATCGAATTGGAACAATGCCCAGGAAGAAAAGTGACTCCCGAAGGCTCCCCAAGCCCATCTAATTTGCGACTGACTTTTCTCCACCACAAATTTGTGGCTCCTTGATTCGGCACTTCGCTAATAAAGAAGGTTTCTTTAACTTTTTCCTTTATCTTTATACCTCTTTAACATTGAGGACAATGTTGGTCTAGGTGTGGGGGAAAGAATTGAACTTTTGGTGTGTGAATATTTTTGGTTTTTGTGTGGTCTTATTGATTTTTACAGGTGGCTGTGCATGTTAAGCTATGAAGCTTTGTCATAATAGTTTCGATGAGATTGGGTTTATGCATGAAATTAAATTGGGCTAAGTGAGTTTTAAGGTGAATCATGTTGATTGATTGCAATAACTGATCTTATAAACTTAGTCAAAATTTTGACATTTGAGTGATGAGGTGAATTGTGAAATTAAGGTGAATTCTTGAATTAAATCTGTGAGCAAAGTTTGAGCCTAAATGACATCATCTTTATGTCATGCTATTTGTTTAAAGTGTGTGATGCTCCTCTATTCATGTTGCTTTCAAAACTTGCATGGAACCGGTTTGAATTTATCTGATCACATGGGATATAGAAGTGATTAAGGCATTCTTTGTTTTTACACCCTTAGCTTAAAATTGACCCACCTATTTAATTTCCCTTTGCAAACATTTTTTAGCCTTATCCTTGTTCTTCAATTAATCACCTCACATTAAAATCACAAACCCCATTAGCCTTTTCCCTTCACAAGTTAAATGAAGCAGTGAGTAAATTGGGACTTTCGTCATATATCGTGCCTTGAGATATGTTTATAGGTACTTTATGTATTGTTATTTTCTCTTATTTTTATTATTTCCCCCTTGTTCCTAGCATATTTAAAAGAAAGAAAGAGAAAGAAAGAAAGGGAAAAGGGAAAAGGGAAAGAAAAAATTTTAAAAAAAGAGCAAAAGAAAAGAAAAGAAAAGAAAAAATCAAAATCAGAAAAACAAAAGAAAAAGAAAGAATAAAGCATAGTGGCTTGAGTTAGTATGAGTAGTTGTAGTTCTCTTTGTTCATGTTTATCTCAGAATTTTAATTGTGTGCCCCTCTTACTTGATGTTTTATGAATACTTGTGATGAAACCTTTGTCATGTTCTTACCTCACCTGTGAACCTAGCCCCATTACAACCCTGAATAAAGTCCTTATGATCTATTAGCTCATGTGATCTAAATGAATGATAATTGGTGAAACTACAAGCCTATGGTAGTGCAATATGATAGAGTGAGATTTGAGAGAAAACACCTTACCCGCAAACACTTGAGTGTAAGAGCGAAATCTGTGAAAAGAATTTACTTTGACTTCATGTTTGCTTTTGAACAAAGATGCATTATTTTTACTTTGTTTATTTGCATTGGTGAAAATCGATTATGATATGTGTTGCAACTTAAGTCTTACTAGCCCAAGTTAATGGATTGTGTGTACTTAATCTTATAAAGGACGAATTGACTGAGTGTAGTGGTTTGACATGTTTGCTCGAGAGCGAGCAAAGGTTCGGTGTAGGAGAATTTGTTAAGTCATTAAATTACACTTATTTTGGACTTAATTATTGTTAAGGTGTTGAAATTATTATCAGAATTTAATGGAATTGTTCTATAATTGTTTACAGATGGTTTTCAACACCTTAGGGACGAAATAGGATCAAAAAGATGCAAAAGAAGGAAAGAAATCCGAAATTCTCAATTTGACAGAAATTTAGTGACTAAGCATGGGCCGCCTAAGGATGGAATAATGCTGCAGATAAAATTCCAAAAGTCAATTTCAAATAAAACACAATTTTTAAAGATTATCTTGCCATCTTTCAAGGGAGTTACCTACCGAAAATAGAAGAGTGCCTCATCTGGACAAAATCAAGAGAAGATGACGAAGAGATAAGCATAAAAGGGTGAGAGTTGGTGATTGACTCAAGTTTTAGATTAGGTTTTAGAATAGGTTTTTTAGCTGCTACATTTTTCTGTTGTTTTTATTTTACGTTTTCTGCAGATTTCAATTAGGATTTTCGTAGCTTTCATCAAAGGATCAGGGATGGAGACATATTGCTTTTTTATTTTCTTTGTTTTCAATTCAATTATGAGTAGCTAATTTTCTTATCTTGGTTGAGAGAATTCATGTTACATGTTATTATGGTGAGATATTTTAGATACTTTTTATGTTGTTAATGAACATTGAATATCTTCATATCTATTCTTCTAATTGGATTCGTTAGTTTCTAGGTGCGCAACTAGAGATTAATTGGTTCAATCGCTAGATTAACGGAATATGACGTTCAATTTAGGTAATCATAAGTAGTAATTAGGATTAACCTCTCTCGTTAGAATCGGAAATTTCTAAGAAGATATTCGCTTGATTGATTGCATGTCGTATATGTCCTTCACTTGCTCGTTAGTTCTTGATCCTTAATGCTATTATTCAATCATACCTATGATCGTATCTAGGTTATTGTTTAATAAGAATGCTAGGATACATGCTTCTAGTCATTACACTTAAAAGAAATTTACCCCAATGAATGTTTATTAATAATTGCAATTTTATGTCAAGGATCTACAATAGCATAGTAACATCGGTGACCCGAAACCAAGGTATTTTTCCTATTGAATTTTTAGATTTAATTATTTTTTTGATTTATGATTTTTCCCTTTGATTTTATTTTATTGCGTGATTAAACAAAACCCCCCTTTTATTTTCGTTATTTGTGTTGTTTGAATTCGTAATTTCATAATCGTAAGATTCCTCATTGGAACGATATCCGCTTACTGCTACTACATTAATTTGTTTTAACGGAAGTGATTTCTTTTGAATTTGGTTGCAGGCGACAGCATCACCATTCACATATGAGAACATTTGGCTGCCCGCTTATGCTCATATTAATAATGGGAAACTTGCCCTTAGAGCCAAGAAATGCATCCTTCTTGGTTATTAGTTTGGTGTAAAAGGATACAAATTATGGTGTGATGATCCTAAATCTCCAAAGATATTAATCAGTAGGGATGTTATCTTTGGTGAGTAAGTGGTGCTTCATAAAGAAGAAACAGTTGTGCTTCTTTGTCAAAATCAGACTAGTGGTAATTAAAAGATTGCATTTCCATCGAAGGAAACTTTTTTAAAAGAAACTGAAGAGGTAAATGAGGAGTATGAATTACCTCAAAGTTCAGTACAAGAGGAAACTTGCTCTATTGCCAAGGAAAGACTAAAAAGGAATGTCAACAAACCTGAAAGACTAATTAAAACAATTTGTTTTGCACAATTAGTAGCAGAGGAGAGATAGAAGATGTCAGTGAGCCATCCATATATGAAGAAGCTATCTCTTGTGATGACTTTGCAAAATTGTTAGTGGCGATGGAAGAGGAGATGGAATCAATTCATAAAAACCATATTTAGTATCTTATGTAACCATCAAAAGGGAAAATGATTGTTGGTTGCAAGTGGGTCTATAAGAAGAAAGATCCATAATAACAAATCGTGTTAACTACAAGGTATGTCTTGTTGCAATGGCCACGGTTAAGTAGCTAGAGTTGACTTTAATGATGTCTTTTCTCCTCTAGTAAAGCATTCTTCGATTCGTGCTTTACTTTCTCTAGTTGCCATGCATGAATTAGATTTAAAACAACTTGATGTCAAAATCGTATTTTTACATGGTGAGCTAAAAGAGAAGATTTACATGCATCAACCTAAGGGCTTTATGGTGGAGGGAAAAGAAGATCATGTTTGCTTATTGAATAAGTCATTGTATGGTTTGAAATAGTCTCCTCAGCATTGGTACAAGTATTTTGACACTTTTATGAAACAATTTGGTTACTCTAGAAGTAGTTATGATAGTTGCATTTATTTTAAAAGGTTGTCAAATGGATCCTTTATTTATTTTGTACTTTATGTAGATGACATTCTCGGAGATCAGCAAGTTATAGGCAAAATCAATGAGTGAATTTGAAATGAAAAATGTTAGGGCTGCTAAAAAAATTCTTAGTACGGAGATTATTTAGATCAACAGAACGATACTTTGTATTCAACTTAAAATAACTATTTGGAGAAAGTTTTGGATCAATTTGGCATGAAAAGTGCTAAATCACTTAGTACTCACTCGCTGCTCATTTCAAATTGCTCAATCTCCTCAAACAAGTGATGAAGAGGAACTCATGTCTCACGTTCCTTATGCTAGTATAATTGGAAGTCTTATGTATACTATGGTGTGCACACGTCCTAATATTTCACATGTTATTATCAAAGAATAAATATAATTGAGACTAATATAAATTTTTTATTATTAAATATTATATTATTAAGATAATTCTAAAATTTTTAAAATTTTCCATTGTGTAAAAGTGTTTAATGATAGATAAATTGTAGAAGAGCAAAATTTAAGTAAATAATTATTCCTCTTAGATTAAATACAATATTAAAAATATAATGCAATTTTCATTAAAATAAAATAATTTTTCACTAATTTTTATGCATTATTTATATTAAAATTAGATAGACAATACTTATTGTTCTCTAATTTCGAAATAGTTAAAATTTACCATCTATTAATCATATTTAATTGTTATAATTGATATTAATTTTTATAATTATTATGATACAACTAATATTATTCAAAAATATCTATTTAAAATTATAATTACATTTACTAGCTAAATTTTTGGTATATATACATCTTAAGAAAAAATATTAAATCATATTAATTTGGATTCAAGAAAAAATAGGACGATTTATTTAAGATTTTAGGGTGTAAGTTAGGGTTTAAGATTTAGTGCCCTCCAACTTAAAACCCTAGATAAATCATTTCTGTTTTCTCATAAGCCAAGATTAATACATCTTAATCTTTTCATTTTCAACATTGTTATTATCATTAATATGAATGCGGAAGCCTCAAATGGATGACAAATGGCTTACGTGCATGAGTAACCTATGGCTGTGAATTACTGAAAAAACGTAGTCACGTTTTTAGTAAGCAAATTTTTACAGCTCATGTTTCTCTTTTTAAAGGATTAAATGTATCAATCACTCTATCAAAACCAAACAAATCATATGAATTAGTAACTTTGAAAAAAATTAACATGCCAACTTTTTCACGTTTCTACTTTTCTCTTGTTTTATTTTATTCTTTGACAAGGTTCTTTTTTTTTAATAATTTTGAAAAGACCTATGTTAATTACTATTTTATATCATTCATTTTCCTATGAAGAATAGTCGAAGTAAGACACATCCAACTATCGCTCGTGTTAAACATGTTTGCATCAGATTCTCATGGCAAGAAACATTGAAGCCTAAAACTTAGAGACCTTCCATCCTATTCTCTTCTATAAATACCACCCCAGGAGGTGCTTTAGTTGCAAGTTAAAGTCGATCAGAATATAGTTTAAAAGTTAAGAGGTGGAGAATGGCTACGCTGGTTCTAGCTTCACCACAAAAAGCTGCAGTCCGACGTACTAGAGACTTTCCTCCTACACAGTGGGGTGATTTCTTCATTAGGAATGTTTCATTGTCTGAAAATGAGAAGGTAAGCGAATTAATTTTGTGCTCGAGAGGAAATGATTCACAGTTTTCCAAGCAATATGTTAGGAAAATAATTTTAAATAATTATCTACGAGATTATCTTTTTTTTTTCCTGGTAATTCAGAAGGTATATAAATAATTAGAAGTTATGTACAACTTGAGATTCTCTTGTCCAAATCCAAATTTTAACTCACAAAAGAGCAACATGAGCACTACAAATATTTCCTTCAATCAAAACAACACAATAACAAACCAAACCATGACATCAATCTCACTTGCCATGACATAAACGACTTTCAGTAATACAAAGTTAAACCCAACCTCAATAAGCAATTACACCAATCCAAACTCCCTACAAGTCCTTACCTTAGTCGGACTCCTATGTGCAAAGTTTGATGCTTACCAGTAGAACTGATGGAGGTCACCATATAGCTCGTGTTCCCTTGATTTCACAGCTCTCTCTTCAATACTCTGTAGAAAAATTTATCTACGAGATTATCATAGATTATATATCAATAAAACTATTAAAAGAAAAAATGATTATATATATGTATAATTAATTAATGATATTGTAAATAAAAATATTTAGATTATATATTTAAAAATATTAATCAATATTATTATAATTTAAAAAGTTTTTATTACACAAGTTTATTCTTTGAGATGTACGTCGTTTATGACAAAATTGACACATGATTTTGACATTGAATAGATGATAAAAAAGTGGAAGGAAGAAGTAGAAGCGTTGAAGGAAGACGTAAGCAAGATACTTAAAGAAGCTGTTGATAATCCCTCCCAACAAATGCACATGATAGATGCTATCCAGCGCTTAAACCTGTCTTATCATTTTCGAGGTGAAATCGCTCAAGTTTTGAACCACATCTACAATACCTATCATAAATCTTCCCGTGACGACGACGACCTTTACAATGTAGCCCTTGGATTTCGGCTTTTGAGACACAATCGCTATAACGTGTCAACTGGTAATTAATAAATAATATATATATAAAATCCAATATTGATGAATACTAGTGATTCATGTGTTCATATATTATTTTGTGCAGATGTATTCCGAAAGTTCAAGGATGGAGAAAATAAATTTAGAGAGAGTCTTAAGAGCGACGTACGAGGCATGTTAAGTTTGTATGAAGCTTCTTATATCGGCTTCCATGGAGAGAGCATACTCGATGAAGCTCTCCAATTCACCAAACCCTATCTTCAATCCATAGTGAATCAATTGAAGCCTCCACTTTTTGATCTAGTGAGTCATGCCTTAAGGTGGCCTGTACACAGAGCTGTACCATGCCAAGAAGCATTAGATTACGTGCTCATTTACGAGAAGGAAGAAGGACACATAGACTGTATATTGAGATTGGGGAAATTAAACTTCAATATCCTACAGAAGTTATGGCAAGAAGAACTATACATTTTGACGAGGTAATACTTGATATATCTCTTGGATAAACAACTGTATAATGATAATTATGTTATAAAATCGAAACTAAAATTTCAGAGTATTTGGGAGAGAAGAATTATTCTTATGAATTCATTCATTCATTCTCATATCTCATTCATCAAACCTTCTATTTATAGTACATTTCACACACCTAATACACATGTGACCATCTACCCCATATGTGTAGGTAAAACCAAACCATTCCAATACATGTGACTATCTACTCCATATGTGTAGGTAAAACCAAACCATCCCAATACACATGTGACCATCTACAATTAGTGGCACACCATATTATTTCTATCTTTTATAACATATTGCAGTTTAATGAAAGTAAACTTGAGTATTATGAACAATTGCATATATTTTAAAGCCACTAGCTCCACAAAAGTTGACTTTTATTTTGACGGTTTTGACTCTTCTTACTTAGCTTTCTTAGAATGTATAAATTACTAGTTAGTGGATTACTAAAAACAAATTATAATTTGCAAGTGTGCTCAAAAAATATGTGCAATACTTAATATTCCAATCTACTGGATTGACCTGTAATTTACAATTCACCTCCATTTTAAAGATTGTCTGCAGCACCATTTTGATTAGTTCATCATTTAGTTTTGAGTCGTTGACTTGATGAACAAATTACTAAATATACTCAACAGTTTACTCGGTACCGAAACAACAATAATTCAGTAAAAATTTCGCGCAATGCGTAATCTGGAGAGGTTCAGAAGTCACAATTATGCCCCCAACCAAAAGCAGCAGTTAAGTTGAAGGACAAGTAACTGACAGATTCAAACATTTGGCTAATGTTAGTACCGCCATACAAGTTGCAACTTCTGCAGTTGTGTCCAAAGTTACCAGAATTATAGAGATTTAGTAATGGTAAGAGGCTGTGATGTTTCAGACACTTAACTAGAGATCAGAGTGGCAATCACAAAGCTTTCACACAAGGCAGAATCCAGATTATCCCCTCTGCCATATATAATTATCTCAGTGAGATCAAACAGAAAGAAAAAAGAGAGAACTTTTAACGTAAGACCAGAAACCATTCCCTCGAGTAATCTCTGTATAATCGATCTACAGTTATGCACAGATGCAGCTGGAAATTGGAAGCTACTTGCTGATTTCCCTTTGAAATGTGCAAATAGGATGGGAAAACAATTCTGATTTCTGCAAGCAAGAAAGGGAAATTAAGTCGATCAACAATCATAAGCTTTTGCATTAAATCTTAGAGAAATTTCTGAAAACAGTGAGCTTGAAGGAAAGGAGAAAACCTATTAGAGACAGAGTGACATGATTGAGAGGGTTGTTACGAGATTTGTACAGGATGCAAGAACAGTCAGCCAGTTTCTTTTAAAGCTCCCGAATAGACATAGCAATGTTGAAACAAAGGGGTAACTCTTCCAGTATGAAGAGTGCATAAGAATCACTTGGTGTGTAAGAATTTACCTACAAAACTCAGTCATCTTAAAGAGCCCAAAAAAATGAAGGTTCCTCGTCTAATTCATCAGCTCACTATCCAAAACACCAACTTGATTGTAAACCATCATCGACTGCCGATGCTATGAAATGGTAATGACTGAGGTCATGCAAATTGCTAAGCAGGTATTATACCCTTGCATGCTAGTCTAGTCACTCAGTTAACGAACATCTTCTGCATTGCCCATGCGATATACACCATTGTCCTCATCAATGGTATTGGAGCTGAGATCACAATCCAAGTCTGAGTTTGAAGCATACTCCATGCCTTCGTATTCGCCATCTTTACTTAGCTCAAAATCATTTTCTGCACATTCTCTTCTATAGCGCTCCATTCCATCCTCTCCTCTATTTCTCTGGTAACTAACCAACTCTCCATCTATTTTTGCTTTCCTTGGACTCAATAACACCAGCTCACCCAACTTCCTCCGTGCCAAATACAGATCATTTGGCTCCACCAACTCCCCTCTCCGATATGCCTCCCTAAGAAACACAGTATGAAGTTTCCCCTGATTCCCTCTCGTAGACACATAGAATATCCCCTGGTGCTGAAGTAAGAACTCCTTCAACTTCGTCGGCAAGTTCATAGCCATCCGAAAATGCGCAATCCTCTCCAAAGTAATCTTCTTCTCCACCGTTATAGACAACAGTTCATGAATTGTAGCCACTGCCCTCTTCTCCAACCTTTTCTGAGCCTCAATCGACCTCATATCATATCCCTCGATACAATCATAAGGTGACCAATAAGGCGTCCTCTGCCATTTCCACACTGCAATCCTATAATACTTCCCAATCTTAAAACCGGGTGGAAACTTGATTCTGAAGTAAAACCTCGAATCCTCAGCTGCCATTCCCTTCTCTCTATACTCTTTCTCCCTAACTTTCTCTATTGCACAAACAGTTAAATTTGGGTCTCTATCAACAATCTCTATGTACTTGTTCCTAGTATCCTTAGCATCAATCAACCTAAAATACTGAGGGTACTTAAGAATCACCGAGTACTCAAAATCATCAGGTAACCCAAACTCATACCTCGCAATCCTCACATGTTCCAACCGAATTCGACCAGTGTTGCACATCATTATCAACTTCCTCAAACGGGTCACGGCATCGGGGACTTGGGCAAGCAACACTTCTTGCTCTTGTTGAATCTGGACAAGGGCTTTGCGAGTTAAACGACAATACAATATCCGTTGAACAGGGTGTTCGAAGACTTCGAAGACGTGAGGGAATTTAAGGACGAATGCTCCAGCCTCGTACTGTTTGAAGCCCAGGCGACGAGCGAGTACGTCGAGACGAGAGATGGGCAGTGTCTGGTTAACTTGGGAGAGAATCAAAGATTGGAATTTTAGGACTTTGCGGGTTTTCTTCTCGACTTCCATGTAGTTGTCGTAGCCGTGATCGCGAATTCGCTGCTGTTTCTTGGGGATGGAGGTGGATTTGGACATGGGTCTTGTGGATTCCATTTTGTAGAGAGTGTATTGGACATGTTTTAAGGTGTTGGTTTTCGACTTTAAGAGATTTTGAGAGATGAAAGACAGCATTGTCTGGATTTAGGCTTTGGTCAATGAAGAGTACGAGGCTTAGGGTATTACAGAGAGTTCAGAAACGACGAATAGTGAGGGAGTTACAGTAATGGATTTTCTTAGTGGACTAAATTGATGGGCTTAGAGCCTTGAATTTATTTTTGGCCTTTTTAAAAACTCAGTAAAAATAGGTAAGATAAAATAATGGCTTTATACGAAGTTGCTGAATCAGAACATAATCCAAAAACATTGGAACTAAACACCCTTTAAACTGTTACTGGAGCGCTAACAGTAAAAGCTCGAGAGCTAACTGAGAAACTGTTGTCTACAAATCTCCTGTAAAACCTTAAACGATTCACTAGATAGAGAGATGGGTCCAAACAAGTCAATACCCGAACCACTTGCATCTTTCCATCAAACCAAGTATAGAGCTTGAGCACTCGCTGCCCTTTCCTGTTAAGTTCAAAGTTTCCCTCTTTCTTTGCCTACTTGCCACCGTCTAACGGTCATGTCGGTGAGCGGTTCGTTCTTGACTAGAAACCCTTTTAACAGCGGAAGTTCACATCTGAGCTGTTTCATTTCCGTTCTATACTGTTTCTACACTTTTCTTGTTCTTCTAATGTTTTCATGTCTAAAATGAAGATGAACCAAAACTACAAGTAAGCTGATAAAAGCATGAGTTGCCAATCCCTTCCAGCTATTTCAGTTGAAGGGCTGCTTTGATCCTCTGGATTGTGCATGAAATAAGATTGTTTACCGTCTCCATCGAATCCATATTGATCTTTGCTGTCGGAAGGCTATTGACCAGTATCTGGAATCCTATTGTTAGAAGAGATCCACCGCTGACGCTTCCATCGCTCTCTCTTTTGAACGAAGTTCCATTGCAGATGTTTGAACCGCACTTATCGAATGAGTTGTCTGGAATGATCACAAATCCTGACGGCAAAAGAGCAACATAGCTGGGATCACCACCGTTCATCACTAAATTCATCGACGCTGCGTCAACCGGTGCATACACTATCAATGAACTCGAGTCATCATTCCAGGTTTCTTGTAGTATCAGCATGTTGGTATCATTCGTATTGCCATTAGCAGCCTGATGATGGAATTGAAACACAATCAATTAACATTACTGTATACAAGTATGCATCAACAGGTAGATTACAATTTTCTTGCCGCTTACATTAGTGCGGAGAAGGGAAACCCGGTTCCTGTGTCCCTGGCCCTTCGGAATGTTTATGAACTCTTGCATAATCCCACCATGTGATAATATGTCCCATTCACTCCTCACTCGATCATCACTCAAGAAATCAAATAGTCTCTGCCAGGTTACCGGCAACCAAACAGAAGTTGCAGCACTCAATACAACACCAGATGGCTCGCCAGGGTTATTGATACTCTGTCTCGTCAAAATTCTAATATTGTCACCTCCATTTCCAGCCAGAAGCTGATCCCACCTACGTGTAGATGAAGCACAAACCCCGGAACAGAAGTTGTCTACCATACGATGAGCCAGCTTCAGCATGCTCCTCTTGCCATTCAGACTAAGCCCTGCAGAATGGTGCTTTTACACATCAGCAAGAAAAGCATGTTTTTTCTACAGAAAAATGTACAAAACAAGAAGAGTTTAGAAGTGAGACCTGTCTGATCCTCAACAGAAATGTCGGGAGATACAAGGACAGCCATGCACTCACAGTACCTTTGTAAGGTGGACACCCACCTTTGGGCACCAAAACCCCTGCCGGTACTAACTACCACTCGATAGAAATGGTGGACTGGACTCTCATCGTACTCAGAATGCTCCACCCACGTAACCTGCGTTCAATTAGAAGTCAACATAACAAGAAAAAGAAGGCAAAGAGTGCATAGAAGGTTATAATGCTAAGAAAGGTCGAGAAAACAAAGGATACATTTCAGTTCAATACACTCGTGCTAACCACAGTCCGGGACACACTATTGCAATATAATGACAGAATATCTCACACAAAATTGCTGAGGAATACCTCGACTGGGAAAAGTGTATACACAGCAGATTTACTTGCATTGTTAACGCTATAATAAAATGACAGGGAGAGGGGTCATATCACCTCGTAGACAATAATAAAACATTAGAAACTGGAATAGAAACATCATATACATAGTTTATACACCAATTATTGAAAATTCCAAGGTCTTACCTGGATAGAAAGGTTACGATTACACCAAATTCAAGATGAAGGAATCATATAATGATATCTTAGACACACGGATATCAACAAAAAGTTTTTAAAATTCAACAAGCAAGAAGCCATCTTCAGTAGATATTTAATTAGTCAAGGAATTTAATAATCTAATGGCTTCGGAACAAGAGATTATCGGAACAAACTTGTTTAGATGGTGTAAGGAAGAGGGACAACAAAAGAGAATATTTTTCAGAAAAAGTAAGGATTTTGCTGAACTTGTTACCTTAGAGCAACCATTGGCCATATCTTGTATTATGCATCCTGAAGGAAGTCTCCTGCATGCTGTTAATGGATGCCCATGTAAATGTTCTTGTTTTCCATCTAGAGAAACATCAACCACGGCCCAAACTCCCTCTGCGTGCCGCTTGCAGAACCTAAGAAATCTCACATGGCGGACAGGGACTAAAGGCGAAACCACTTGAAACTCAGCACGCATCTAGAAAAAAAACTTCTATCAGTTCCACTTCTAATTACGGTATAAATAACCAGAAAAAAAATAACAAATCAGCATACCACTTGCAGAGAACCGTTTTTGGTTCCATCGAAGCCTGATGATATCATATCAATGGTAGAGGCACCACCAACCAAGCCTGAAAATGTTTCTGCCCATTGATTCTACATACAAGGAAAGCAGGTAAGCTAATATTAAAATCCTGATTAGTTTCGAGCATTGCACCATTTATTGATACTGAAAAGAAAGAAACAATAGAGTCGACATTATCCACAGCATTGCAAGGATATTTTTAACAAGTTAATACAGATCAAAGTAGCATATATAAAATTATAGAACTGTGCAATAACCAAAGCTCAGAAGCATAAGAAATTTCTAATAGCAAATTCAGATTTCAAGAGGGAAATCATTAAGAGCTTTACAATGGTAGGAGTTTCATAGGCATACCACATCCATTAATGTCTCAACAAGTGCCACGCTGTTGATGATAACTATTCCAGTCGCTCTTGAAGCCTCAGTAACAAAGTTAGTGGGCTTCGTGCCAATACAAGGAGGAAATGCCCTTATGTACTCCTCAAAGTTCAAGGTTTCTTTTCCTCCATCCAAACTTTTAATCCAAAGAGGGTTATCAATCTGTGCCAACTTGACTAACTCATCCATAGCTAACATTGCAAGATCTATAAAGAAAGACCTGTCATGAGGCATTTCATTCCCCAGAGGACCATTCATTGGTTTCATAAAATGCATTGCAACTCCATCATTATAACCAAGTCCCATAGGCAATGTTGAGTCTATATTTCCTAAATCTCCATACCCATTTCTCCCAACAGCAAGATCCAATTTAGAGTTTGGGCTGAAGGAAACCATAGGATTTGCACAGGATGACAGTGGCCTGCCTAAAAACTTACTGGCTAAAGCACAAACACGGTTCAATTCATCTCTTAACCGAGCATTTTCAATCCTGAACTGCTGTTGTTCGTAAGACACTGGTCCAGGTACTACGGGACCACCACAGCTGTTGCAAATCGGGTCTGCAATGTTCTGCTTCAACAGCTCATTCTCAGCTCGGAGCTTATCATTTTCTTGTCTGAGAAGTACGTTCTCATGTCGTTCCAGTTGGGTCTGCATCCAAGATGATAATCATTTTCAACATCTTCAGTACTGCTAAAAAGAAACAAACTAAAACAAAATCTAATCAAATCACCTTCATTTGTGTTCGCCTGTTCTGGAACCAAAACTTGATTTGCTTGTTTTCTAGGCAAAGCCTCCGACTTAGCTCCGATCTTTGTTTCTCATCAGGATGAGGACACTCCTTGAAGAAACTGTAAACTCAACAATAGCCAGCAAAACCAAGTTAGCTCAAAACATTGGAAATATAGAAGCGCACAGATCCCATATGTTGCACGAGATAAAAAGAAAATTATCTTACGCTTCAAGTTCCTGTATCTGATGTTGAGTGTGCCTATGATACTTCTTCTTCCTACGCCTCTGATCATCTCCAGCTTCTTGTTCATCACCAGAACCACCTTCAAGATTATCACTTCCAGACCTGCTCTCAAAGCCATCATCCTTATCCCTCCCAGCTAAACTAGGATCAAATGGGTCTCCAAGCAAACCCATATCACCTTGAATATCCATTTTGCTTTTCTGCAGACGAATATAACAAAAAGTTTCAGTCTTTGAGAGGAACAAGAGGCAAGAATCGACACCCACAATCAATAATGACAAAAAGAACTCGGAAAAAAAAGAAACAAGTCGGAGATGAGATAATTAACAGAACGGGAAATAAAGCTGTGACAGAGAGTGCGAACGATATAGGGATAGCGATAGGTGATCGAAGAGAGGCGGGTGGCTGATGGGCAGTGACGCCACTAGGCATGGTATTACTGTGAATGACAGCATCAGCCACAATCATACTACTTCTGATTAGACACTCAAAACTCTAAAAGCTCCTCTCTTTTTTATATCTTACCATATCAACTTTCCTGCAAGTCTGGGTAGCATGATTGCTATGGTCTTCCTAGGTTTATGAAATAGGTTTAAAGCGAAACGATACCGCTGTCACTTTCACAATGGTTTTGCAGATTTGATACCCTTTTCTCTGCAATGGTTTTGACTTCGGAGGCTCTTCTCATCTGTTCCTTCTCAATTCTTCATGCATGACTCATCATTCTTTGTCTTAATAAAGAACGGAAAAGTTTCAGACAACGAGGAAGAGAAGAAAAAAAAAGTAACAAAAAGACAAGGGAAACAGTTGTTGGCCTCTATCTTCACACCTGTTTTCTCTCAATCTAGTACGTGCCTCAAACCCGTGAAAGGAAATTCTGTGAAACTCCATTTAGATGATGTAGATGAAACAAAACCCTAATTGCCCATCCGCTTTATATCAACGTAGAGAGAGCTTGACCAATTGATTGTCGGTATTGAAAATACCCGAAAAAGGGAAGGAAGAGGGTACTAAAAAGGACTTCGAGATGGGAGAGTAAGAAAAAGCCAAGACAAGCCACAGAAGACGAAAAGGTCAAGCCTTTATCGCTTCCCGCACTCACACTACATTCCACATACTCAAACACATACAGACGAAGACTTTTCAACAATCCTGTGATAAAACCAGCCAAAACCCAGTACAGAAAAGGAAAAAAGTTTAACCTTTTTAATAAACTCCATCTCTCTGACCAGTACATGCACCTATAAATATACATGTACCGGGATCTGCAGAGAGCTAAACGACAAGAAACATAGGTTTTGTGCATTAGTGCATGATATGGTGAAAGTATGACATTATTATATTAGTAAAGAACAGGAGAGAATTGAAGGTGTGAACTATAAACTGACTTACATGTAGTAGTGCAAGGAGGAGAGGAGATCAAGGGTCACAATGGGGACTGTTCACTGTCTTTTTCTTGTAATTAGTTCTTTGATTTAATCAAATCAACACCAACTCAGAAAACCTTTTAGCTCCTAGATAGTGACGTGATAGGTGTACGAATGGCTCCGCTCTTCTCTTCTCTCTATCAATGGCTTCTCTCTCTCGTTTTACACTAATTTATGCAGAGAGTAGAGAGAGGATTTCTGGGGTCCACTTTCAGAACTCCTAAAAGAGAGTTTCGAGATGTCCGCCCCACGTCTTAAACCACGCGCAGTGTCAAGCGCGTGCAGTCCCCTCTACTTGGTAAGAAGATTGCGACTCGGTGCGGTCGGAAACTGGTTTGGTAATTGCAACCGACAAATGCTGCCCAATAGGAAAATGACACCGACACGGGGAGGAAGATTTTGCGTCTGATGCGTTGCACCCATTACAGTAGTTTTCCATAGATTCGGACAAGATTACGCTTCCTATGACTAGATTAATAGATTTGGTTTTTTGATTTTCTCTTGCCTTTATTTTTTTATTTCTTGTACAAAAATCCAATTTCTTTTCCTAATTTTGTCAAGTTAATTATGTATTGTTGAAAAAGAATATGAAAATCCTTAATATTAATTTGTTCATGAGTTCATTCGTACAAAAATGAATGTTTTTCTAATTACTTTTTATGAATATATGAAATTTTTAAATTTTTAAAAAAATTTATTAAACAGCAATTCAGTGACAATAAGTCTTGAGAGATTCAGTATTATGCAGACTTACCTTAATTAGTTGAGAGGTTATTTCTGAATTAAAACTTTTTTGCTTCATCTCCTAAATATATTTTTTATTTTCCTTTCTGTATTTTATAAATAAATAAAATCTAATGAAAATTGAATTAAAAAATAATTAAATTATGAGAAATATACATCATAAATTATTCTAATTTTCTTTAATTAAATAACTTATGAATAAAGTGTTGATGATTACTATGTTATAGTCTAGTTTATAATCAATAGGGCTCCTAAATGAACAAAAGAAGAATTGAATCTTCATTATTATTATTTTCATGTTTGATTTATAGAATTCTTAAATTGTGTATTTATCAAACTCTAAGTAATTTTAATATGTTATTAATTCATTTTAAATTTATCTAATGGAAAAAATTAAATTTAGTATAGTTTTTGAAAGTTCATAAAATGGCCAAAAGGTTGATGAAATCGGATATAAATGTTGTTTCCTAAATTGAGATTGGAAAAAAAAATCGCCTCATTATTTGTTTCCTTTTGAAACGAATAATATTTAGGACTTCCCTTAATTGGTGAAGATATGCACATGTGTGCCTAAAAGGCATGTGTTAGGTTGCTTTGTATCCAAATTAGGAGATTGTATGTAAAGGAAAAGTTGGTATATTTTAGGGTTAAATACAATGTGATTTTATAATAAATAGACAATACTATCAAATAAAATAATGAATTTTGAAATATGATAATTGAAATAAAAAGTTAAACTACAAGAGCAATACAATTCATATTTTAATACAAAATTTAAGATACGATAGTAAAATTATATGATGGCTTCTTTTTTACAATTGAATTATACTCCCTTCAATTCATAATAAGTGTCGTTTTAGAGGAATGTATATTTATTAAGAAAGTTAATAAATATCTGATATACCCTTATTAATTACATGTTAAAGTGCCTTGAAAATATAATCTATGTAATTAAGATGTGAAAGAAATTAAATGGTAATTTTTGAAGTAAAATTATAAATATGCATAAAAAATCATAAACGACACTTATTTTGAATAATTAAAATTCCTCTAAAACGACACTTATTATGAATCAGAGGGAGTAATATTTACTTTCGATTGTAAAAAATAGGCATGTATAACTTTAACCAATACAATACAATAACAATTTAGTAAAAACTTCACCACTACATGGGATTTGGAACGGTCTAGTTATACTCAATCTTACTCCTAACTAATAGAAAGGTTGTTTTCGAACATAATCACTAATCGCTAATCACAATTAAAGTAATGGTGTGAATTTAAATATTATCATGTGATGTAATTTATTATTTATTACTTTTATTACACATGTGGGATAAATAATAAATGACAATTATTGTTAAGAGAAATATTTAATTAAAAAGTTAAAAATACAATAAAAAGCATTAATTGGATAAAATTACAACTACACTCGTTTAAAAAATAATAAAAATAACAAATCTATTATTAAGACTGATATGTCATCAATCAACACAAAACACAATTTATCATTCCATTTTTTGCTTTATTGGTATGTTATAACTTCGTTTTCGTTTTAATGCAACTTCGTTTTATGTTTAAATGTGCATAAAATGATATTGTATTGAGATAAAAACATGATTCAAACAGACTAATAAGAACAGAGAATTTCACACCCACAATTATGTGTGTCCTAACTATTAATTAATAAAATTATGAATGTTATTAAAATTAGTGTAAATTTAATTAAAAAAGCATTAAATAATAAAAAATTATTATAAAATATTTATTGATATTGTTTTAATATAAAATTTAAAATTGTGTACAAGGCAACCTAACTCTGCCGTGGTAGCTATATTCATTTATTTATTTAATAAAGCATATTTTTTAAAAAAATTGGCCCATATGATTTTTCTAACAAGAATAACAAATTAAATAAAAAAAGATATACGAGCCTTTTAACTAAACTTGATAATTAAGTTTAGGTTCAGTCTGACTTGATTTAAATTTAACAAGCTTGAACTTTTTGTTAATTTTTTGTTTTAGATCGGATAATTAGCCCGAATTTGACCCGACCAGGTTAAAGTCGTGCATCTTGAGGCCAATTGGGTTTCAAGCAAAGCCTGGACTTAGACACTAATATTTGGACCACTCAAATCTAGTACTTCCTCCTATTTAAAATAAAAATCGTTTTAGAAGGAAGCACACTTATTAAGCAAGTTAATGAAATGTTTGATATACTTTTATTAATTGCATGTTGAAGTGTCTTTAAAATATAATTTGTGTAATTTGTGTAATCAGAGAGAAATAAAAGGGTAATTTTGGAAGTAAAATCATAAAATATGCATAAAAAGTCACGATCGATACTTATTTTGAATAATTAAAATCTTTCTAAAATCACTTTTATTTTAGATAGGA
>JANZLX010000213.1:39246911-39269650 GCA_025531955.1 Erythroxylum orinocense
ATAATTTTTAAAAAAAAACTTGGAGGGCCCAATAACCCCCCAAGTTATAATGTATCTCCGTCACTGTCATCAACCCTCAAACAAGGCAAAGTTTGGGGCAAATGCTGGTGAGGGTAGTCTTTGAATGTGGTTTGGTAAACACATCAGCAAGCTGGTAATGAGAGGGAATATGCTGAGTCACGAGTAAGCCACAAGTAACACGTTCTCGAAAAAAATGATAGTCGATCTCTATATGCTTGGTACAAGAGTAAAAGACTGGATTGACTATCATATGAAAAGTGCTGAGACGATCACAAAGTAGTATTGGTGCAGTGCGAGGGCGAACAATACAGTTACAAAGGAGGAAAGTAAGCCAAGTAAGTTTGGCAGTCGCATATGCCATAGCTCGATACTTTGCTTCAATGCTGGAGCGAGAAACAGTATGTTGCTTCTTGGCGCTCCAGAAGATGAGATTGCAACCAAGAAAGGTGCAAAAATTGATGGTGGAATGTATGGTGGTCGGACAACTTGCCCAGTCTACATCCGAAAAGGCACAAAGATCAAGTGAAATATATGATGTTAATTGCATACCAAGAGAAATAGAACCCTTGATATATCGTAAAATGTGTTTAACTAAAGAGAGATGGAATGTAGTAGGTGCTTGTGAAAATTGAACAGTAAAATTGACAATAGAGGCAATATTGAGACATGTGAATGTAGGGACGGATCTAAAAAAAATTTTGAGTTGGGGCAAAATTTTATTTTTATTGGAGCAAAATTTTAATCGGAACAAAATTTTATTTTTTTATGGGACCAAAATTTAAAATAATAATTTTTTATGTGAGATTTTTTGGAAGCAGTGGGGGCAAGTGCCCCCAGTGTAGCTCCGTCCCTGTGTGAATGTTAGATATTGTAAATTTCCAAATATAGCCCGATACCTGGTTGGATCAGGATGTGATTGTCAAATGGTTGATTGAGCCCAAGTTTATTATATAAATTGACAACATTTTCATGGTCTTTACTACACGTCTTGGCTCCTTTTCTTAGATTTTATGCTTAATTTGACTCTTGAGTGACTATCTTTATTTTATGTAGTTTGAGAGTACAATTGTCACAAATTATTATTAATTGTACTAAATCTATTTTCTAAGAACAATTGATACTGCAAATTACCATTTGTCATTGTAGGAGACTGAAGAAGAAGAAATAGAGTCAAGGGAGGCTGAAGAGGATAATTCCACAAGTCAACAGGTGCAACAGAGAGTTCGCCGCGGCGAAGATTGAAGGATTCGAAGCAAAACCTTCGGGAAAAGTTCACCGCGGCGTAAAGTAATTCCATCGCCGCGGCGAAGGAACCAGTAATGAAGGTAAAACTTTCGGGAAAAGTTCGTCGCGGCAAACCTTCGAATACCCAAACTATTTTTAGGAAACTCACTCACTGTGCAACCCGATCCAAACCCGTTTTCTTTTTAAAACCTACCATTTTGGGTTAAAAAGAGAGCAGACACTCAATTGAGAAGACTTTTTTTGGACTCTCGCTCAACGATTGGACACAACTTCATCCATTCTCCTCCACTTTGTCGTCCACTCCTCCACCGACAGCTACTACCATGGATGCTTTTGGGGGGTTTCCGGTTGTAAATTCTCATGAAGCTATGCTTGGCTAGGCACCTCTTTCCTCTTGGAGATGTAGTAATGGCTAGAGTTCAAATGGCTTTAAAAGGGAGTAGTTTAATCATGTTCAGCTACGTTGTTATGAATTCCTAGGTTTAGGATTTGTAATGTGTAGATAAATATTCTTGATTAAAGTTTAATCAAATGTTGAACATTCAATGTGTTAATGGGTTTTCTTAATGTAAAACTTTGAACTTGAATATATAAAGTCTCGTATATGTCTATTCGTGATTTGGTTAATTCTCTTTTATCTACCTAGTTGTGTTTGATATTGAGATGATGCTAGATTCCAAAATGACTTATTGCATTGACTTACCCATTACACACACTAAGATACATTTAACAAGGTTTTAAGAAATGGAGTTCATGGACCAAAATCTTGGACTTAAAGAGTTCTTTAAGATTTACCAATTAAAATTTAGTGATTCACTCCCATAAAAAATTGTTTTGAGCAATGATAGCTAAAGTTCATTTTCAAGAGGATACTATTATCATTTGATTCATGTTTTTATCTTACTTATTCCCAAAAATTCAAAAATACTCTTTATTACATTTTCCTTACAATTAATTTCATTTTGCCAGGATTCACAAACATCAAAACCCCCTTTCCTTAGCTTGCATTTCATGACACATAATTAGCTTAGAACAATTTATTAGGTTCCGATTAAGTGAGACAACCAGAGGTTGTATTTTATACTACAATCCTTGGAATTAAATTTTTAATTTGACCTCCAAGAGTAAGAACAAGAAGGCTTCGAATCAATGGTGGTCGAATTTTAGAGGGCAGGGATGTTCTTGCCAACATGCAGTTAAGCATAGAGAACTTAGACAAGATGGAGTGAGTAAATTGAGCTTGAGTAAGAAGAACGCCTTTAGTATTATGATGAATCTCGACACTAAGAAAGTGATTAATTGGACCAAGATCCTTCATTGCAAAATATACTTGTAGAAGAGAAATAAATGTGGATGTGAGATTTGCATTTGAACCAGTAATAACCATATGATCAACGTAAAGTATAAGAATAATAATTGAAAAGATGTGCAATGGGATGATGAAACGAAAATATTTCATTCATACTTGTTGTGGGAACAGTAAGGGAATTTATACTAACATTATTTGTCCTATTTACTAGGTCACTGTCTACTCCTATAGGGAAGGACACTGTACAGCAAAGAAAAATACAGCTAAGGGACCTGTACAAAGGGAACAAAAAGGACAGAATATAAAAGGTGGATGTCTGTGAGGGCTGTGGTCCTAGTGAGGACAACAGCTGTTGATGGGGCCCACGCTCCAGACTTTAGGATCCATGACCCGAAGAATGGCAAAATTGGGGCAAGTCTCCAGAGCATTGTGTCTGTGTCATTTAACAATAATAATGTCATGGAAAGAGTTAAGAGAGAAGAGTCTGCAAAGCTGCAGAGAAAACCAAGTTTGAGAAGAAAAGAGCTTAAACAATCAAACCAAGCACGCGGTGCTTGTTTGAGTTCATATAGAGCTTTTTTAAGTTTGCAGACAAAGTGTAGGTTTAATGATCGGAGAGTAAGTTTCATGATAGTCAATACCATCAAATTGATTGAATCCTTTAGCGACTAAGTGAGCCTTAAGGCGATCAAGAGTACTATTAGCCTTAAGTTTGACTTTAAAAACCCATTTGGACCCAATAATGTGTATGTTGGAATTGCAAGGCACCAAGTCCCAAGTGTCATTGTCATGAAGAGCAGTGATCTCTTCCACCATAGCTTGTTTCCAACCGTCATATGACAAAGTGGATTTAATGGATCGAAGTGTATCAGGAATAGAATCGTAGGTGACAAACAGAGCATATTTGGGATTGGGTTTGAGGATTCTAGCGTGTGAACGAGTAGTCATAGGATGTGCAGGTTGGAGATCAAGGGATTATAACTTTCAGGGGAGCATTATTAGGCAAACCTTCATTCAAACAAGAATTTAAGTGTGACGAAGGAGAATTATATGAATCATTACCTGCGGTAGGTGTGTGAACAGCAGCAGGAGAGCTCTCAGTTGGGCTTGAGGAAACTAAACCAACGTGACTAGAGGGAAGAAGATCTCCTTAAAGAGAAGTAATGAGGCGCTGGATGGTGCGGGTAAGTGAGATGGCATCAGAATCGTTGTCCAGAGGAGGTTGTAGTGGTGAGGTAATTGACGTGGAGTCAGTCGTACGTAGCCTGTGACAAGTTGGGAGACAATGATTCCAAGTCCCAAGTAGAAGGGAGAACAACAGTAGGAGGCAGGTCATGGACATGAGCAGGAGAGTTGGCATCGTCATTGTGAAGCGAATGCATAACTAGTATTGACAGAATTCTCAATAATAGTATTCCTAGTCTCATATGCATTCAACTGGTTTATGCATTTAGAATATGTTGGTTATGGTGGTTTAAGAACCATGGTGGTAAAATCTTTGTAGTCAGGATATAGACTCATAAGTAAAGAGTGAACCTATTCTTATCAGGAAGAGGTTGGCCAATGGTGGCAAGTTCGTCACAAATTTTTTTGAAGTTCCTGAGGTGTTCTGAGATGGATGTGCTTGACTCCTTTCGTAGGTAATTGAGTTGCTGCTAGAGTCTGAATTCTCATTCCTGAGAGTGGCTGGCAAACTCTTGTTCAAAAGGTAGCCATAATTCAAGCAAAGTTTCATACCTAATCGCAAGTCCAAGTGCCTCTATAGCTAGAGTCACAGTGAGGAGGTCGAAGAGGGTTACGTCCATTTGCTGCCAATTGGTGAAATTCGGCAATTCCTCGTAAGCGTCGCTGGTGGCCGAAGACTCCTTGTCGACATCAATAGCGGCTTAGTTTATTGCCGATTTGAATTGTGTCGGCGGCGCGATCTCTCCTATGAGATGGCCCCAAACCTTGTTGGACGAGCCATGTTCTTGACTTGGGCTCTTCAGAAGACATATGAGTTGTGTGAGAGCTCTACTTTAATGAAATTTGCGATATTGATTGATGTGGTATTGTTTTGGTTGAAGCCAAAGGAAGACATGTTTGATTAACGAGAGAAAGAGATTGTGTATCTCGTTAACAAGGCACTGATACTAGGAAGAAAATAAGAATTGAATGAGCACAAAACAAAGAAGACTTTATTGATATTATTTCGACAACACGCACAACTACTCTTATAACAGTTAGAAGCCAGCTAAAGGGAGGGAGACCCTAATCTTGGCCAAAACCTTCTTTGTCGATGAGAAGAGTTTCGGGCCTATTGGTTGTGATAACTCCACTTGGGCCTAAAGTTGGGACATATGCTTCTTTGTGAGAGCGATTCTCATCCATCCGAGAACATGTTGAACATAGTTTATCATGACCAACATGCTCTAGCTCTTTGACGTTGTCCACTTGAGTAGCATCATTTTCGGTCCGTTCATCCTTATCGCTCCACTCAAGGGAGGTTGCTTTATCAATTTAAGATCTTGAAGTTTTGCTTCTGAATCTGAGGTTAGTACGGGATACATAGGTCATGCTTGTGGAGTTGTTTGGTTGGATTTTGTATGTCCCTCTTCACTATGGTTGTGATCTTATAGTTGAATGCTTGTGGCATATATAATGTTACAAAAAAGTAACAAGCTAGAAGAAGAATTTAAGCCAAGAAGAGGCTCTCTACTTTGTACTGACCTCGCTTTTAAGTATCACAATTTTGCCCTCTATAATTAATAAGTATTAAATACAACTCCTTATACTTAGATCCTAAAAATTATTTGGTCCTTCAATTTTTCACTCAAATAAACAAATAAGAAAATGTAAGCAGTAGAAACTACACTAAACAAATACAAATAATAATACTTAAGGGATGGATTTGATATTTTTTAACCTTAAAATAAATAGATTTTCTAACCATTAACTAGAATACATTTTTTCGGTTAAATTTTAATTATCACTAAGTTAAAACACCTTATAAAGAGAAATTATATTGTCATTTTATATAAATGGAATTTATTAAAAAAAATGTCATAGATTGGTTAGGAGTTACTTATATCAAATCCTACGTGAATTATTGTTTTCGAATAAAGTTAATTTTCTTACAATGGTCTTTATAGCTTGATTATAAGTAGATTTGATGTTTTTATTAAAATTAGATTTGTGATTTTAACTATAATTTAAATTATCTCTCTATTAATTAGGGTAACTAATGATAAAATTAGACAAATTCAATTGAAAATTTAAATAATTATTGATAGTAAATTTTATGCCAAAAAATATTTAAATATGAATCGTTGCTACTTTCTTAGGCGTATACTTTTTCTTTTTGGATTACACATATTATAACTTGATATTTAAAGTGTATAATTTATAAACCTGCACATCAAATAAACCCTTTGCGAAGTAAAAAGAAAAAGTTAAACCATGAAATTCAAAACCTAACCTCATTGCAGGAAATGTATCTTAGAATTCCACCTTATGCATGTCACTTAGCCACTCTTTCACGAAAAAGGTTGTCATTTGAATGCAATTTGATTTCGTTTACTTGGAAATGTTAAAAGGAACATTCACTCAAGCTAAAATTTAGAAGCAAGATATCTCAAATACATTATACCAACATAAACATGAACGTTTTAAAACATTACATCAATTTATCATTATGCCAACATCCACAGTTACAACAATAATAAGGTTGGCCCTATATCAATATAAAGGTTCCATCGTGGCCCTACACGTGTAATCGGTGCACTTTAACCGCTGTAATGAACTATAGTAAGATATCATATTAAATTGCTTGATCATAAGATATCATATTAAATTGCTTCATCATCATCAGCAACTATCTGGGCCTACCGAAGTTACTCCCGGGCCCAACATACTCCAACCCAACATCGGCCATCTGATCGTAAAACCCACCACTAGATCCTTGAACGCGTCCATCAACAACAAACCCACCTGCATGACTCGGCACCTCCTTCTCACGCGCTCCAACAATCTTTTCACCCTCCATTTCTCTGAACCTCTGCAAGTAAACCTTCAAAGGCTCCACATATTCCTCGAATCCAAGGGTGGTCATGGCCCACAGGAGATCGTCGCCGTTGATTGTCTTCCTTTTCTCTCTCTGACACTTATCGGAAGCCTCTCCCGTGATGAAGCTGATGAACTCCGACACACATTCCTGGACTGTCTCCTTGGCATCTTTGGAGATCTTTGCATTTGCTGGGACTGCCTTTTTCATGATTCTGCTAACGTTGGCTATTGGCAGTAAGCGGTCTTGCTCCCTCGAAGATGATAGGTCGTTGGTTGCGGTACTGTTCACATGAGTTGCCCCGGAGTCGTTGTCGTCTGAGTTTGACATTGACTGAAAAGGCTTCTGGATGATTATTGTCAATGATACCGATTCTTCCAAGTTCAGACACTTTTAAAGCTGGTTAATGTACCTTTGGCTGCTTGACTGCAATGGAAAAATGGAATTAGAAAAGCAATAAAGATTTCGTTCTATGCTTCACAAGTTGTCAACAATTTATCAAAGACAAAGACTTCTCAAGTGAAATATGGTTTAGGACAGAATAAAGAAATGTTTCAAGGAAGTAGCAACAAGACTTCTCGGTGTTTTAGGTTGACGACATGGGAATGAACCTTAACTAAATTTGGAGCAAGGGTACTAATGAAGGCAAAGTTGATTGCTTGATCAGGTTCGTCAGTTCCTAATAAGAAGCGAAGATTCAGACAGAATTGCAACATGGAGCACTAGGTAACTTATGTACAAGAAAGAACCTGTGACCTGTTCTTTTGAGCAGACGATGAAGTTGCTCTATAAAAGGGATTCAAACAGAATCCATGAAAGCTAAAGTCCAATTTGCAAGAGTCACAAAGTCGATTAATGCCATGCAGAGCTCATGTAGAAAGTGTATGCATCATCAAGACATCCATGAGGCAAAGAAATGAACATTTTCCACAAACCAACCTCAATTTCACATCCTTGAAATTAGCAGAAAAAACCTTTTCCAGCTCTAAAACCAGGTTCAAGGGCTTGAACTTCGGGGGCGATTGGATTGGTAAGAGATATGGAGAAAGAAAGGGAGGAAGCAAAACATCCGATCTGATGGTGCTTTTGGGTGGATCTATGGTGTTAATAACGACCATCATTGCTTACATGTGGGTGATTCTGGACCGTTCTTTATCGATAAGTGTAGATGTTGTTACGGGTAGCTTTGGAGCCACACGATTGCTATGGTTCAACATCTTCACCATTCATTTTGTATTTAACGTGGTAAGTATCCAACCTGGATTTTCAACTCATTTATAAAATTAAGACCACAATATCCTCACTGAGTATAACAACGTTTTAAGGCTTTAGAACTAGTAAATTGAGCTACACCTTTCATGGTAATATTATGATCCTTTATATTCATAAATGAGTCCCAAACACAAAATGGGTATTTAATTTATTAATAGTGTTGTTTTAGTCCATTAGATAGGTGCCTTAAATTCAGACTAAAACTGAAGCATGACACTAGGCCTTCAAATGCATGCAAGTAGAGGGTTGTGACTTGTGATATAGGCAATCCACGATAGCTATACGTAACTTCTAAAATCTATTAAAAGCACTGTGTGACATTAAATAAATGATAGTTAAGTCTTAGGCCCTTAGCCAAGTCTTTCTTGGGTCACCCACCCTCGAGATCAAGACAAGTAATCATATGGAAGCTTTAGTTTAGTTTTGGATTCATTAGGCAAATCAAGAGTTTGTTTATTATTAAATCCAAAAGCCTTGCACTAAACATCATTATCGACTAAACAGATATGCAATCCAGTTAGGAAGATAGCATCAATTTGCTCATCACCTTTATGGAGTGCTCCACTAGTTGGCGTGTGTGTGTGTAAGTGGAGCATTTGTCTCTTAGTTTCAAGATTTTGACCTTTTGATATATGTATGTATACTTGATAAGATGACAACAAACTCTACATAAAGCTTCTTTGGAGATGGTACGAAAAAGATAAACTATATTCATAAATGAAAACACAATTGCCGTTCTATCATCATAAAGGAGCACATGCTCATTTAAATAACATAAGATACAAAGATATTAAGATCAAGGTCTAAATGCACTTTGTGTTAGCTCACCGCCAAATTGAGTTTTACGTCCGTCATCTTTTCCAAATGAGTAATCTACATTTTTCAACAACCACACTAACATTATAAAAAGAAAAATACTATATATAGTGGCTGCACGCACACTTCACTGCTACTGCATTCTTTTTTAAGATATATCATGTGATTCGTGTACTGGACATGAACCCTCCTTAAGAAGTATATTACATTTTCCTACTATTGATTGTAGCACATTATTAATGAATACCAGGTAAGGAATCACTCCCATTGCTCTTCTAGTATCATTTTTTCGAACAAGTAGCTCGTGCCCTCCCCACGTCTAAACCATCCATCGAAGGCCCAGATTAACATGTTCAGATGGTCTTTCAACTGGGATATCAAAGACCCTGCCAGAGTGACAGTTATCCTTTAACTTCATGCTTCTACTCACGCTTATTTTCACATTTATTCTGTTTCATTAAATTCCATCCATATATTATACGTCCATGTAAATATATGTCACCTACACATTGAATGACATGCCAGCCGACAGAAGTTGCCTTAACTGTCATTAACATCAAACTAGCTCATCAACTTTGCATCAAAGAACATCAATAAACGAAGAAAAGGATACGATAAGATAATGATACACTGTTAAGATTAGTTAAACTTTAGCAAGGAGAAAAAAGAGTTCCTACAACTTCCGCTCATGTGTACCCAACTAACTTTAATCTTGTAGTTGCAGCATAGTTTAGCAAGTTTTACAGCCTCTAGTTACTAACGAATGCTAGTTTACCAGCCAGCAATTAAACACTAAACATAAGTTACAGCCGGCTTTACAGATACAATAAACAGTACATGTACACATAACTGAGTGAGTGACAAGGTAATTATGATAACTACAACAGCTACACTATTTTCGAGCAGTCAAGTTACATGGTGTTTCAAGCTTCAACTTCTTGACCGGCAGACTGGATCTTGTCTCTCTCGCCATCTCCTCCGTCATCGTCGTCATCATCATCATCCTCAGCCTCATCAGCTAGTTTGGTAAGCTCCTCTTGGATCATAACCTTTATTGCCGACTTTCTTGGGGTGAGATCCATGTCAAAATGCCGAGCTGAAAAGTAGCCATACTTTCTTTTAAATAACCAATAATAAGATCAATTAAGTCGAGTTTTAGCCCCAGATGAATAACTGCTAAATTTAAGGTGTCGAAACTTTTGAAATTATAGTGGTTCAAGTCAAGATAGAGAGATAACATCTCAAGTTATTCAACTTAAGGCCTTCACCATATATAACCAATGGAAGATATTGCAAATCTAGTGGTTCAAGTCAAGACAGAAAGAATCCATCTCAAATCATTCAACTTCATGCCTTCACAATATGTAACCAATGGAAGATAAACTGCAAATCTAAAACTATGCCACAGTGCAGCAAACAAAAAATGTATCCTCAAAAACAAAAAAGCAGGCAGGAAAGCCAGAAAAAAACAAGAAGTAACTTCTGTGAAGTTGTAGAACATTTTCACAATATTTTTATAAAAGATAAAACAGTAAAGAGACAAGAAACTATTCTTGAAGCAACAAAAGTGATGAATGCTTACCAAGTAGCTTAAGAATATCAGTAAATGTAGCCTGCATATAACAAAGTAAACTTCCAGTTAAGCATCAAGTACTCTGAAGCACTGATAACTGAAAACCAGAACATGAAAGTATAGGTGAAAAGATTAGCTAAAAGACTAGTGCAACTGTTTGAGTAGTAATAACAACATATCTTACCGTATTGAAATCCACCTCTTTGAATATTTCACATATGGCATCTCTAAGTTCATCATCACTTGGTCCCAATTTCTCCCCTTTAGCACTTCCCTTACCTTTCACAACCTTTTTGCCTTGACACACAAAAAGTGTCCAGAATAAATCAGAAGTATTACACTTGGAAGACTTCCTCTATTATAATATGACAGTTCAGCCATCACTGTTATTGTGATCAGCAAGGTACTTATGAGACATTAAATAAATTCTAGAAACAAAGGGTCAGAACAATTTAAGAAGTTAGGACCATTGTATTAACAACCGAGCATCCACGACTGTGAAAACAACAGACTTATGAAATAAAGAATTACCAGCTCTTTCTTTCAAACCAGCTTTAGTTGGAGTTGAAGACTTCTTAACTGTTTTTTCATCCTTCTGCTTGCGTGATGAAACCTTTTCAATGCGCTTTGATAAAGATTTTTTAGGTGCTCTTTTCGGTGGTGGACTGGCTTTATTGACAAAAGTAATCTTCTTGGTTTTTGCTTTTCCAGCAGATTCCTTTCTAGGTGCTACTGTAGAACTTCTTTTGCCTTTTCTTGTTTCCTCTTCGGACTCTTCTTCAGATTCATTTTTCTCCTCACTTTCAGAATGCTCATGTACCTCAGTATCAGGCTTCTCCGAAATTCCATTCTCGTTTTCATCTTCTACATTTTCATCTTGTTCTTCCTCTTCTTCTTTCTCTTCATCCGATTCATCCTCTGTCTCAGGTGGACTCTTTTTGTTTGTTCTTGAAGCATCTTCAGCCTTCCTTCCACTCTAAAAATATGCCAAAATCATGTCAAACTAGAACATGATTACAGGAACAGGAAGTAAGAAAAATTAACAGAAGCAGAGGAGAACAAGGTGAAAATTACAAGAACAGGAAGTAAGAAAAATTAACAGAAACAGATGTGAGCAAGGTAAAAATTAGCCATTTCTCATGCCTCTCCATCTTGCAACATTAAAGAGTAACAAGAAAAATAGGAAGAGAAAGGACAAGCAGAAAAAAGGGAATGTGACTATGAATAGTGGCAACTAACTAGCTTACTGTTAGTGGTCAGTGATTTTGGCAGTCATAAGGTTACCATGTAACTTCAACCATGCTACTAGAAGTACAGCCAGCATCCATGTAATTGGATATTTGTATCATTGCTGTCATGCTAATAAATAAAAATGTACCTTTGCTGAACGTTTTGAACTTTTGGACACCCTCTTCCGCTTATTGCTTTTGCTTCCCTGGCAATTCAATAAAATACTCCAAACTCAATTGCATGTCTTCCTGGAAAAAGAAACACTCCCCAAAAATGGATCTATCAGTTTATTGGGGCCAACAAACCTTTTCTTTCTCTGCAAGTAACACTGTAGTAGTGGCATGAGGGGCAACCAAAAAGTCAATCAACTTAGTAACAATGTCTTCCTGCAAGCACATTGTATGTTAAAGAATACATCCCAATTATCCAAATTAGAGAAAGCAAAATTTTAGTGTAAAATGCCAATTATCAAAAGCAGTTGTTGAAATGTAAATGAAGTTAAGCATCATCGCTAAAAGATTAAAATTCAACACAGAGATTATTATATTCAGGCAAATTGGTACATGCATAATCATACAGACAACAAACCCACGAATTGGAATTTCTAATAACCTCTTACAATAGCTAATTAGCTAGGAAAAAGTACAAATGTCAGAAAATGTCTGTGTGTAAGAGCGATAATTGGAAAAGCATACTGCTGGCAACTTAACCGCTGGGCCATCATAAAGTTGCAACTTCATGTATAATGAAAACAAACCAGCCTACCTTCTTTGTAGTAGCCTTGGCAATTGATATGTCAAGAATATCACAGAACTCCAGCAACTTCTCTTTGTTACACTTATCAAATTTTTCTTTCACTTTGATCTTTTGCTTTTCCTGCAGTCAATGATCAAAGATAGTAGAGATCAATTCTTCTTCAATGCAATCGATGATAGTGACAGCATTCCCCATCCAAATAACTGCTTATATGTTGCAAAAACATTTCTGAATGCTGTGACTCCTTTACCTCATTTTCATGCCACACAAAACCAGAGAAACGGGATATATTGCTCTTGATCTGAACAGCCTGCAACAAGAAAAGAAATGAAGTTGTATGAAAGCAAGAAAAAGTATCTCGACCTTGGCAATTCAATTGAAAGCATCTAATGACCACAATGTTGCAAAACTCATGGTTTGTTTAAAACTTTTTTAGTACTGCCAAGAAATGGTCAAAACAAGGATTACCTTTCCTCTTCTTCCAAACAGAATTGAGTGTAGCAGTTTGAAGGTATCATCCATCTTCCTTCTTGATAACTTGAATGCCACTAGAATGTAAAAATGTCCAGAGATATCACTTCTTTCACAGCCAGACATTGGAAGATTTAGTGAACAGACTCAAAGGAATGAGGCATTTGCATGGTTCGGGACTTAACATACACTAATAGGTAAAGGAACTCATAGAAACTAAAACATAAAAGATAAGGCATTTGCATACATGGTGAACCTACATGAGTTAAAGTGTCTTTGGGGCTTATAAATGCAATACAAAAAAGATGAGCCATTTACATACATGGTGAACCAACATAAGTTAGTACTGTTAAGGAACTTCAAACAAGAGACCAAAGCCTTTAAAATACCAATATAAAGCCCCAAAAACCTTTTCAAACAGATCCTGTGAAAGAGAAAGAACAGATGGCATACCATTAGGTATATCCTTTAGAGGAGTGCCTCGGCCCTGCAAGTTATAGATAAACCACAATTAAGCTGACAATAATAATGACCCTGTAAATCCATATTACAAAGGAAACAAACAAAACACCTTCTGAATGTGGAATTCTTTTGCAGCATCTTTCTCTATGGAAGCCACAAGCCTTTCAACAGATTTCCGCTCGCGTTGTGGCCTGTGAGAAAAAGGGGTCTTCGGCTCCAGTTCCTTCTTCTCTCCTGCTGCTTTTTTCTTCCTGTCAACTTTTCCCCCAGCACTCTTCCGTTTCCCACGTTTCCTTGATACTTTCTCCCTATCATTTTCATCTTCATCCGCTTCTTCTTCTTCTTTGGACAACTTATCATCCTTATCTTCCAATTCTTTTTTGTTTTCTTCCTGATTTTCAGCCCCCTCATCTCCTTCTTTCCAAATATGTTCTTCCACAGCACCAACTTTAGCTTCCTTCTCTTCATCACCTTCTTGCTTTTCTTTCACTTGTTTGATCTCATCTTCCTTTGGTTTGACGTCATCATCCATTCTCTCAGTCTCAACTTTCTCACCACGATCTTTATCTTCTTCCATTTCTTTGACACCATTATTTTGTTCATCATTTCTGTCTATAACTGCTTCCCAAGGCATCTCGGATGCAACCGTCCCATTTGTCAATGCCTCTTGAATTTGTTCATCTGATTCTTTCTCCCCCATTGCAGGATCCAATGTAATGCCCAACCTTCTATAAAAACTCAGCTCCCTTCAGTCCACTGACTGGTTTAAAAGGCTCTGTTCAAAAGAATCACAGCTTTCAGTGTCTTAAGCCGTCAAATTTACCACTACAGGAAGTCCAATACCATCAGTGAGAGTATGTATCATAATTTGCATGGTTCATCCAGTTCGCAGACAATTAATGCAACATATTTTAATTCATACTATCCAATTGGTCTCCAATAACTACAATTCCTTAAAACAAAATCAATTGCAAACTAATACATAAATAGTTACCAAAATAATTACTCAAACTAATGACTACAACTAACATACAAGAGAAAGATACTGCCTGACAATCATATATTCACCCAAAGGTGATTCGACAAGGTAGACATTTCACAAAGATTAACAAGAACCTGAACAGACACATCAAAATCCTATCTTTGTTAGTGGAAAATCGTTAAAAATGGTCAGTAAGGAACAAATGAAAAATAAAGAACAAAGAATGAACCTTTAAGTGAAAATTTGGAAATGAATAGCAAAACCTCAGAGTAATTAACCTGACGCATGGTTTTACAAGCTGAACCAAGAAAGAACATGTTCATATTCGTATTCGTATTCCACCACCCATTATCCCAGAAGCTTCAATCCAACAATGCCCACAAGCATGGAAATGAGAAGAGAATATTCAATTTAAGTCCAAATGTAGAAAGTTGAAACCCAGAAACTGAAAACTTTCTTCACCTACACTTCAAGCCATCCTTGCCCAAAAAAGAAAAAAAAAGAAATCAACACTAGTATGAGAGAGAGAGAGAGAGAGAGAGAGAGAGAGGTCACAGCTTGTTGAAATGAGAACTCAAATGTTAAATTTTACTTGACAGTCAAGTGAAATCCGAAAGTTTAAAGGAATACGCTACATAATAAGCACAGTGTTTAGCAATATTCAGTTCCCACAAGCATGACTCCAGAAAATCTCAAAACTGAAGTACACAACGAAAATCAGTTCTCAACGTTTTCTCAGCAAGAAAACGCACATAGAAACTTCAATTCATCCAGAATTCACTACCAGTGAAACAGAGAATTTTCATATCAATCCTTCAAATCCTAAGACAAGAACCAAACTCAACACTACACTCAAAATGAACAAAAAGCAGCAATTTGGAGATAAAGCAACCAAAATTTGTAATCTTCAAGTTTTCATTTTCAAGAAATGGATAGCTAATACTCAGTTGAATTGAGCTTTATGAACATGAAAATTTTAGAAAAAAAGGCTCATTTCAAATCACACAAAATAGGGGACCCAACTGCGAAATTCTAGTCCATTTCATGAATTTTCGAAGCAGCCATGCCAGAAACTAGAAAGCAATAGACTCAAAAAAAAAACTTGCCAACAAACAGTCGAAAAGATCAAATCTTTCTAAAGCTTACCCTAGGAACCCTAATTTGCTATACTCAAATTTAATAGTAAAACCCAGAAAAAAAGAAACACGTTTTTAAAACAGAAACACGAACAGTCAAACAATTAGAAACTTACAGATAGAATATTTAAGCAGTCGAACTTTCTTGATCGAGAAAAAGCTCCAAGGAAAGAGATTTGAAGCTCTCTCACTCTTCTTTTGCAGCGTCGTTTTGCTCTTAATGATTCGTCGTTTCACGTTTCTGGCTATATCCTCTAAAGAGGAGATGTTTTAGAGTTCGGACTTGAAATCCGGATTTAAAAAGCAGTTTTAAATGCCACGTAGGACGGGACTGGGGAGACAAGTTCGATATTGTGATGGACGGCTGGGATTCATTGCTGTGAGAATCTGGGGACTGAACGGCTTCGATCTGATATTCCTTCAATTGGCATCTTGAGGAGTGGTGGGACCGACGAGATGAAGAAGCAAAAAAAGTTTTTGTGGGGGGTGTGGGGTCCATTTGCATTAAATTCCACAGTTTTGTTTACATTTTGCTTTCAACTAATTTCTTATGATTTGGTTTGCGTTCATTTGGGTTTGGGTCCAACGCTTTGACAAGCCCTCTCAATAATTATTAATAATACACGTTAATTTATTAATTATCCACAGAAATGATTAACCAAGGAGTAGCACAGAGTTGTATGCAGCCCAAATACTTGGAGGCAGGATCCTCTACTCATTTATCTTGTTATTATTTTATTAAGTAAATTTTAGTCATCTATAGATTTTACGTGAATTTTGTATAAATAAATAGCTAAGATTTATAGGACACAAAATAAAATAGCCAGAAGATCCGTCCTAAATATTTGTATACAGCCCAAGAAAATATTAGCATACAAACAACTGGACAAGAATTCAAAGCACTGTCATGTTGGAACGCCTTCGGAGACCTGTCCCTAACCGAGGAAACAAAAAACTTGCCCTTCTCCCCACAGATTCTATTGTTTGTCCCATCAGATTTAGATACTCAAGCCTCTCTGTGCACAAACTTAAACTTACCTACATATAACGCGCAAGTAAACACTAGATACCCGATTTTCATTCTTCTACAACAACAAAACTAACTGAGGCAGTTTAAATTGCCAGAAAATGCGGTCCATAGGCAGGAAGCAAACTGCAAGGCAATGGTTTATCGAGTTAAAAGAAGCTGCTCTTCCAAGTAGCATTGGTCTGTTTTCATTCATCGCATATGGCAGGTGGCCGTGCAGCAATATCAATTCACTTAACAGCTAGAACTTATGTAAAGAATTCTCACACGTAAACCTTCAAGTCAGCATGTAGCTCGTATATACACAGTATAAACTGGAGATGACAAACATCGATCAGCAATTTAACGCTCTCACTTTAGTTATCTGATGAATTAAGGAAAATTGAACGCACATCAAGCAGTTTTCTGAAATGACATTTAATACTCATCTCACTTGCTACTGTTTTTCGGGCAGCAGCAGCAAGGACAAAAGATCCAACTTGGGTTTTATTGTAAATTAACAAGATCTCCACATATATGTTTCCAAGTAAAAAGTCAAAATAAATTAGATAATACAATGATCCACCGGAGACCAAATATATGAAGTCAACAAATCCACTCACTGGGGATTCCACTTCTCAAACTGTGATTCATGGCAATGTGGATCTAACCAATCTCTAGGCGAACCCTTTTGCATGGTGGCAGTTGCTTTGCCACCACCTATAAGCTCTCGCAAATTCTCCAACTTGTTCTCCCTTCCTGTTCCACCAACCCTCCTGTCTGCTTCTTTCAGCTTCTGTTTAAACCGCTGTTTACGACTGTAAGAGCTCGAGTCTGATTGTTTTGACTGTGAAGGTGGAGCGCCATGCGGTCCCAAGTATATGCTCTCTTCTTTTTTAGCCTGTAAGAGGACAATAAACAATTTCAAATTTCAAGTTTCAAGCAACTATTGTCTGTCCAATGAAACGTAGGATTTAAATCAGTATAATCTCTTTCGACCTGTGGAGAAGGGGGTTTTGACGTCTCTACTTCTGAAGCATCCTCTTTAGTTTGATTTGGGTCTCCCAAACCCAAGCTAGGAATCACAAATCCATCAGTATCTACCATAAAACATATCTGTCAATATTAAGCATATCCCAGTATACTTTTAAAAGCTTGTAGACAGAAGTGATTAGCATTTGAGAAACTAAATCCACACTGAGTATAATCCAAGATTTTGTGCAGTTATTTTAACAACCAAAATGATTAATTAATGAAAAATAAAAGCGGAATAAAAAATGAACAAGAAAAAAAATACAACAGAAGAAAACAAAGACTGTTATGGGAGTAACATGGCATCTACTGTCAATCATCACCCAATAAGGTAATGAAAGCTCAAACAAAGATATCAAACGCGCCTATCTCAATTATAAAATCAAATAAGGAATTTGCAATAAATAGAATGCCATCAAATAGAGAATTTATAATAAACAGAATGCCACTTGCAAGATCGTGCAGTTATTGCTAGAGCAACAGTTATTAACATGTATAGTGCAATCGCATGAAGCACAAGGTGCATGCTATAGTTGCTGGACACTATTAACTGTAATCTTAAGCTGCAAAACACCTCCTACATCTAAGGTTAATTCATGGACGCACAGAAAGGTATTCAAGCTGTGCAGCTGACTTGAAAGCAATTGGCCAATGAGAACTACTACTTATTGAGCTTTTATGTAAAAACCTTCAGCGTAAATATGATACATACAGAAGAGTAAGGGGGCTTGGATCTACTGAAATAGGGTTAACATTTCATTTTCTTGACAGTAAAACTCTACTAAAGATAAGTAAGTGCTCACTTTTCCATGGATATCTATGGACTCCCAATTTGTCCATCATCAAAAGTCAATGCAAATGCAGTTTTCGCCTACTACCTACCGCCACAAATGTGGATATTTCCTCAGCATCAACTAGAATCAATACAAATTACCCAAAATAACTAAAACTAGCTTGTAAACCAACTCAAAGATCAAGAAGCAGAATTATCCAAAAAAGAAACAAAGAAACAAGTAGCCCATCTCCCCGTTCACCCTTTACAAACCAATGATTCCAATAAAATCATATCGAACCCATTTTAGCAGAGGCAATCATAAACTCAAGAAACCAGAAAACATTTGTAACTTTTCCCTGAAACTAAGCATCAAAGAGAAAGCGAAAAAAAATAGCAAATCTACCCCACTCATCTTCTTCATCGTTGACAGGAAGAGTGGTGTGTGACTGAGAGGGGTCCATGGGACGCTGACGATCATGGATTTCAACGGGCAGAGGGCAGTGAAGCCCAGTTGTGACTGGATCAGACGGCTGTCCCAGGCTCCAAACCCCGAAAGAAAATTGCTATCTATTGATTGGCGACAAAAAGAGAGGGGTCAATATAATATATACGGTGATGAAAACCTAAAGAATGTGAAAAGAAGTAAAAGGAAATGATCCTTGGATATTAAACGATCGAAATTGAGAACCTAACCCTAGATGCTCCAAAAAGTCCCCTGCTTTTTAATTTTCGAAATTCAATTCCTCTGTTGCCATCTTTGATACCTTATTTACCCCTACTATGGGTGTCAAATTACTTCTCCTTTCGTACCGCAGATTGCAATGAAGGGGCTTGAGGCTTTTTCATTTAATAAAAGTATCCACCATCTTTCATAACTCAATTTAATTCTATTAAATATTTTGTGTGGTGGTTTATTTAAAAATATATATATGGACAATTAATATTATCTTATCCTGATTTTATCACATAAAAGTCAATAGATTTTTTATTTTATTCTTAATATGATCTCTAACTCCTTTTTAATTTTAATATTTAGTAAGAGAACCAAATAATATATGTTTAAGCATTGAAATTGAGATTTCATTTTAGTTCCAATCCTAAATGAAAATGTAGAATTTGGAAACATTTTTGGGAAAGTTGTAACAAAACGCAGAAACCTCACCTTCCTTTAAGACAACATAATCTTGAAAAACAACCAACTTTATTATTGCATCAAGTGCACGACGTGATGATTAGGCCTAGAAAGGGCGCGGCGCTATGTGTTCCATACCTTTTTATTATCGTTGTGTTTGATATGTCTCAGACTAATCAAATTAGTTAGTAAGTAGCTCTCCTTGATGCTTTATTGAGGAAAAGGTTGATCAATTAAAACTCACTCGGACATTACATTATTGTCCTCAAACCACTAACTAGATGATACCATTTTTATAGTATCATAAGTAGGATGAAAAAAGTGTTAGAAGATAAGTAGGGCGGTTATAATTTAGAATTTTATCACAAACAATAATGTTTAATCTCAAATCAGCTTTTGTCATTGTTGTTAATCATTATACTCAGGGATGGTTAATTTTTTAAAAATTAAAAGTGTAAAGTAATTTTGTTTTTTATTGACTCTAGGTTTGAGTTGCTTAGGTCTAGATCTGTCCGAAGCCTATATCTTCTATACAAAATAATGTCGTTTTATTTAAAAAAGTTAGACCTCGGATCAATTTGGGTCTACTTTGACCCATAAACGACTTATTTAAAATAACTAAATTTAAACTTATGGGTCAACCCATTGTGATCCATAATTATACTCACCAAAAAATAAATGATAAGGCTAATTAAAAATAACAACAAGATAAATAATTGTTGATAATTTTCATAATCAATTTTTTTCAAGTGTGGTGGATAAAATTTTTTGAGTATATATAATAATTTGTTAATAATATATGTCAGATGAATCACTTAAAGATTTAAAATTAATTAATAAGTTTAATCCATGATAATTATTAAGACGCGCGAATTTGATCCCAACCCTTGAAAATATTAAAAAATTTATCACAACTCAAAACATGTATACAGTCCCTATGATCCGCTTGATTCTCTTTTTCCTCCTTGTGGCAATGATGCGTTGGAGTAGAATGAGAAAATTTAAATCCCTACATTGACAGTTATGCCTTTGGAACTTGAAAATTGCTTGATCATTGTTGCAATTTACGAGTAAACCCTTTGATTTATGACTTTGCAGCTACAGTTTCTCACTAACCATAGTTGGGAAGCAACTATATAACATTGATATTAGCCAATGAGAGTGGTGACACCTAATTAGAGGGCCAAAATTTCAAGGCCAGGACAGTGACTAAGATATCTTTGAGGCTGTGTCATGTTCAAAGTCTCCATAAGGTCCTACTATGAACCTGATCAAATCTATTTCACTTGGTCTGTTTGCTTCTAAGAAACATGGTAGTAATGGTGCCTGGCATTACCTGCCAAAAATTAGCTCCAGTGCAACGGGGCTCCACTCCATGTAAGCTAGAAAGCGTGCTGTGTGATAAATGGACTATTATCATCATACATCTATGGTCTAGCTGCAGACAATCCACAATGGGACATTATTACTTACTGTTGTTGTCTATGCCGAAATTTCTAACTTAGTTTTGACCATATATTGGATTACTCATTTAGCATTAGAGGGCATGTTTTCTCTGCTCCTTTCACCTCTTAGAAAGTAACCCTTTGATCAAAATTTTCACTTGTTTATGGACTTTGATTGACTTTGTCTAAGAGGGAATGAAAAGCAAACCGTAAGCAGATGCTGTAGATTTTGGTCACTGTGTTCTTTCTTGTGTTGGGTGGCTTTCTTGTGTCATGTGGAGAGCACATATTGGTTGCACACTTGCACTTCACATGGATTTGACAACTCCAATGCTTCGACCTTGCAATACCATTATTTTAATTAGTCATTTCTAGAGATTTAGTTTGCAGATAGGAACAGGCTGTGCATGTTCTATTATCTTGTTTTGTTTTTCAAATCCGAAGCTCTGGCAGAGGGAAGGAAGCACGGTGATTTTAGAACAAGAATTCACTACAAGGAGCCCCCTCGTCTTGTCTATATCCAACCACTTCCTTCTATTAATCTTTGACGGTTCATTACAGTATATGGTTGTATGGTTTTTAATCTCTTTTCTACAAGCTACCCTCAAGCAGCTTCCACATCCACTTCTGTTCTTTTAGTTTGTTGAAACTCTTTCAGGAGCAAATCCTTTAGGCCTATCTTCTTAGAATCAATTTAAAAGCTACTTTTGGTCCTGAAAATGGGAAATAGAGATGAGAACCAAACCTGCACTTCCATGCTTTCCTCCAAGCTCTCACTGCTTTTGCTTCTTGTCTTTGTTTTTTGTCTAGTTTTCCCTTGTTTCCTCACCTTTGGTTCGTCTCCTGTCCTTCAAATGATGCTTATTCTGCTTTTATCTTCCATTTTCATCTTCACTTTCTCAAAGAGAAAGACCATTCATGTTAAGGATACAAGTCAAGATGAAATATCCAAATCCTGTCCAACTATGCAACTGGAGATGGAGGTTAGCAAGGACCTGAACGCAGATAAGGACACTACGACTTCTTTCAAGAGTACTGATCATTCTGAATGTTGCCTTGTGGATGAGCATCAGGTTGAATCAACTGAATTAACATCAGGAAGTGAAAGCAATGATAGTTTCTTAGCTAGTGAAAACCTTGAGTTCAGTTGGATGTGCTCGAGTAATACTGGTCAGATTGAAACAATTTCTGAGAGCTCGTGCTCGGATGAGGATGAGAATAACTTGATCGAGATCAGTCTGCCCGAGAAAAACTCAGTCAATATACATGAAGAGTCGAAGCAAAAGCTGCATTCAAGTCAGGTTGATTGCTTTCCTGAATCCATTTTCAGGCAAAAGGGTTTTGTGGAGCTACTAGAAGAGATTGAAGAGGCAACTGAGGAAGAGAACCTGATAGAGATTGACCTTTCTATGGGCCTCATCAAGTAACCAGCGTTTTCCTTTTTCTTTTGAAAGATAGTAAGCAGCGTTTTACATTGGAACATTAGTAAAACTTCACATAAGCCCCATGTTCACACCAGGTAATAGGTTCAGGGCTCTTAAAAAGGATTATATAATATATCTTGTTACCCCCATGCTTTCAAGTTTAAAGATGGGCCAACACCATGAGTAAAAGTAAAAATGCAGCCGGACCATTTCCATAATGGAACTTATTCACGGCTACTAGATTTTGAAGTGGAAGTTGGCATTGAGACTCTTCGTTGTCAAGCAGTAGAAATTGATCCTAAGTAAAGAATACTCCCAAACTTTTATGAAGCTTTGATCATTGTCGAAATTGAATGCTCATGGGCAATGTTCTGAATACCGTACCGGCCTCGGTATCGGATTGGGCTCTGGAACGGAACTGTACCGGTACCGATCGGTATCGGGTACCGTTTCGGGATATTTTTTAAAATTATAAAATAGTCCCTAAACTTTTTAAAAATTGCAAAATAGTCCATATTAATATATTATACATCTGTACTGTATACTTTACTAGTTTACTGTTTACATCAACCATGCTTTCAAAAATCTTAATAATAAATAATAATGACAA
>JANZLX010000213.1:39282580-39296581 GCA_025531955.1 Erythroxylum orinocense
GGGGGGAAGGAGAGGTAGGAGGGAGGGAGGGAAATTTTGAAAAATTTTGAAAATTTTGCAAAAAAGTCCCTGTATTTTTTAAAATTTCCGGTACCGGCCGGTATTTGACCGGTATTTGGAATACCGGCCGGTACCGACGAAATTGGCCGGTACCGACCGGTATTTGTCACCGGTACCATTGAACCCGTACCGGTACCGGATTCTGGCCGGTACGGTACGAAATACAAAACAATGATTATCGGGTGATGCTTGGAGGCTAGGGTTATTTGAAGATTTGAAGAAGCTTTGGAGCTAAAAATGTAAGTTAAGCTTTGTTCTTCATGGGTGGTCTAAATAGTAGCATATATGATGATAGATGGTGATATAGGAGTAAGATATATGTGCAAAAAATTGATAATGAATGGGTACATGTAAATGTTCTGCTTTTGGGTTAATGATCAAATATAGACAATGATTTGTTTGTGATTGAAATTAAACTAAAATGGAAGTAGAAATGAAGAGGAAATAAGCTAGAAGTGATAGACTAAGCAAAAGAGAATAACTAAGATGAAAATGATGATGAAGAGTGTTAGAAAATGTACAGATTTAGTGTTTTCACTAAACATGCATCTATATTTTTTCCATGTCTTGGTTTGTAGACATCCAAATGGGATGCTTTTAAGTTTAGATTAAACTAAAGACGTATGGATATAATTTTCATGAGGAAATTGAAATTGAATTTTGTCTTAAAGAGTTTCAAAATTTAGCTCAAACTTGAGTTTGTGGATTCTGTCGTGGTTTGGAACAGTCTATAGTGTTTTTAGCATAACTTTCAGAATATCAAACCAAATTGCATGAAGTTGGTTTCATTTGAAACTTAAAACATAAATGAATAACTGTCTAGAAGAGTGTTTTGCCTAAATTCTTCATTTTCCATGTCAAAATTGCCATGAAATTGTGATCCAAAGGTTTGTTTTGGAGAAGAAGAGACTTTGCAGCAATTGAATTTGTAGAAGAAGAAGAGGGGTTGCACGATCGTGACTTTTTGGAGAATTCCAGAAAAGCACGATCGTGATTTTTTTAATCCAAATTGAATCTCACGATCGTGCTTATGTCACGATCACGATCCTTATATTGAATACTTGCTGAAATGGACTAATCTGAGCATCCTTCACTCTTTTGGTCATAACTTCTTCTCTCAACCTCCAAATGACTTGAGACTTGAACCATTGGACTCGTAACTCATTGATATTCATCTACACCAAAATTTATAACCATCTGAAATATTCTGGAGAGATTGATTGATGAATTTGGAGCGAAATTGATGAGGAGTTCTGGAAAATGATAACTGGAGTATTTTCACTGAACATGATTTAGTATTTTAGGCATAACTTGTTATTTAGTTATCCAAATGGAATGATTCTTAATTTTGATTAAAATAGAGACATAGGGCTACAATTGTCATGAAGAAATCAAATTTCAATTCAGTCTCCATAGTTCCAGAATCTGACTTGAAGTTGGGTATAGAATACTGTTATAGTTAAGGAATAGTCTGAATTATTTGGAGTATACATTTTTGAATATTGAACCAAATTGAATGATTTTGGTGTTATTAGAATCTTAAGACAATAGGGAACATGTTATTAGAAGAAAGTTTTGCCCAATTACCTCATTTGCATTGTCTATTTGGTCATGGAAAATAGACCCAAAGGTCCAAAATTTTGGAGAATTTATAAGAAAGAATGAGAGTTTGGATATTGTATGATCATATACTGTTAGAATAATAATAGTGAATAAATTATTGGTATTAAAGTGCCAAGGACATGTGTATAATGGAGATGAAGGGGTTCATATCATTGTGGTTATGATTCAAAGGAAATGAGTAATGAGTACCAAGTTAAAGTTAAAGTGAATGAGAATTTGATTTTTATGAGAGAAAATAATGCTAAAAATGAAATGGTGAGTAATTGAGTTATAAAATGAGAATGTGGATAAGATATGAAATTTGATAATATACCCAGGATTATCGAGAACATGCATTGTACATAGTTCGTATATATATTTGTGTATAAATAAATGCTTATAATTGTGCAAAGTTATTAGTGTGTGTGTTCAATTTGTTTATTGCATAATTTTGATGTGCAAGATAAACGTTCGCATTCAGATGTTTCCAGAACATGGAAGCTAATGTTAATCTGGAGCGTATTGTGAGTAGACCTAGATGGTTTCATTTCATTGTTTACTCTGTTTTGAATTTTTATATTGATTGACTACTAAATGACTACATGAATGCGATTGATTGTGTTGGTTTCCGATGACTGTGATGTATAAATGAAATATTGAAGTACTCATTGAATGTGAATTGGACGGAATAACTGTTTTCTCGACTTAAGTGTTGAATGCCGGACTAAGGTCTGATGACAATGTGAATGAGATGTGATAGTGAATATGATTGTGTGTTATTGAGCACTTTCAATCGACTGAATATTGTGATACATTTTATTAAATGAATGCATTAAACATAACAACAGTGGTGATCAGAGTAGCCACCGATCAGAACTTAAAGCTCAACGAGTGAAAAGGAACCTCGAGTTCAAAAGTGATTAAGAGCCTAAGGTTCATTATGTAAAATGAGCCCTATATCTCCATCGGATAAGGGACAATTAGTAATGAGCTGGTATCCAATAGATATGGGATAGTTTAGGCACTCAGTCACAACAAAATAATAAATGGAAAGTGAGTCTCATGTGTATTGCATATGCACAATATGAATGAATAAATTGTTTGAATGTGAAATATGAATTATGTGTTATGTGATTGGGTGAGCCATTGATGATGGTCACTCATTGAGTTCGCAAAACTCACCCAAAATTTGCAAATATTTTTCAGGATCAAAAGAATACCCCGTTAGGCAAATGAAAGTATACCTCCTGCATGCAAGTCAGGGATAGAGATAGAGATCAGTTCGCGTCTGCAGTGTATTTCTTTATTTTCGTGCTAAATTGTATATTTCAAAAATTTTTGTATCATATGTATTTGAATAGTTCGGTATGTAATGCCTTTTGAAATTGAAGATGTTTTGTATTTAAATTTAGGCCCAAGTGACTAGTGAAATTTTGATGAGTTGTATACTGGTTGTAACTTTGTGTTTGAAAATGTTTATGCTTAAAATGGGTCTGAATTTGATTACGAATTTCTACATACGCGTATGCGTATATTGTTTTCCAAAAGAATAAAAAAAAATGTACTGAGTTTTTAAGTGGTTAACTATTTTAACATGCCACCCATATAAGAATCGCACTCGGACATCACTCAGAATGTCGGGTGTGTGTCTCGAGAGGGTGGAGTGCTACAATTTAAGTCCTGAGAAAAAAGTCAAATTCTAGCTAAAGTTGAGGTTGCAAAGAAATGTGCAAGTGATTTAGATGATGAAGTTGCAAGCCTTACTGAAATCACTGAAACACAAAACAAAAAGATTTAAGCTCAAGATGTAGCTATTGAGAAGCAAGCTATGGAAATGAAACAAATTTCAATTGTTTTTGCACATTTCGAAAAAACTGAAGTAATTTCTAGTTTGTTACCCAATGCTTCTGCCTCAATTGGAGATCCATCAAGTGTCACAATTAGTTATGTAAGTTTATATATTTATAAAATCTCGAATAGTTAGTATTACTTCTTATCATTATCATTAAATTATTATAAAATGTTAGTACTAAATTTATAGCTTAATATTTTATAAAATAATTAACTAATTCTATTTTTATTTATTTCTTTTTATTTATTTTGTAGGAAATAAATCAATAGTGAACTTCATCTGGAAGAATAACCAAAAATTTATCTTGGAGAGTTTTAGCTTAAATTAGTACATAGTAATTTGGGATAATTATAATAAATATAATTGTCTTAGATATTAAATTTTCCAATTTTATATATTGGAAACTAGAATTTTGTGCATTTTGTTGATTTTTTTAGTGACAACATTATTGTAACATATAACTTTCATCCTTGTGACGAAATCTGTTTGACAATATAGTCATTGATGTAAATTTCTTTTACCACTAATACAATTCCATTGTTGAATTGATAGTTTTATTTGTGATAATAATAAATACATTAGTGACAATATTTTTTGTAAAAACAAATTTTCAATTTTGAAATAAAATGATGTTGACACTTTTTTCTTAAAATATTAGGGACCAAGAAGTAATGAGAAAAGCAGAAGTGACAAATATTTTGTCACTATTTTTGATTATTTTAGTGGCGATGATGTTGTCACAATAAAATGAAGTATTTTTACGACTTTATTCGTCACTACTTTATATTGTTTGTGTCAACAAACTTGTCATAAATATGTAAAGTAACCGTGACCATATAGTTTTGTTACACATTCCATAATTTTTAGTATTAGTACTTTTATCACAAAAGTGTTGCATAATTATAACAAATTTTCTAAATTGGTCACTATTTCATTAGAGACAGGAGGTGACGATTTTAAAAATTGGACACTATTAATAGTAGTGACTAATATTACTGCTTTTAGTGACAACTTTTGGTTTCATAAAAAATATAATTTCTTAAACTGGTTTAATGAGTTGACTAGGTTGAATTGTGCGTTGAGAGGTATAGCTACCTAATTAAATATATATACATGTCTCGATAAGGGAATATGTATTTTTCAATTAATTGTCATTTCAATCTAGATAATTAATCTTGCATAATATTTTGTGTCATTAATTCTTTCTACTAGTCTAATTATCTTGTTCTTGTTAGTTTAGCAACTTAATTCTCTTTCAATAAATGTTGTTTCTTTAATTTTATTATTTAAATAGGATTAATAGACATATTAATATGGTTCCTATGAAATCGATAGCCTAGATTGCTCCAGTTTTAATAACTTGCTATAATATCTTACATACACTTTCAAAAGGGTTCAATCATTGTGAACTTGGTGTTTGAGTTATGGTTGTTTCGTGCAGGATTCACATATAAGGGAGATCATTGAGATTTTGTTTTTTTTCCAATTTTTTTTGAAGCCTTAATTTCTAGTTGTTATTTGGGTCATAAAAAAAATGTTTGAAAAATCGAAGGGGGTTAATTATTTTGAAAACTTTACACAAATTTTCTTGGCACCAATAAAATATAAAAACAAGCAAAACCGAAATAATAAAAACACCAAAAGTTTGGTAACGCAGTTCGGCACACCTTGCTTATGTTTGCGGGGCCCTCACCCAGCTTAATCACTTTCACGAAAGTACAATAGATTTACTCAAGGCTTTGTTGAGCCGACACTACTCAACTCTTGACACTATCCCTCAACCTCACTTCCCGTGAAAGAATTTCACGCTCAATAGTATGGCTGCCTCGTACTAACCTCAACGGAGGATTTTCTCAATCAATCCAATAATACGACTGCTTCGTACTAACCTCGTCAAAGGATTTGTCTAACTACTTTCACTCAAAACAATAATAAATAAAAATAGCTCAAGTATTTAATCAACTGAAAATTAAATAACAAAAATACTTGAGACAAAGAAGACTTTTCTATGAATTTGTCTTCTCAAAATAATCCAGCTTAAACTTTTAGCCATAGCTGATTGCTCACAACCTCTACCATAAATCCAATATCAATACAGTATGAGTTATTTTCCTTTCATCGTATATGAGACATATGATGCAATATTCAGCTCATGAAGAAAATCAAGTGGGCAGTATATCAAGAATGTTCCAAGGACACAAATATTTAGCACTAAAAGAAAGTTCCGCAGCCCCACAATCTTCACACGTGACCAACACCTACACAATCAGCCTAACAAAGAACAAAAACAAAGCATCAGTAACTCTCCCACCAGATACATTATTCAACAGAAGTCCTCCTATGCGCAGCCAACAATCTTCACTTCATAGACACACACTCACATCAATAGATATCAACAACGTGAGCCACAAGATGGAGCAAACACCCAAGGAGCAAGGACAATACTAGAGACACACGCAGTGTATTTCTCAATGAAGAATTAATGCGCAGCACTGCTCCATATAATTGTAAGACAACTTCCTTTATCTTATATCCCAAAAATCATACAGCCCAGCTAGACTTTTTTTCCACTCTTCACATTATCCAACAACAATGTGATGCACTTTTACTTCTATTTAAGATAGACTTCTTTCAAATATGAACCATTATCCAAAAATCCAATTCAAATAAACAAATATCACATAACTACATCTCATCTTAATTTGGATTTTAATATTTGCAATATCTTGAAGATCTAACAATAAAAAATATCAAAATTAAATAATAAGATATATAATAAATATCTTAACAATGTTGATTGTATTTCATATCAACTTTTAAGTCATTATGTTTCCAGTGGCAGCTATAGTTCTTCTATTCCTTTGATAATTAATTTATTATAATAATTGAGATTTTTTCATAATATTTTATATGTTAATTTTATGATTTTATTGATGAATATTCTTTGTTTATAATAATTCCTTGATTTCTCTTATATATAAATCTTTCTTTAATTGAGTGTAATATATTGTGTATATATAACGGTTCTATTGAAATCACACTATATTACTTAATATAATTTCTTTCTTTATTTTCTTCACCTTATACATATATATCTAATCCAATAAATCTAGCTAATTGAGATAGATTGTCTAATGGAATTTTGAGATGAAAAGTTTTGGAAACGCAAAAACCTTCGAGTACTAGGGTTTCCATGCATCACATACAACTTTTGACGTTTTGGATTTGTATTACAATTTTTATGAGAAGCGTGTAGGTTATGATTTTTCACTAATAATTTGGTATTTTGCTTTTGAACATCAACGTACCCTTACACTTCGGATTTGAGCTTTTACTCATGCATTCCTACCATCTCTTAAAAAAAAAGAAGAATAAAATTTGAACGATGAATAAATATATTGGGTATTTGAGGAGGGTAGTATGTATTGACTAGAATTCCAACTTGCGTAAGATTGTACATGGAATAATTAGAATTCAATGACATAAATGTATCGCACATGGAATAGTTAGAATTCAATGACATAAATGTATATCGCATGATCAGGGAGACAGCAGATCCAGTGGATCAGCTGATGCTGCCAGTTTTGTCTTGATATGATGATGTAGTTCTTAAATTGCCTGCAATTTCTGTAACTACTTCATTCTTGAATCTTGGTGGATATACAAGTCGTGTCCCTAGGCCTAGAGGATTTAGCAACTTGTGGGCAATTTTTAATTGATATAACCTTTGTTCCACGATTCCGTTTGTGGTTTAGATGATGCATGAATTACGATGTGCACTTACATTTAGGTTAGGGCTGTGTATTAATGAGTTGGACGAAACGGCAGGACCTAATTGGAACCCTTTCCTGTAGGCTGCTGGTGATTCTGGTTCAGAATGGTTGCTATATGTCATGGTTAAAATCATTCCAAGCTGAACTTGCAGCAATAATGTTCCATATGATAATGATGCGTCTTTTGGATCTGTGTTACGGAACTTGTGCACGTATATTACTGATAATTATTGTGAAGATGATTGGTGATATATCGAAACTTGTCCTATATATATATGCTCAACTATTTTTCTTTCCTCTCATTAATTTAAATAGCGGGTGATTTTGAGCATTAATTGCTATTTATTCTAAGACCCCACTTCGTAATTGATCGTACAATGCATTATTTATGAATTGGTAGTCGCGACCAGTTTTCGTCTTGGCTTTATATGTATGCTTCTCTGAAAGGTCTTATTTTAGCATATATCTATCATGACTTTAACAAAATTGACACTCACTCGCCTTATGTTAGATACATAGAAGCGTGGGTTTTAGCGCCCGATCACCTCATCGAGTTCAAATTTTTTTTTCTAATATTATGGTGTCTTATTGTATTCAATAAATCTCAGCTATTTATTTATATAAATTTCGCATAGGACTCGCATGAGATTTGTAAAATAAATGACTGAGATTTTATGAAACATAATAAGACATAATAAAACTAAACAGAATCTCTGAACTCAAGGATATGCGCCCACTTAGAAGTTGAAACATTCTACTCATTTCATAATACAGCTGGCAAAACTTGTTTCTCTTTGAGTTATTATGCAGTGTCACATAAATGAAACAGTATACGAAAAGGTTCAATGACCAAATCTTCACTGCAAGTGCTTAGATATATGCATTGAGTTGGCCATTTTCAAGCATGTATGTGGTGTCATATTCTAGTGTTAGTCCCATAAACATGGATGGTCGATGAGATCTTCCAGACCTACCATGGTGTCCTAATGCAGGTTAGTGAATTAAATCAGTTTTTTCAATAATGAGAATTTTCAGTGCGAAGAATGGAACTCAGGAAGGGGGAAGTGCGATATGAACCCAAATAGAGACTGACAACGAAAGCTCCTCAGTTTGTAGCCACAGGTGTAAAGTTCCAACAGATTCGTCGGCCACCTGGGCTCATACATGGAACAGCTAATTGAATGACAACTTTCAATCTCTTTCAAACTCAGAAACAAATATTTTTCTAATGTGTTGTGGCTGTAACAATTATTTGCTTTGAAGCTCTAAGTGCCGTAACTTAGTACTAATTTACCATGATTGAGATGAAGATAAGCAAAAGAAACACACTCGATTACTTTCTTGGAATATCCCCAAGAAAGCTAGTGCAAAAAGCTTAAAGAAAAGAGGATGAAGCTAGCATATTTTGATAAGATGGAAGGTACTTGGCGTTCAAGGCATTAGTTACTAGAAACCCCTCGAACTCGATGCAGAGATTCTATTGCGAATGATTGGTGACAAGTGTCAATTTCTAAAGGTTGTAACCTAAAAGAGGTTCTAACTTTAGCTTTGAAGATAGGCATGAATATCTACTCCCGTGTATCTAAATTGGACAATGTAAATCCTGTTTTGTGAAAACTGTGACTATGTCACACCTGGGTCGTTTTTGTCCCCCAAAAATTGTGATTGTTACCAGCATGGTTAGGTGCCAACAATTAATCTTATCCCAAATGATTACCTCCACCAAACTTTAACTTGTTTTTTACTTCCAAAACTAGGTTCCAAAGTCAAGGGGTCGGTTGTGAAAGGCTTAGTGTTGAGACTTTTAGCACCACCACAATAATAGACACTCTACTTATTAGGAATTGGAGTTGTTGTATTTAGCGTGTGCTTTGTGAAAGTAATTTTGCTGTAGATTGTCTGGTAAAATTGGGTCATAACATTAATTTCACTTTTTGAGTTTAGGATGATATTCTTAACGTCTTTTCCTTGATTGTTTGAGCTGATGTCTGTGGTATTTCTTTTCTGAGGTAGTTTAGTTTATCTTAATTTTTACCAAAAAAAAAAAAAAAACCTAATCAATCCACCATCTTTGTCTCTGTACAGTGCATACAACCAGAACCTTATTTAAGATTCAAGCTACTTAGGACGTACAGGATTATTATTTTCATATGGACTTCCGTGTGGAAAATGATTGAAAAATAATATTAACATCTAAGCATCCTTTATGGGGGGATTTAGCCAAACTTTAAGCCTAATCTATACTAATTGCCCATTTCCTTATGTGTCAGAGAATCAACAGGTTATTTATGATTACTGCACTTGTAGTTGGTGAGGCTTCAAGTCAGAACCATAATCAATTAAGTTTTAATTTTATCCGTCGCAGATAATTATTGACTAAATTCATTTTTCATAAATTCAAATCTTTATTTCAGCACATATACAGCCTGTAAGCTCTATTAGTTGCAAAACTAAATTTACATTATAATTTCATAGTCAATTCGCTTGACAATTATAGCATAGATCCAAGCATGGAATTTTAGTGGCTCGACTATAACTAAAAAAAGGAATACATACATTTATGACACAGAGGAACAGAAAAACCAGAAAAGGAAACTGTCTAAATAAGACAATAGTGCATGCATGCATTCCCTGCTCCTCAATGATACTTTGACATGATCATTTAATTAACCATGACTAGTTGCTGCTGAGCTTCTATCCTTATTTCTTCTTTCATCCTCCTAATAAATTCATCAAATTTCTTGTTTAGCTCTTCTGTGCTTAACGCCCAATTCTCTTCTTCTTCTTCTTCTTCATCATCATCATCTGATTCATACAGTTCTTGTTCTTCCACTTCTTGGACATCAACTTCACCGTCTAACTCGTTTACGTGTCCTTCATCTTTACGATCTTCTGGGAAAAATGCTTCACACATTAAGACTCCATTTACTCCATCTTCTTTTTCTTTTTCTTCTTCTTCTTCTACTTCTACAATGAACTCCTTTATCTCTTTGTCTTCCAATTGTAATCCATTGACGCCCTCATCGTCTGTTCCTCGAACCATGTGGTAAACATCATTTTCCTGGTATTCAACAGTCCTTAAGAATCGTCCTTTTGACTCCAGTTCTAGCGTTTGCATGCCATCTTCGAAACTCCTGAAAGACACAACGCTAGGATTCTCGTACTTTGAACAAGAGCTAATCAAGCCAGAGTATTTAGCAACAAAAACTAGGAGACCATTGCAGAGGAGGAATATGCAATTCTTATCTATGGTGTGGCTAAACAACTGAAGAGGGAATTTAGAGAAGTGGAATTTGAAGGAACAAAGGAATGAAATCCTAGAGGAGTTGGATAACAAGAATGAAAAAACTGAAACTGAAACAAACAACTGGATAAGTTTCTTTAAGAACTGAGATCTTATGAACTGGCTCAAGGTTTTCAGGTTTTGGTGCTCATGGTGATGACCCATGTTATCTCTCTTCTCTTTGGACAAATAAAGATGCAAGAGAAGCTATTAGTGTTGCTTGCACTTTGGAGAGTTTTGGTTTTGTGTGTGCAAAATATGATTTTCAGCTCTTATATAGAGAGGAAGTCATCAAGTTGGTAGGGTACGTGGATGTGGATAGGATGACTAAAATAGCCTTGGATTGCATGGGAATTTGAGGCCGAAAACACTGCCTGAGGTGGTTGAAAATGTTAACAAGTAACCCTTGAAGTTTTGTGATAAATAAGGTTGTCCATACGGAGATTATGTTCCTATTTACTATCAAGATTTTGGATATTCTAGACGGTGATGAAAAGGAAATTGATCTAGTTTCTTACGTATAGTGCAAAATTCTATATCTACCACATAAGAGATACTGTTCCCTCTCTCTTTACGGAAGTCCTTTTCGAGGTCTTCTTTTTACTAAAAAGAATATATATATATATTATTGAAGATTTGATGTACTTAACCCTAATAATATCTAGATTTTAGTGAAAATGTTATACGATTTTATTGATAATATATAGATTCCTTAAGCCACCTCTCTTATCTTATATATAGACACTTATTAAAATTTGATAATTAATTACTTGAAAAATGGACTGCTAAAGTTCTCCCCTCTAGGCGTCACGTAAGAGTAAAACTCTTGTCTTCCATTGATGTGGAGAAGAGGATTGATAAACGTGCATGTAATTTCATGTTCCCGACTTCTTCGTACGGTGGCTCCAGTACGACTTAAAAGTGCTAATATTTACTTTTTTTTTTGGTAATTGTGCTAATATTTACTTTGTCCCACCTCTATTTCAATCCAATAAACTATAAAATTGCTTAAAAAAGGAAATAAGGAGAATGAAACCATCAAATAATTGATTGCTCTCCTTCTACTAAACATTTTTTTTTCTTACTAGATCGCTTGAGATAGAATGGGAAATCATTTGGTTACTATATTCTTACACTAGATACTAATTTGCTGTACCAAACCCATCCCAGAAATTATTATTTATTAAAGTTTAAGCACATAACGCAGCCACACTGAAAACTTGGAACCATTTTTTATTTGCTTTTCTAGAATTGGAACCCTTTATGTCATGGCTCTCTTATTATTAGTTTCCCGTCTATGGTTTGGCTTGCTGGAAAGTTTTTTCTGTGATTAGTTTTCTTCACTTTACGTTTCTATCAGACTTCCTTTGTCATGTAGGAAGTACAAAGCCAAAGTTAAATTTCTTTTCATTCAATCAAAGACACAAACGCCTAGCTTCCAAGTCCACTCCGAATATTCAGGTTGTTGGTGTCCTGACAAATCTAATAAAGAATTGGAAAAGTAACACACCAAGCTGTCACAGTTCTACAATTCCGACTCTTGTGGTCACCCCATTTAATTGACACTATGTCTGCCTTTATCTTGGTTTGTATATCTCTAGCTAATATTCTATTCTTAGAGGCCAAGTCAGGAGCAAGTTCCAATTGGTTGTTTATACTAACAAGCTTTAACTCAATTCTGGGTTCACGTTTATTTGTTAGAAAGGAAGTATCATGAATTACAGCTAAATCTTTAACATTTTTATACAGATACATACATACATACATATATATGTATATATATATATATAAAGAATAGAAATAACCTAACTGATTTAACAGAAACTTTGAACTATTGCTATAATGATTTCAATCCTGAAAACAGTCATTTCTAGTCAGTAGGTCACAAAAGTCACCAGTTGCTTATTATTGTCTATAAGACTTACAAGTTACAACACACAAAATGGAAAATTAACCTTACTTCAAGTTCACTCCACAGGACCAAGGACATTAAGATTTCAGAAACCAACACCAACTTATTAGTTCTCTATACACGAAGTTGTGAAGGTATAGGCCACTGAACTGCACTTATGTATAAAACAAATTCTATCTCAAGCATCATGAGGTGGCTTATAGAGTCCAGTAGCTTAAAGTTGGTCTGGCCATACAAAATGTTGCCATAGCAAATTCCTTTTTTTCATCAAGAGTGCCTTCAAAATTTAGTCCATACTCATTGATAAGCATGTCAACCTTCCAGTCCTCCATTTTCTCATAGTCTGCTTTATTGTACTTTGGATAGTGAAGAGGCATTTGGAACCCACTTGGACAAGTCTCCTTCCTAATTCGAACTATTGTATCACCTTCCTTCAAGCTCTTCACACAGTCCTGAACGTGTCCATGATGACCAGTCGGGCACGATATAGCAACATGGTGCTTCGGGGTATGACTGTTGTCTGTGAGACCAAACACTTGGGTGAAAGAAGAATTGAGACACCATTTTAGAGCCATCTTGTGTGGGCTAAAATGGTGGAGAAAAGGGAAGAGGGAAGACCTAAAAGAAAAGGCTAGAAAGCAGACTACATCATGGACATATTTTATAGGTGGTCATAGTTTTGATATGGCTCACAGCTGCATGTAGGACTGTTTTAATTATATTTACCTCAGTAACCCTAATTATTATATAAGCTAATCTAATAATTACTACAAGAAAAATACCCCTTTTGCGATATTTTAAAAACGTCTCAAATGATCAATAAACGTCGTAGAATGTTATTTGTGACGTTTTTAAAAACGTCACAGAAAACGTTGTTGAAGGTGAAGTAGGGAAATAGTTTCATCGACGTTAACGTCACAGAAAACCTGCTGATTCAACAACGTTTCGGAAAACATAGTAAAAAGGTGATGAAATGGACGATGTCTAAAGAAAACGTCGTGAAAACCCTGAAGCTATATGCGATGTTTAGTAAACGTTGAAGTATGTTGACAATCGGTGACGTTTGGGAATAAACGTCACTAATTATTAGTTAATTAATTTGTTTAAATATATTAAAATAAATTTATTTAAATTAATTTTCAATTTTAAATAATTAATTTTTTTTCATTCATCCGAAAATAAAATTAAATGTGAGAATTATTAAAATTTAATTTGAATTTTTCTTTAATTCCGAATATGGTTTTAAATTTTAATTTTAATTTAATTATTATTTTGATTTAATAATTAATATTTGAAAAATTTATTAAATCTTATTTATTTAATAATTATTTAATATTATATATGGAATATATTTATTTAATAATTTTTCAATTTGTTGAGTATATCATTAATTTGCGAATGATTAATCATGTATGATAAGAATTTAATACATGTGGACAATAAATTATATAATTTCAATTCCCAAACATGTCATAATATAGTAATTAATATAAACAACATGTCATAAGTGTTTAATATA
>JANZLX010000213.1:39300280-39314711 GCA_025531955.1 Erythroxylum orinocense
ACCTAAACACGAGAGAGGCGTAAATGAGGTTGGCAAAAATTTAAGGTCAAAATTGGCATTATAAGAAAAATAAACAGCTGATTCCTTGAGACGCTGCATGCTAGTAGCTTTTTAATTTTGGCTGATTGGATTGAGTCAGTCAACCCAATCAGCCAACAACCAAACACAACAAATAGATGATTGATGAAGTCAATCAGCTCATGTTTTAGTCAATCAGCTAAAAATCAGCTGATCATATTCAAACATGACTATAAATTTGGAGATAGTGTGTGTGTATTCTATTTTTTTCTTTTTTGAAGAAAAGTGTTTATTCTATTTATACATTAAAGTATATTATTAATCAAGTAGATTGGCAAGATAATTTCTTTGGAACACTTTATTTTTATTAAATTTACTTGAAACACTCGTTCAGCGGACTGTCTAATCTGATGCATGACCATGGCGCATTAAAGAATCATGACAAGAAAGCACATATGTGAGTCCAGATGTTTTGTTTAATATTATAGTAATTTATTGTATCTAATAAATTTCAGCTATTTATTTATATGGATCCTGCATGAGATTCCCGTAAATCTCACAAAAATAAATAGCTAAGATTTTATTAGACAAAAAAATAAGACAAAGTAATATTAGACCAAAACATCTAAGCCCCACCCTCGTAGCCCTGGATTTATCCATTTTAAGATTTTTTTTCAATTTTGGTGATTGGATGAAGACGAGTTTCAATTGGTCCTATGAGCCTTGAGGCGGGCCTATAGGGAAGAAAAACTTGTATCAACCAACCATCCGCCTTCTGTATCAACCAATTGCAAAAATCCCATCTCTTTCCGTCGTTGAGAATCAGCTGATTTTTGCTTAAACCATTTCCCAGCGACCAGACCACCAACCTCTGTTTAACTAATCAATAATCATCATCACCTGCCTGCCAAACCCTTGTCTCTCTCTTAAGACTCTTTTTTAAAATGACCTTCTTCCTCTCTCACCCATTCTGCTCATCAAGCCTTTTTGTGCATCTGTTCTCCTTTTCACTGCAAACTCAAAGAACTTAAAAGTGTCCTGCTTTCACCGATATCCTGAACCTTTCAGACCCATCGATCAGAGGGTCTTATTCCATCTTAGAAAACTCAAAGGATCAAACTTTCTGTGCTTAAGATTTCATTGGCTTGTGTAAACTGGGATGTCCATATCATAGCTTTCATGTTTTTGATAGTTAAATCGGTCAAAGCCTTATCTTGGTTCCTCCTAGTGGTGCCAAGCTTGGATTTTGGTTTTCTTGACTTGGTCACTGATCTGATCGCAGATCTTCAAAGAATAGACTTTTCAGCTTTCTGGTCGGTTCTGTCTAGTACCTCCTTATTTGGTAGAGTTCTGTGGGTTTGACCTCAGCTCCTGGTGGATTCTATGTTTACCGAATCAGGTGAGTGAGATATTTTTCTTCGACTAGGCATGTAGCTGCGGAAGCACTATTGAATTGGTTCCATCGGGAGGCGATTTTGCGGCAAACAATGTTAGTTGCTTCTGGCTATCTTACAATTTTCTAACAGGTGGGACATCTTAACTATGTTCGTCTGGTTTCTTATCTGACTTAAGTTGTTTGAATCATCGGGTTTGAGAGGTTTGGTCGATCTTGTTTAGCACGTAATCCTAGTCTGTTCTTTTCATTCCACTTTTCTGTTCATAGAAAATGGATGTTGATAGGTTCAAGTGTTTAACCACTTGAATGTTTTACAATTGAAGCCGTCTATAGGAAGTGAGTACTGTGGCTTCAAACCCTTAGCTCAACTTTTAAGTAAAATGAGATATGTGATCAGAATTGATAATAGAATTTGTGGTGCTTGGTGAGCATCCTCCTAGTCTTGTATAGCGAAATGGCTGGAAACCAAAAGTGTTTTGTAGAGTGGAAAGAGCAGTTTGTGTCACAGGAACACGGCCGCCTGTAGTTCACTATTTCCTTAAAGATTCTGCTGGAGATTCTGTCCTTGCACATGTTAGGCACATGTTCTATATTGTCGCTGAGGAATTTGTACGGGTATACGGCACAGAAAATTCCATTCATGCTGGTTACAAATGGAGGTCGAGAAGGGAGGTAGTAGATTGGCTTACTTTTATGCTTTCGAAGCAGCATCTACAAGGTGATCTGTCCTGTACTTATTTCTTATTATGGAGCCTTTACAGTTTTATAGTCTATTTTACTTCATTCGTGGGTCTCTCTCGTAAAGCATTATCAGTGGGTACGTTGTATTTGTCGGTTTGTCCATCAATTTCACCATAAAAAATGCATCATAACTTAGAACTTAATGCCTACTGTGGTACTGGTTTTTTTATGCCTGGAATAGATTTTAAATTTCTTGGGTGATGACATTTCATGGATTTCCGTGACATTGCTTGTGAGCTTTTCTGCTTTCTCCAAATTTTCGGTGCCTCAAAAGTTTCTTCTAAATGGTTTTAAACTATATGCATTGTTTAACAATTAACATGTCATTTGAAACCTTGAGAATTCATGTCAATGTTTACATATTCATACGAAGTTGTAGCCTCATGTTATATCATCTTTGTGTTCATTTTACAGTGGTCCAAGGCACCTATTATGTCTTTTTTAACTATTTGTTTGCAAATAGTAATTGCATCCGCCATCTTTGCAAGCTAGTGTGATCTGTAATCTTATGAACCTCAATTGTTTATTTTCTATCAGCATTAATACATGAATATTTTCCATTATAGAATCACCAAAACATGGTTTATCGCATGCTACAAAATATCTGGAATTTCCAGTGAGTGGGTGGGATGCCCAACAGGAGCAGGTACCAAAAACAGAATGTTCGTTCCTTGTTGCTTGCTCATTTCATTCTAAGGTTAGTACTTATGAGATTGGCATTTATGCAAAATTTGCATTACAGAGTAGCTGTCTGAAAAACTTGAGTGGACACAGTTCAGACATTGTGTGGTCAGGCAATTCATGGCATGTGGGAAACAGTTCAAGCACTACCCGGCATTCTGCAGGAATGGGACTAAGATAATGGTAATTATCAAAATTTAAAATATAAATAAAAGACAGGAGTCAGTTATTACATGCAAGATTTGCATACTTGCATAACTGCTTCTGGAGATATGACAGGTTTTTTTATAGAAAAGAGGAGAGGAAGAATAAATCTTTGATTATATGTTAGTACTGCAGAAATAATAGCTCTTACATTCAGATGGAGTAATTCCATCGTGCTTTTTACAGCCTTGAAAATTTTGGCACTGATGGAATTCCTACATTGTGATGTCTGTCATAATGTATGTCTTAAAATGATAGGCTTGGCTTGCGAGAACATACAGTTTCTATTTCAATTGCAGAGGCTCAATAATCATACTCATTTATCCTTCTAATTTTTACCATACAGATCCGATCGTTTGTCTTTGTCATGGCCAAGGGAGAGAACCATTATGTTGCTTACTTGGAAGATATGTATGAATACAAGAGGGGACAGAAAAAGTCAAAGTGCGGTGGTTTCACCACAACCGGGAAGTCAAGGGTGTAGTTCATTTAAGAAATTCTCACCCAAAAGAAGTTCTCATCACACCATATTCGCAGGTCATCAGTGCTGAGTGTGTTGATGGTCCAGCCACAGTATTAACTCCTGAGCATTATGATGAATGTTTGGCTGCTTTACCTGATGCTTTATCAGCCAAATTACATTTGTGTTCTAGGAAATTCAAAAGCAATAAAGTGAAACCTTTTGATGTTAGTAAATTACGTGGCTATGTTGATCAGCCTATTCTCAGCTGTTTGTATTCCGTACCTGCTACTGGAGTTGATTCCATAAGCTATGACTTTTCTGTGGAAGATGATGAAGAATTGGGTCCATGTGAATCTGTAAAGTTAGAAGCAAAGAGAACTAGAAGTGTTGAGGGCATGAAATATTTTTAACAAAGCGTATTGGTGGCCGGATGATGCCTAATGGGCCTTTATTTAGAAATTTAAAGTACAGTCTGCCAGACAAGAGATTTCTTCCCCTCAAGCATGTAAAGCCCCAAAAACAATGACTGATTCAAGATTTATGAAAATATCGAGGTGCTGTGCCAAGATCGTGGTATACGAGGCTGTTGGTTCAGGTATATGGTCCTGCAAGTGTACAAGAAACACATAAAGATCCTTCATGATGACTTGCAGGATGAAGATGAGTCCAATAACCTTGAGGTATGCTTAGGCTCTATGAACCACTCTTTTGAATTACCTTTTCCTTGGCAGCTTGAACTCTTGTACAAGCAAATCAAAGGATGGGATTGGATTGAATTCCTCGTTGTTGACCAAAAATCCATAATCTAACACCTTTGATTTCTAGGAATGGATCCCAATTGTCAAATTAGCTGCGCCTGATAAACTTGGAATGAGATGCCTAGGCCGTCCAACAATGCAACCAGCCCCTCCGTTGAATGAAGAATCAGATCTTTCTCTTGAGATTCGATCAGCAGTTGATGCTTGGTGGTGGGAGGGGATTGTGATTGGAGTTGGTAATAGCAGCAACGATATTCTGCAAATTTATTCTCCTGGTGAGCCTATTCTCTAATTCGAATTTGGTTCTAGTTCCTTGTCTATCACTTTTATGCGTCTGTCTTCTCTCCAATGAACTGCCATATGTTAGTTGAAAAATTCACGTTCAATGTACAAAAAAGGGATTTAAGGATTTCCAGAGATTGGGTAGAAGACCACTGGATTGACGTTCAGGCTAAACATGACGTTCTTTCCACCATATCTACAAGATTTTGACCCGAGACCAAGATATCTCCTTCCTCAGAAATTACTGGGGACGTGATGTGTAATGGCTATGATACGTCAATTATTGACCACCTTCCTAAACGTAAACTTGATCCTGTTGAAAAGTTCAATACTGATTTGGCCCCATTGATCAGTTCAGATTTGACTACCTTAATGAGTAATTAAATACTTTGAAGTTTTTTAAGGCCTCAGATTTATTATTGACAAAAATACAGGTCACACTATCAATAGTAATCATTAAAAATATCATCATAATCAAATTCGGAAGGATTACATCCTTAAATAATCTATAAATTATTTCCTTTGAAATGTGGTCAAATCTCTTATGTTGTAAATTGAATGGTTTCTCTTTAGTTAAACTAATTTGAATTCCTTATTTTTCAATACTCATATAACCAATTTACTAGGATCATTCAAATACAAATATTAAAGTCCGTAAATCAATAAACATTTACTAATGAAAACATAATTGAGGGATGGCGAAACCATTTTATTACTAAAAGTTAACGATCGTCAATCCTGAACTGAAACTAAATTATAGTAATAGTAGTAGTAATAACAATCTTCCACACAAAACTTACAAAATATGTTAAAACCATAGATTAAATTACATAAACAACTAATTTGAAAACCTTTGATGATTGCAAAGGTTTATGTAAACCTAAATCTTTGAGATTTATTTAATTCTTATTTTGATTACAAAATAATATAGAAAATGTAATATATTATATTGACATTGTAATTTTTTTTGAATTCCATGGTATAAACAAGTAGGGCCCTTCTTAACATTTTATAAGCTCCGGACAAATTAAAAAGGCCTTTATTTTACTTCCTTTTATTCTTTATGAAGGTCAAGAGTGAACCCTTGTACAGAACAAAATAGAGACCCTTTTTGTTGCTTTTTGTAAGCAGGGACGAAGCTATGTTATAGGAGAAGGGGGCTATGGCCCCCCTTTCAAATATATTTTTTTAAAAAATTATTTATATAATTAAAAATTTTAAAATTACAAATATAAGTGGCCCCCCTTTAAAAAAAATCCCTATCTTCTCTTCTCTTCAACTCTAATGATTATTTATTAATAATATTATATAATTGTATTATTTTTTTACATTTTGGATGTTGACCCTCGGCCTCTCCTTAGAGTTAAATCTAGCTCCGTCCTTGTTTATAAGGGTCAAAAGTGGGTCTATAACCTTTGCAAAATAAAATGAAACCAAATAAAAGCTCTTTTATTGTCTATTTTATTCTTTATAAAAGTGGGCCTTAGATAGTTGCCCTTCTTGTCCTCGCCGAGGGATACCTAACTGCCTAAGGCTAGACGTAGAAACAAGTGAACTCAATGGCAAAACTAAACTCAATCCAAGTAAATTGTCCCAAACATAATCTATATATCATAAGGTTGCATTTCAGTGTCAGCTGCTCATGAGCTTTCTTATATCCATCTTTTGACATCTAATATTAAGTAATCTTGATTAATCCCGATATTAATTTTGACATTGAAAGGATAATGCCCTTGTGGGCCTAACGGGTCAGTTGGTGTTGAGAAAGGGCAGGTTTATGTAAACAATCAAGACCCATAAAGAGATCATAGGTCCATTTCTTTAAAAAATAAATAATTGATTGGATAATTCCCACCAAACAAGCGGGTGCATCTTTCGAACACCTCACTCAGCAGTCAGCAGAGAAGAAGAAGGGAGAGTTGAGAATGACTGTGTTACCTTCAATGGCTACAACACTTATTCCTTCTCTTGCGACCTTAAATTCTTCTCCTTTGACTTCTAGAAAAATGCAGTTGTCTTCTTTTCCTTTATTTTTGCCCTGCGGTTCTGTTGATCATGTCCAGAGGACCCTTAAGCCCTTACCTTCACAAAACAGGGTTTTTGCTGCTCCTGAGGTGTTGGATTCTCAAGACGCGCTAGACCCACCTGTGGAGTCCCTCGATGTACCTGATTCTGAGAGCTTTGAGGTTTGTTTCTTTAGTTTTATTTTCTTTAATGATATTGTTCGAAATTATTTAACTGCATAAAATTGAGGTAAAATGATGCTCTAGAGTGAATTAATACACATTCTCAAGTTATCTATGGGATAAACATTTAGCTACAAGTTGTTTGTTTATTGATGGTGGGTATATCCTGGAAACTTATTATTTTATTTTTATTTTTAATTTAGTTTCAAATGTATGTAACTCCGATATATAAGGAAGACTTGTAATTTGACTACTGTTAATTTGTTGTTTTCTCGTTTTGCTTGTCTAGATTGGAGGTTCTGAGGCACCCAGCTCTCCATCGGTCAGCATTGCAGCAGATGCAGATAAGGTATCTGATAACTTTCTCATGTCCAATTTTAGCTTGAATTTAAAGGAAAACTAGATGATTAACGTCATTTCCTTGGCTAAATTGGGAACTGATGGGATGAATTTTATTTGTACTAATTAGCTAAATTCAAAATGCCATTTTTCAGTCCATGTCAATAGCATTCTTGTACTCAAATATGCATTTCTTGTAAATATCAGCATCTGAGTGCTTGTTGGACTCTCTGTCTGTGGAAAGGGCTTATTAACGTAGAGATAGTCCCAAACTTTATCGAGTAAGCTGATTGTGGAGGGATACTCTTAGCTTTAATACTGTCTGTGAGACTCAGAATTTTTTACTTGCAAAGATTGGCACCTCTGAACTGCTTCAGCAAATATCATAACATTGATCCATTACTAGAGTTTGCTGGAGTTTAATTAATCATATAGTTTATAAAAACAAAGAGCAATTATCTACATGCCAAATAGGAACCTGATGAATTTAAATCAGTAGAGAACCTGCCGGGGCTATGGTAATGACCAAAAACAACACTTAGAATACTATTTTAGCATGGGCAAGTTTACTGATCTTATCTGTTGTGTTAGCATAACCAATGTTTTTTTTTTCTCTTTTGTTATTTCTATTCTTAGATGGCACCAAAACAGAAGATTAGAATCAAGCTAAGATCTTTCTTTGTACGCCTCATTGAGGACTCCTGCAAGCAGATAATTGATGCAGCAAGGACTACAAATGCAAAGACAATGGGTCCCGTGCCATTACCAACCAAGAAGCGTGTCTATTGTGTTCTCAAGTCTCCCCATGTGCACAAGGATGCAAGATTCCATTTTGAGATTCGAACCCACCAACGATTAATAGATATCCTCTATCCCACTGCACAAACGATAGATTCACTAATGCAACTTGACCTTCCTGCTGGTGTTGACGTTGAGGTCAAGCTTTGAAGAACTAATGGTGTTCCAAAGTCAAGTTTGTTGAAGATCTTGAGTTAGTTTGCATACCTGTTTGAAAGGTACCTCTTTTTCAGGAATGTCTCATATACCCGCTGCAGAATGTCCGAATTAGATGCATAAAGGTTATAATTTAGTGGCCAGATGTTAAACTGCTGGAGAAGCTTGAGTATTGTAGCTTTGGATTGACCATTTTTAGTTTCTCTGGCTTGAATTTCTATGTAAAGTATTTCAAACTCTTCTGCTTATGTTTAAGCCTTTCTACAACTGTGCGTGGCGTCTACAAATTTATCTTCCATCCTTCGCTTCTATTGTGCCATTCAATTATTTTAATTTAATGAAGCAGGTTTAAGTTGATTGGGAAGCCCTTTCCTGTCACTGTATCTACTGCACTGTTCTCCTTTCATGTCGCGTATGGCCTCTAGTTTACTTTTATTTGTTTCAAGATTATTTGGTAACCCTATGGTTTTTATAACGACGATGGCCCATCTGGGGCCGGCATAGCAAGAATACGTGGTAATTGAAGATTTTTGTTTAATGTTATGTGAAGCTAATGAATGGACATTGTTATGACAGGTGCATGATCTTTCAAAGGAAAGGTAAGTAAAATGCTTTTCCATTGAAGCTTTTGGATGTTGGTTTCTTGAAGAAGACACTGCGATACATTTTACAGGGTCATTTTACCCCCTTGATCTTTAGTTGTTTAATATGTAAACATTCCCTGTATGAATATTCCGTAATCGATCCCTGATAAATAGATAGTACAGCCACATTTTTTGTTCTAAAGATATAAATCTGAGATAGAATATTCTTAAGACTTCCAGAAATTAATTCAAGTCTATAAATAGCATGATGCTGTTCATTTTGTTATGCATTCAAATCAAAACAAAGTCTGGACTTAATAATCATTAGTAGTTTAGCCTTTACAATTGTGTTTGTACGTAGAATATGCTTTATGTTGACTTAGTGGAACAAAAGTTCATAGTTTACGTTTGTTTACTGGTACATGATGTATCTCGGCGTCATATAGCTTGTAGCTAACATATAAGGAGACCAATAATGATTTAGCAATTTGACCATTATTTTAAGGCTTGGCTTTTATCATTCTTAGTGAAATTTCCAATTGTGAGATAATCTGAAATTTCCTCAATTTATATATAACTCCGATGTAATTGATGAAAACTTCGACGGACTACTTGGTTTATTGGAAAGAGAAAGGACTAAATGAGGGATATTTGTGTATATTTTCTGAACAATTTCATGTATGGTAGCCATTTATTCTCTTTCCATGTAATATTCTATTCTTTTCTTTCAATTTTCAATTTAATAAACTGAATGCTATGTGAGGTTATGATATGCTAAACTTGGTTGCTTTTAAACTCGTTAATTATATGTTGCGTTTGATTCTTGGACTTTAGTGCACCCATTGAGAAATTCATAGCAAAACAATGTTGCAAAAGAAACCAAGTTGATATTCCTTTCTTCATCCTTTAAAATACCTTCCACAAGATACATCTTTATTTTCCATCCAAGATCTGGTGGTAACTCTTCACTGTGCAAGACATTTTCTCTTCCAATATCTTTATTTTCCACGTTCGTTGATGGTTTTGATCGAGAAAAGGGAGAGAAGATGATCCATGGCTCAAGATGCTAGAAGAAGAGAAGTATGATGTTGAACAGGAACCAATATTGTCAGGTTATTACTATGTTTCGGTTGTCTGCGAAATCACTCGAGAGAGCGTTGGCAAATCAACTGTCGATTCTCGGCAATTGCGATAATTATATACTTAGACAACAATTGAAAGTATTACGAACAGTCACGAAAATTCCAGCATTGCTATTCCGACTGTTCGAACTTCGAAGTAGTAAGTTGCAGAGAAATATTCACTCGTAATTTATTATTATGTTTTGATGTGGACAAAATTGCATAACTCAAATTGCTAGTGTGCTTAATAATGGTCTTAGCAATGATTAATATCACATTATTATGGTCTTGTGAAATAGAAATTGGAACAACAAAATCATGGATATTGAAATTCTCAGGATTTTATTTGAAAAGGATGTATTATTTCTTTTTTTAAGGTAAATCAGTAAAAATTAATTAATAAATAAAAAATGTACAATATAAGGTCTAACCCAGGACCAAAAAGCAAAAAAATTATGATCAAAATAACTAGGCACACTCCTAACCAATCACTACTCTTGACACTGACTACTCAAATAGGCTACAAACCAACTCAAACCAAAGAGGAAATAATAAGGGCAAATTAGTTAACACTCAGTACACAATGACCTCCCTAGGAGGATGTATTATTATTGATAAAAGAATCTAAATATTACTCACAATATTCAAATATTATTCAGATTATAAGAATTTAGATATTATTTACAGTTAAAGGTAAATAATTTGTAATACAACAATAAATATTAAAATATGAGCTAATTATAATATATTAAAAATATTATTATAATTAGTTTAATTCAGTTATGAATATCCATCAATCCTTTTGTTTCATGTATCAAAAAACAAGTTATAAGTATTTCATAGTAGAACTTATGAGGCTTCCATTCTTATAGGTTGCAAATTAATCTTTGTAATTTATAGTTAATAAGTGATTGCTTGTATTTTAACTTACTCATTTTTCACTTATAATAATATTTTGCAAGTTATATTTCTTCTAATCTTAATTGAGTTATGATACTTTTTGTATGTGGTATTGAAGCTTATATATATATATATATATGGAGAGAGGTCGGATCGGGGAGGAAAATTTTCGTCCGACTTTCGATTGACCAAATTTTTGAAGCGTTGGATTTCTAAGACATCCCTCTCTCTCTCCATACCAACTTTACGATTTTTGAGATTTATTTGAAAAAGATTGATTGAATCAAAGTGAGAGGACCAATTATAAGTATAAGTTGGATATTTTTCGAAACATGCTTCAGTAATTTGGAGATATCTTGATCTGTACAGCTCCGATTGAGTTGATTCGTGTTGCTAATTAAACTAGAGACATGGATCTACAAGTGTTATGAAGGAATCGAATTTCAATTCAGTCCCTAAGATATTCAATTTCTGGAGTGAAGTTAGGTGGAGTGTTCAGTCTTGGTTTAGTTTTGATCTGAAAGTGTTTTGGCCATAACTTCTTCATTTCTGATCCGAATTGAGTGATTTTGGTGTCTTTAGATTTCTAAGATTTAGAGAAAAATTTTGTGATGAGAATTACGGGATAAAACTGGGAATGTCACGAACATGCATTGTAAACATTTTAATTTCTACATGTGCATTATTAGACATTTTTTATTGTACATTTGGTAATATATGTGTATGTGAATTGTTATAGAGGCACATTTGGAACGTCAACCCACAGACGTTATCGAGACTTTCAAGCATTAACTTCGGAAGCTATTGGTGAGTGACCTAGACGGTTTTCTCATTTATTAATTGTTTATAATCTTATGGCAAATAATGGTGGATTTGAGTTTTGTTTCTGATTGTGGATTTCGGACAGAATGTCCAATGTATTGGGGAGCTATGACATAGAAGTGCTACTTGTATGAAAATGTGTGACCTACTTGCTTATGATGTGATAAATTTTGATATATATATACTGCTTAATTGTGATATATGCATTTCATAAATGAATGTATGATCAGATAATGACAGTTGTGACCGGAGCAACCACCGAGAGCTAAAAGCTCAACGATTGTATTCAGCCTCGAGCCCCACAGTGATTCAGAGCCTTTGGCTTAACGACTAATGTGCTCATATTGGGACAGTTCAGGCACTCGGTCACAACACCGTAATAAATTGGAACAGTATCACATAAGCATTGCATATGCATTTGGTTTAATCTCTTTGATTGAATGAGAGGCGAAATGCCTGATGCTTATGTGCAAAATGTAAATGTTGCTTATGTGATTATATGATATTTTGATCAATGTGCAATTATGAAATATCTGTAATATGCTTGATTGTTGCATGAATTGAGTGAACCATCGATGATGGTTATTTCACTGAGTTCGCAAACTCACCCAAAATTGCAACATATTTTTCAGGATCGAGAGTAGACTCCTAGCTCCAGAGGGACTATCCTAGCTGTGTAGATTGTGTTGGCGAGAGAAGTCATGGCTCATAGGTCGGTCAGTTAGGACTTTTGGGATGACCGAGATAGAGCTGATGTATTTTCCTTGTTTATATAGTATGTTGTACTAGGGTTTTTGTAGTGATGTCTAGATAGTAAACGATGACAGATGTATAAACTTCTGATTTCGATGAAATGAAATGAGGAAAATTTTGGTATCAAAAAGTTTGTGATTTTATATTGATGTTTTATTATAATGATGCCATGTGACGTACAGTAGGGATTGTTCGTAGCTTACCCTTATCGTAGGATATGTATCAAAATGACCTACGGGCATCCCGGTGTATACCCTACGGTAAGGGGGCGCTACATAGCAGTATATGTTTTAATTGATTCTGGTTCCACATATTCTTTTGTTTCTGCAAGCATAGCATTACATGGTATGGATTCAAAGCCTTTGGATAATTCTTTGATTGTTAGTACTCCTTTATGGAGGAATGTGGTAATCAGTCAAGTGTACAAGGGTTGTGAACTCGTCATTGATGGTGCTAGACTGGTAGTGGACTTACTACCTCTAGATCTAAAAGGCTTAGATGTTATACTTGGAATGGATATTATGGAGAAATACCATGCGAAGCTGGATTGTGGCCTTAAGGAGGTGAAATTTGATATGGGCAATGGTAGGAAGGTGATTTTCAGAGGGGACATGAAAACATCATCACCAAGGATCATTTCAGCTTTATTAGCTGACAGAATGATGGGCCAGGGGTGTGAAGCCTTCTTGGCACATGTTGTGGATACCGATGTGAGTGAAGGAAAGTTAGAGGATTTTTCTATTGTGAGAGAGTTTCCAGATGTGTTCCTAGAGGACTTACCTAGTTTACCATCGGTGAGGGAAATCGAGTATGCCATCGACTTGATTCCTGAAATCGCACCTATTTTAATACCACTTTATAGAATGACTCCAGCTGAGTTGAAGGAGGTTAAGGAATAGTTGGAGGAACTGTTAGACAAGGGATATATACGGCTGAGTTCGTCACCTTGGGGAGTGCTGGTTTTGTTTGTTAAGAAGAAGGATGGAACATAGCGGATGTGTATTGACTATCGGAGACTCAACAAGGTGACAATAAAGAACAAGTATCCTTTGCCACGAATAGATGATCTGTTTGACCCGCTGCAGGGAGCAAGGGTCTTCTCCAAGATTGATCTCAGGTCAAGCTATCATTAGCTCAGAATCAAGGAATTTGATGTAAGCAAGACAGCCTTCAGGACTCGGTATAGACATTATGAGTTTTTAGTCATGCCGTTTGGTTTAACCAATGCTCCAGTTGCTTTTATGGATCTTATGAATAGGGTCTTCAAGGAGTATCTGGATCGGTTTGTCATAGTATTTATCGATAACATTCTGGTGTATTCCAAGAGTGAAGGGAAACATGAGGAGCATCTAAGGATTGTGTTGTAGACATTGAGGGAGAAGGAGCTTTATGCTAAGTTGAGAAAGTGTGAGTTTTGGATTCATAAGGTGACATTCCTTGGACATATGATTTTGAAAGATGGTGTACATGTTGATCCGAGGAAGGTTGAAGCAGTGGTGAATTGGTATGCACCCAAGACAGTGACAGAGGTGAGGAGTTTTCTGGGTCTGGCAAGTTATTACAGGAGGTTTGTGGAAGGATTCTCCATGATAGCTGCTCCAATGACTAAGTTATTAAGCAAGAATCAGAAGTTTATTTGGAGTGATCAATGTCAGAAGAGCTTTGAGGAGCTCAAGCATAGATTAACAAGTGCTCCAGTTTTGATGTTGCCTACTGGAGATGAGGGGTATACAGTGCATAGTGATGCTTCAAGGAAGGGACTGGGTTATGTATTAATGCAGGGAAACAGGGTGATAGCTTATGCTTCACGGCAACTGAAGCCTTATGAATTAAATTATCCGACCTATGATTTGGAATTGACAACAGTGATCTTTACTATGAAAATTCGAAGGCATTATCTATATGGGCTTCAGACGAGGATTTTTACTAATTATAAGAGTCTCAAGTACTTACTGAGCCAGAAAGAACTGAATTTGAGACAGAGAAGGTGGATTGAGTTGCTTAAGGATTATGATCTGATGATTGAGTACCATCCAGGGAAGGCAAATGTAATGCAGGAAGCTTTGAGTAGGAAATCATCTATAGCCTATGTTCAGACAGTTTATTTGCCTTTGTTGGAAGAGATGGCTAAGCTTAAGATAAGCTTGAAGCAGGAGGAATCGGATTGCATTCTTGCTAACTTCAGAGTGAGGCCTATACTCAGAGAGAAGGTTAGGGAGTTGCAGGCAC
>JANZLX010000213.1:39335158-39347298 GCA_025531955.1 Erythroxylum orinocense
TTGATGTGTTATGTGATTTTGATTTTGTTTATATTTGTGATGCATTTATAATGTGATGCATTCATGTTTTTGAAATTTATGATTTGTGACAACATTTAAGAATTTTGAGAAATGAGAAATGGAGATTAGCAATCGTGAAAATTTTGGAAATTTATTATGAATGGTTTAAAAAGTTGAAAGGTCTGAGAAATGAGTTTTTGAAAAAATTTTGCTACTATGAATTTTTTATAAAATGGCAAAAGTTTTGAAACGATGATTTTTGTCGAATTATAAATATGTTATCTACGAGCTGTCAAGCTCACCCCCTTTCATCCCCATCTCTAAATATTCGAGTAGGAGATCGGATGAAAGAATGTCAAGACGTTTTGTTCAATTTTGCATAGCGTGTATTTTGTGTAAAGTTGGATTTTTGGTATTGGTATGGTGTATAGCTTGAATTACCATTAATGTATTATAGGCATTTATTTCAGGATGTATGTGAATTATTAAAAATATGATGTATATGAATTATGGAATTGTGTATTGAATTGACATATAAATTTGAGTATGGTTAGGATATATGAATGTGATTGGATATAATGGGATTTGTTTATGTTTTGAGATATGAATGTGAATTTAGAATAGAAAAGAGAATTAGAGTTTTGTATAAATTGCTTATGAATATGAATGGATTGATTATCATATGGATTCTGGACGGGAGATCCGATGATACTGATTTGTGATTGAGAATTATTGAAGTGCTAGCTTTAGAATTGTGTTTGTTTATGCTAGGATTCCGGACAGGAGGTCCGATGAATTGGGTGGATTGTTTTGGAATATAGAAGTGTGTTTAAAACCCTTTGTACGTTTTTGGGTTTTACAAAATACAGTCGTTATGCTGCCAATTTTTGAAAAAGGATGAATAAGATTTGGTTAATAGATGGATTATGGGATAAGTATGAATATTTTGGAATTGAGTTTTTGATTGAGGATAAGTTTCCAAATGGAGAAATTATGATCGTTTTTAATTTTATTATGATTGTTTTGATTTGTATGAGAGTGAATAAAGATGAAAGAAATGAAAGAGTAAGAAGAAGAAAAAAAATTATACCGAATTTCGGATTGGTTTAGTCTTAGGGTTTCCAACGCGAATATAGTTTTCGAAGATACGCTACGGATGTCGAAAATTTGTTTCGGTTTGATTGAACCGTTTGTTTACTTCGTTTTCGATTTGCTTCCGATTCGTTTCGCATTGAAATCCGTTCCTTCGATTTCTACTTTCGATTTGATTTTCGTACTTTTGTTATCAGATTTTTCGATTCGATTAGTTTTGAGTTGATACTTTCGCTTTGTGTTCCGCTTTATGACTGCCGATTCGTTCCTTTGTTTCGCTTTGTTCTCATTTCCGTTTTCTCTGTTAGGGTCCGGTTCCGAGATCGGGTCCCAACAGCGGCAGCAACAGATGATGAAAGCAACGACGAAAAATGGACAAAACTGATGGATGAAGATTGAGAGTGAGAGAGATGAGTGGTGTGTGTGTGGTCGGCTCCCTATATGTTATTTTTCTACTATCCTTTGTAACCTAATTTAGTAGGTTTTTAAGTTTCGGATTAATGGGTCGGGTCAAACAGTGAGTGATTTTTTCAAATATAGTTCGGGTCTTTGATAGTTCACCGTGACGATCGATAAGTTCATCGTGACGTACTTTTCTCAAAAAGTATTTGCTCTTTGCTGGATCCTTTGTCGTGACGAAAGAATTAATCTTCGTCGCGACGAACTTTTCCTAAAAGTTCAGCCTGGATTCTTCGTGTTTCGCCGCGACAACAGGTCTACTTTGCAGCGGCGAACATCCTGTAGTGCCTTTGCTCTTATTGACTTTAGTTCAGCCGATCTTTTGACTCCCTTCTCCTTAAGGTTCCTACAATGACAATAGCAATTTGCATTATTAATTGTTGTCAGAAAAATTAATAGTGCAATTAATACCAATTTGTGACAATTTTTACTATCAAATTGCATAAAATAAAAGTACACATTTAAGGATTAATTTAAGCGCAAAATCAAGAATTAGGAGTCAAAAAGTATAGTAAAATCCATGAAAGTGTCGCCAATTTATATAATAAACTTGGCCTTAATCAATGTTTTACAATAAAAAATAGTAGTTTGCAGTATCAATTGTTCTAAAAATCAATTTAGTGCAATTACTAATTATTTATGACAATTTTACCTTCAAACTATATTAATTCAAAACAGGCACTTATGAGCTAGATTAAGCACAATATCTCACAATAAGAGCTAAAAAGTATAACAAAAACTATGAAATTGTCACCAAATGATATAGGAAACTTGGGTTCAATCAATATGAGCTCAACTTTTTTAAGTACATAACCTAATTTTGGAAAGATTTTTCAAAGGAAACAAAGACTTTCTTAGTTTTGCTTAAAAGTCCCTCAATAGCAAATTACTGAGTTATAAAACCAACATATGACAACATACTTATAAAAGAACTATGCTAAATTTTATTCAAGAATTGTAACTCCTAATGTATGGAATCTCAAAGGCTTTTGACTTTTGATAATTCTTGTGAGTTGATAGTTAATGTCAAACTAAAAGGAAGGTCAGGTGAAAATCAAATAAACTTAGGCCAAAGACTTCTTTTAAGGTTGTCATTGTGGATAAAAAATCCTCTATCTGTAAGTTACAAAAGAATTCATTAATAAACTAATGTACCAATGTACAGAATAAAGGAATTCTTGTCTCACCTCCAATGAAGAAATCTTAGTGACCTTGGGGTTAAGAGAAGCCTTGATCTTTTCAGATTCCAATTCTAAAGGAAAAGAAGGAACAAGGAGGTTTGATATTATGTCATATGTAGAAAGGAGATAGAACAGTAAGACTTCAAAATGGATATGAAGCTACAATTAATAAGAGAACATTTCATACCATTTTTGAATTCTTTTTACAACCTTCTCAAGAATAGAGTAAGTTCTTTCTAAAGTAAGAGTATCTTCGGTAGAGGACTCAGTGCTTACAATTTCTTTAAGCAAATTGAAGGGGGGGAGGGGGTGAGTGGACTTCTTTGTAAAAGCTTTTAAAGTTATGGTTTTAGCTTTTTTGGAACTAAAAGTCACTAGCAATTTCTCTTTAAGTTTTCTTTTAGGGAAAAAATTAGGAGCCACTTCTTTTTTAGAGGAAGATTAACTTTCTTATTTGTTTTTACCATTCAAGATTTCAAAGTCTATAAATAAATAAAAGTTAGGAAAATTTTAAGTAATTAAGAATATGCAAATAGAGTGGGAATACCTTTGAGAAGTGTGGGAATACCTTTGAGAAATGTAGAATTAGGCTAAGGAACTAAATGGTGAATGCTTTTTAGCTACCAGGAGTGTTAAGCTTCTATGTCAATTATATTGGTTGCAGCAATCTTGTACTTCAAAATATAGTGATCAAAAATTTTATAAAGGAATTTATCGTTGACAACACTTGCTTCAAAAGGTACTTTTGCTAGATAGACCAAAAAAATGTACATTAGGAGAAATTTCTAGAGATAGATCGAATTGCCTACTCCAAAGATAAGGGAGATATATTTCAAAACCTAAGGACATCAAATAATCTATAGACCAAGACTTTAGAGACAACAAAATATCAAAGATCTCCTTAAGAGACTTACTACAAAAACTGGTAGATAATCGAAAGTCAAGAAAATAAGAAAATCTAAGGTAGGGAGAAGGTAAACCTTTTGTGAACCTAAATTTAGGGAAATAAGAAAAAGTATAAAGTTAAACAAACCACACACACAAGTTTAGACAATGTAAAGGAACATTGGTGAGGCATCTCCTTAACTTTCTGTAAAGAAACCCTAAGAAAATAGAGCCTAATGCAAAGAACTTAGTAAAAACTATTGCTTTGCAAAAAGTTGAGAATTATAAGCTGGGTTTATTATTAATATGGAAAAAGCCAAACCAATTTAGAAGAACCCAAGTAAATTTAACGTGTTCTTCTTCATATACACGAGTTCTTAAAGAAGTTCAGTTGTTAGTCAATTCAAAATAAGATAGACATTTAAAAACATTATAATTTGAATTAGGGGTTTCTTAAATTAAGCAAACAAAGTCCTTCTCGTTAACAAGCAATCCAATAAAAAAGAAAACATTTTTTTTAAGGAAATGGAAGCATGTCTGAAAAGAAATATAAAGGAGTTCCAGAAAGGACTTTAGAATTAGAAAATCACAAACACAAGATTAGGTTTATACTTTATAAAATTCTTGACGAGGGATATTAGTTGCAGTAAGCCTTCCCTCTTCGAAGCTAAATGATATGATGGGTATAACCTGTATACCCATTTAGCTCAGGTTTACATTTCTAGGCCACAGTTTTAGTGGTTCAGGAGCTTGAAACAAAGTGAATTCCATAGGGAATTTTGACTTTCTTACTTTTCCTAAATAAGGGAGTGATGGATGAGAAGAATCAATAGGTGGAGGAGTCCCAATTGTAAGAGGTAGACCGTATTCATGGTCAAAGTGTGGACAACCTTCTACAATGTTGAAAACAAGACTTCGAGTGTTAGCGTTCATAGGTTAAAAGGGTAATTAAAGTATGAGAATTCTTTACATGATTCTTATGAAAGACAGTAGAGTTTCAAATAAGATGTAGATTGCTTTAAGTATAATAGCCTATAAAAGAAGTGGAATTAGAAAATTCATAGTGATTTTTTTTGAAAATGTTGAAATTAGAAACATACATTCGTGAAATTCAGCACGACAAAATCATTTGAAGAAAAGGAAGAAACATGACAAGAAGAAGCTATGGTTACAAAAGTGACAAAGGAGAGTATGAAAGTAAAAGAAGAGGACAAAATACTATTTGAAAGCTAAGGTGAAAAATGAAAAAGTAACAAAAGTGATTTATATTGTAGGATCGAATGGTAAGGGAACAATAAAAGGTTGAAATTTAAAGAGATCTATTATCTTCAGTAATGGAGAGGGAATTAGATATGTCAAATTTGAAAGATCTTAATGTAATATTATTTGGATCTGATGTTTCTTATTTGTAAAAGATTGTTTGAGATTTAAGAGACTCCTCATAAATGACATTACTTAGGTTTAATTTACTAATTTAGTTTGGAAACCAACAAGCCATTGGGATGAAATTCAAAGTCTAGTTTAATGAAATTAAGAGAATTACTATATCATATATTAGTTTGCTCAACCAAAGCAATTGTTGATAGTCTAAAATAATTCAGCCTATTTAGCCCAAAAGTGAAAAGGCCTAAATATTAAAAGTCTTGGAATCCATTTGGCTTGAGAATTTATGCACACGAAACAATTTAGAATTCCAAGATTCAAGAATTTCAGAAAATTAATACATAATTGACATGTGCTTTTAAAAAAACAACAGGTAGTTAACTTCTAACATGGAAGTTAAAAATAGTGAAAGACAATTAATAGAAACATGAGTGAGTGGGTTGAAAGTTAACAAGTTACTTGAAGTAGAAATCTAAATTGTAAAGGTTGAAGAAATAGTAACAAGTAGTTAGCTAAACTATAGAGAATAAGTTAGTTACCAAAAAAATTACTTAAGAATGAGTCCACCTTTATTGTATCGAATTTCTCTCCGCTCCGGATTTTATTTCAACATATCTAAGGATTTTGGTAGCTTAGAACTCCACTCTCTAAAATTTAAACTTGGAAGAATTTTCTCCCTAACACATTAAAATTTTAGGTTAACATCAAATAAGTACGTAAGAATATTATTCTCTCGTGGTTTTTATTTATTTATTTACTTTTCTTGTATTTGAGAGTAAAATTATGGAGTTAAGTTTATCACTTATTAATTTCTCATAATCCTTTTTCTATCAGCAAACATTCTAAAATTCATGATGTTAATTTTTTTATGCTAAATATATTGAATCGGAAATTTCTGGAAATATCTTTGAGATTGTGCTTTAAATTTTACCGGGCGTGGCATCCGTTCTTTGTTTTCACTTTCGTTTCCTGTCCTCCGAAACAAAATGAAAATTACAACCATGTTGGACTTTGATTTCAGCAGGAGCTTAATTACAACCGTCAATACAAGTATGACTTTGGACTTCGTAAACAGTAACATGGCCTAAAGCTCCTTCAGCTAGAAAGCCCTTTGGAATCGGTCCAGACTTCATCATCTCAGTGATAGCAGTTGGACTTCACCAGCAGATTTGACTCCCTTGGACCATTTTGAGCAGGTGTGATGTGAGGAGAGGCGTTGCTCTTAACTTATTTTTCCACCGCATGTATGGTGTATTCTTCAAAAGAAGTTGGAAGATATAAACCTTTGACGTAGTTCAACTTGTTTATAAAACTATTTGATTTTTAAATTTAGAAAAATATTTTTTGATATTAAAAGACCTTTTATTAAGTTTCTATTTACTTATTTTAATGTAATTTACTATTAAAATTAAATCAAAATAATCATATAAAATTTATTAATTATTGAACAATTAAGCATACCGGAGAGTTTGTATTTAAATAATCCGCAAAACTTTAATTTGAATATAACTATAGGATAAAATTTCCCTTAAAATGGAAAAAGGAAAGACTATCAAAACATAAGACATCAAATTGCAGAGTCCATAAAATGCCAAATACTAAAGAGGTATCCAAGTTTGCAACAAAGCTAGTGGTGTCTGCAACAACACCAAGTCAAACAAACTGAAAAATATCAGTATGCCAGATTATGTTAACATGGAAAGAAAAAAGATTGCCTCCGTTTTCTCAGTCAATTCAAACTTAAGAATTCAGGAAGCTAGAATGTTCGACTAAAAAAATTTATTAACAGCAACATCAGATTTCTTCCTTCCTATTATTGATTCAAGAAAGGTGGATAGGGAAAGAAAGTCAGATTTCTTTGCCAATGAAATGTCATTAAACAATAGGCCGCTTGAAAGTATCAAAAGTCAGATTTCTTTGAGAATGAAAATTAAACAATACGCCGCTTGAGAATATCACCTTCAATCAAAGATGTTCTCAGATCATAAAATCTTAAAACAACGCGGACTTATTATGCTTTACCTTGAAGTCAGCAAATAACTGTACTTTGACGAGGGAAACTATTGGTCATTTATCTTTTATCACTAAACTGACTGTCACCATATTTCCTCCTAAGAGAAAATGACGCTTTCATCTTTCTCGGTACAATAGCACTTACCAACTTCGTGGAAAAAAGTTTCCTGTTGTGCTAACCAGAAGTTGACCAATAAGATATCCATAATTTTTAGTGTTTCTCATTTTTTTGTAGGTTTTTTCTTAATAGTTGAATCATTAAACTGAAAGATGTGAATAAAGTAGATGATTGTTTGCAAGGACAAACAGATTTACCGCAAACAATTCTCTCCCCTGCTGTCATGGAGTTTCAACCTCTTTCCTTGCATCTTCTCTTCATCTCAATTCTCTTCTTGCTCATGTTAGGTCAAATAGTTAAGAGATCAAAAGGTAATAAGCCAGCCAGAAAGCTTCCTCCTGGACCGTGGAGATTACCTATTCTGGGAAATTTGCTCCACCTTGTTGGCTCTCTGCCTCACAGGCGCCTGAGAGATTTGGCAGGAATTTATGGACCCTTGATGCATCTACAGCTTGGTGAAGTCCCTACCCTAGTGGTGTCTTCACCAGAAACTGCTAAAGAGGTAATGAAAACACACGATGTTACTTTCTCTCACAGGCCTAAGTTTCTGGCTCCAAGGATCATATCTTATGATTGTAAAAATATAATCTTTTCTCATTATGGAGGCTACTGGAGGCAACTAAGAAAAATCTGCACAATCGAGCTTTTAAGTGCGAAACGTGTTCAATCCTTTCGACGAATTCGTGAAGAGGAGATGTTGAATCTCATCAAAATATTGTACTCAAGCAGAGGGTCAACAATCAATTTAAGTGAGAAAATTCACTCATTGACATATGGCATTACTGCAAGAGCAGCCTTCGGCGAAAAATGCAAGGATCAGGAAGCATTCATATCGATCATCACAAGACTTATAGAAATAGCAGCAGGTTTCAGTGTTGCAGATGTTTATCCTTCAATCGAATCACTAAGCGGACTGAAGCGTAAACTTGAGAAGATCCATCAACAAAGTGATAGGATACTTGAAAACATAATCAATGAGCACAAAGTAAGGAGAAGGATAATCGGAGGTAGTAGCGAAGAGCTCGAGGAAGATCTAGTCGATGTCCTCTTGAAGCTTCAAGATAGTGATCCTGAATTTCCTCTTTCTGTCAACAGCATCAAAGCAGTCATTTTGGTCAGTATGCTACCTCCCTTTCGCTAGCAGGCTGAAAAGGAATACAAGCAGTTACGACAAGTTTCTAAATCTGAAATGACAATGCAATGACCGTATTTCAAATTAATCATATTGTTATTTCTAGTTTCTGGTACTAAAGTCAGTTTCTTTTAATCTCAGAGATTAATCTTAGGCAACTTCATGTACCTAATTCGAATCATATAATCCACTTTCAGGACATATTCTCCGCTGGGAGTGAGACATCAGCAACGATAGTGGAGTGGGCAATGTCAGAAATGCTGAAGAACCCAGAGGTGATGGAAAGGGCTCAAACAGAGGTAAGAGAGGTATTTAACAGAAAGGGAAATGTGGATGAAACGGACATCAATGAGCTGAAGTTTTTGAAATCAGTGATCAAAGAAACTCTAAGGTTACACCCTCCTCTTCCTCTTATACCAAGAGAATGTACTGAAAATTGCACAATCAATGGCTATGACATACCAGCAAATACTAGGGTCTTCATTAATGTGTGGGCGATTGGAAGAGATCCCCTGAATTGGAATGAAGCTGAGAAGTTTAAACCAGAGAGATTCCTGAATTGTTCTATTGACTTCAAAGGAACTGATTTTGAGTACATCCCATTTGGTGGAGGAAGGAGGATGTGCCCTGGCATTACTTTTGGCATGGCTAACATTGAGCTGCCACTTGCACAGTTGCTTTACCTCTTTGATTGGGAACTTCCCTTTGGCATGAAACATAAGGAGCTGGACATGACAGAGACTAGTGGTGCAACAATTCGAAGAAAAGAATTGATCTTGATCCCCACACCTTATCATCTATTGGATACGTAATAAAACACGTCATACATCACAAGAATGTTTTGATGCTCTGACTTTCTAAGCTGCCACCATATTTTTGCAGTTATGAAAAAGGAAATCAACGAAATAGATGCTTCTATTTGTGTAATCTTCACTATAATCTGCAAGAAGAAATATATAACTATATTTAATGTTTTTGTAGCTCTGGAAAATATAGGTCTTAGCGAGCGAAAGATTTCAAGGTCCTGTGGTGACCACTGGTTTTATGATGTTACAGTTTGGTATCCTCTAATGCTACTTCTGATTCTGGTGATATTGTCAAGCGACTTCGGATGACTATTCTGTTCTTCCCTTGCATCTTTTCTCCTCAACTAAACTAGGCCAGTATACGAAGTGTAAGCCCCTTTTGAGCATGACGCAGATCTCGATTTGGAAGCATTCAAAATTCTATTAACAGATTATATCCTTTTGCGTTAGAAGCCACGACAATGAATTTAGATAGGGTAACTTGGTGCAGTCCAAAAACATTCGGTTGAATGCACTCGATGAATATTTCTATCTCGTGCAGTCTAAAAACATTCTGGCTTTTCCATGAAGGAATTTTGTGATCTTATCCGCATGTTTTAGCCAAAGCACCCGTATTCTTTGTTTCCACATATTTTCCTCAGCTTAACTAATTCATATTCACCTTGTCGAACCCTTTCGTGGCTAAGTTGCCTATAGTACAACCTTTCTTCCATGACGGTATTGCTCACTCTCAAAATTAAAGAACTCATGATGTGTTAGCCACATTTACCTAAAGTGAAATCTTCTTTGCTTCTTAATTTCATTTTCTTGGCTTCTTAAGAAAATTAAATCATAAACAAGCTAGCTGAATAGAACCAAAATTATAAAGATTTGATTGTCGTAAATTGTCTTGGTAAGAGCAGATTAAGTTCTTGTCAAAGAATTTTTTTTTTCCATAAAAGTAAAAACAGTTCTCAAAGTATTTTCTTAATAACTTACAACAAATTATATCAATAAAATAACTTTTATTAGGCATAAAATGCTTTAAAATGATAAGGACATCCTCCTTTATTATAATCAGATTAGAAACAACTAAAAACTTTAAAAAGTTAAATTATTTTAAAACTAAACAATCAATCTACGAGTCTGAGGCTTATCCAACTTCTACACTAACACAGATTAGCTTCTAGAACCTTAAAGATGAAAATACAAACGAATATGATGCTGGTTACAAGTAGCACATTGACTATAGTTTGATTCTATTTCTTAAACCTCCTAGATCTAATGCAAGACTGGCATTCTACACCAATATGACACTAGCGCTACTTACATTCTGTTTTCTCATTTTCAGTTTTCTTAAAGCCATCTTCATGTATTAAGCATATTCTATCTTTAACAACATATAAAAAAAGTGATCAATTTTCATAATGTATTTGATTCATATTGAACAACTTCCTTTTATTACATCTTTATGATTAATCCTTACAAATCTACCTTCATTTGTTTCATTTTTATCCTAGTCACCGGACCTCCAATTACGTGCAAAGGATCATAAGAATCGTTAAAAAATAGGTGTTAGTACGAGCTATTCTCCATCACTCCCTCTTTTCTCAAAAGAATTTATCTTCAAAGCATCTACATCATATAAACATAAATCGGTAACATTAAAAGCAGCACTCACATTTATTATGGTTGATTGACAAATGTAATTTGTAAGTGTTATCATTGATCTTCTCTAACACTTAAAAATGTTCAATCTCCTTTAGGCTACAATATAGACTTCCTTTATGTAGGAAGCCTCTCATTACATAAATAAACTCAAAACCAATCTCTAAGTTCAAAAACAACCTTTATGTGCCCTTATTGACTTGCCTTGCGCATTGCTCATTCTTTCTCTTTATAATAACAAAGCATGATATCCAAATTCCTAAGAAAATTTTCCCTATACCTACTATCCATATTAGCAAGTTCGTTAGTAAATAAAGGTAAGATATATGTAGGAGTTGAAGGATTTAAACCATATACAACTTCAAAAAAAGAAGAAGAGTTAATAAAATGAACTAAAGTATTGTATGCAAACACAACACGTGGAAAATATTCTTCTCATTATTTTAGGTTCTTTTGAATGATAGCATGTAACAAAGTAGTGAGTGCCTTAATAACTTCTTCAATTTATCCCTCCGTTAGAGAATGTGCAACAGTAGAAAAAACAAAGGTTTAATTCCTAACTTATTTCACGCAGTACACCACAAATGACTTAAGAACTTAATATTTCTATCACTTACTACGGGTCTAGGCAATCCGTGCAAATGTACTATTTCTTGAAGAATAAATCAATAATATATGTTTCATAATTGGTTTTAGAACATGTTAAAAAATTTGACATCTTACTAAACTTAATAAAAAAAAAATAATAATCTAACCATTTGAAGACCTAGGCAAACCTAGTACAAAATCCATAAATATGTCAACTCTCCAATGACCCTTCGATGATTTCCAGCAATTTCCCTTCCATTCCCAGACTTCCAACCCTGTTCCCAAGCCATTTTCTTCACCCTTTCCTCTGTCCCTAACTCTCATTCTACTTTTTGCGTATTTGCCCCCTTTCTTAGTTTCCACTCTCAGATCTGCATCCCTTCCTCTCAGATCTGTTTCCACCCTTTATTCTTTGTTGTTCCTCTTTCTCTACCTTCCTACTCAGATTAGTTTCTTCCTCCTCATTCAGATCTGCAACATTTCTCTCAAACCTGCATTCACAAATCCTTATTCCATACCAAACCAACTCAAAACTCAACCAGTTTTTTTTCTGTTCTTCTCTCTTACCTTTCTTCTGCCTTGCTACATTCTGCAACATTCTTCTCTAACCTGCATTCATAAACCCTCAATCCATACCAACCCTACGCAAATCTCAACCAGTTTTTTTCCTTTCTTCTCTTTTACCTTTATTTGCCTTGCTACATTTCTGTCCTCTGCAATTGACCTTCCCTCCTTCTCTTTCTCTGTTCATTTCTCTTGTCCCCGTTTTGGCCTGCACACAAAAGATAGCATTAATTTCTATATTCTAGCTCCCTCAACAATGAACTCAGCGGGGG
>JANZLX010000213.1:39371339-39381348 GCA_025531955.1 Erythroxylum orinocense
TTCATGCTCATGAAAGGATTCACGAAAATCTGCATGATTTATGAAAAACAAGATTTCTAAGATTTTTGCCATGTGGGTAATCATTTTTCAAGAGCATGATTACATGTTATGTGGGTTAGGTATAGTCCACTCAAGAACTATCGCGTGCACGCTGACCAAGAAAAGGCTTCTCCCGCCTGCCCGCAAGTGACACGAAGTTCCTTTAAGGACTCCCTCAAGAATACGACTACACAAGGCCATTTTATGGAATTGTGTAGTTTCTCATGAATTGTGGACTTGCCAAACCATTATGATGTGTTATGTGTTATGAGGTTTAAATTGTGACAAGTTTAATGCATTCATGGTTTTGTGACCTTTTGAAAAATCCATGAATTTTGATTTTAAGCATATGACAAGAATTTTGAAGGAAACAAGGGTTTTATGACTCAAAAAGGAAATTTTCTTAATAAAGAACTTTTTGAACGGTTTTATTCGTTATTTTGTTATAAGCATATTATCCACGGAGCTCCCAAGTTCACCCCCTCTTTTTCCCCCTCTCCAGGTATTTGAGCAAGAGATCAACTGAAAAAGTCAAGGTATAAATCCGAATTTGCATGCTTTGTTATAGTTGAAGTTAATTGATGTAAAATAATGGTTCAAGTGTAATTCAAGCAACTATTGGATTTAGCATGTTTTGTAATTTGGATTTGATATTGAAATTGTATTGTGGCATGAATTGCCACTAAAGTTTGTAAAACTTTGTTATATGATGTTAATGAAATGTGACATTGTGTATTGGCTTTGAATTATGAATTGGCATATGGATGGCTATGATGGATGTTGAGATGTAGTGGAAAAAAATGACTTAATCTTGGATGAGCTTAAAATGGGATTAAGCTCACTTAAAGAAGTATTCTAACTTGAGTTAAGGATTTGAACTTGAATTGTGGTGATATGCTTATGTAACTAAGTGAGATATTGTGGAAAAGAAAAAGTAACTACGAATGAATAGGAATGGTGAGGTAATATGGACAAGCAAGATAGGAGTGTTATAATGATAATCATGAGATATTTTGAATAGATTGAAGTTGATGAATTGATGAACTCCACTTGGTAATTGAATGTATAAGAATGATGTTGCATACAGTGTTTGAACATGATAGCTTGATGTATGATGAGAAATTGTGGTTGTGATGAATCATTTGAGACAAGATTTGAGAGATTGATGAGATTAATTTGATATTTGAGTGGTTATGAAGTGATTTTGCATGATAAGAAATGAAAATTATGAAGTTCATAGGGGTATATGAAGTTAGGAAGGTTGTGGGAAGCATGAAAGAAGGTTTGAGGACTTTTGGGAAGCCCCATGTCTGTTAAACGGACATAGGAGTCCATTTAACGAACCTTCTCGGGTCATTTGGAACCCTTGGCATTCCCCATGTCCGTTAAACGGACTGTCTCGGGTGAAAAATGCAGTTTGCCCGATCCATGTCCGTTAAACGGACATGCACTGGAAAGATGATGGATTTTGACCAATTTAGAGGCAGAATCAGGTTTTCTGGTCTTCATGAAAGTTGTAGATCTCGAAGGTATCATTCCAATGGTATAAAAATTAAAGCATTCCAATGTTTTTAGTGAAAGTTATGGCATTCGCGCCAAGAGAGGTTGAATTTGATTTTGGGTGTGAACAAGGTGTATTCTTTTAAACATAACTCCCTCATCCGACCTCCAAATGAGGTGATTCTTAGACCAATGGATTCATAAGACATGTAGGTATAGTTTAATGAAAATTGGTATTATTTGGAGTTAAATTGAGAGAGTTTACATTAGAACAAGTGAGAGGTCAGATAGGAGAGCATGTTTGAGATATGAGCACATTGTGGTATTTTGATGATATCTTGAGTTGTAGAACTCCGATCGAGGTGATTCTTGCACCAAATTGAACAAGAGATATAGAGCTATGATTTCTATGAAGAGGTCAAGTTGAAACTCTGATTTTAAGATTTCCAATTTCGGTTCGCAAATGGAGAATTGAGGTTGAGCATAGTGACTGTTTTGTTTGGGCACACCATGGAACTATTGTAAGTGAATCTTTGGAATGATATGAGCATGAAGATGAATAGGTGATGTCTATATGGATTCAAAAATTTTTTTTATAACCCTTCAAAGTTATATGCACGCTCACGTGTCAAGACTAGTCGCAAGAGGAGTTGGGTTCTAGAAACGGGATCTAACATATACCTTAGTAGGGCAACCCTATACACGAAGATGAATAAGGGTAAGCTTTCACCCTTCTGAAATTTAAAAGGGCATCTTTGAAACTGATTTTCTTATGACTTTAATAATTGAATATAAGGCAATCTTTATTCCTTCACCTCAAAGGTAATGTAGTGAATTAGCCCTACTCTATATTGACCTCTTCATGCCCTTTAAAGTGCAAATCTTGATTATAAGGCAATCTTGATTATTGATTTCGCAAATTGTGCTTTGTGTTTCAAAAAAGAAGTATAGCAATTTCTGAGCGTATGAGTGTTTAGCACGCTACCCTCGCGGGGCACGGACTCGGATATCACCGTCGATGTTAGGTTCGGGTCGCGCGGGAGTGGGGTGCTACATTTTGTTCTCGGTATAAACTTCGGTTTATCCGTTTTGTTCCACGAAACTCTCGACCCATTTATTATGCATTTCATTATTGATTTGTTAAGCATGATGCATAATTAATTGTTATGTTGTGGTGAAGAAATTACATGACATGTTCTTTGTGATGACATTTTGGTAGCCATAAGATTTTGAGTAAATTGTTAGTATTGAATTGCTACATATATTTATTTGTATATGCTTGAGTGTGTGGCTCGTTGCCAATGGCTATAAATGTATAAGCCACTGAGCTTCGCAGCTCACCCCTTTACCTTCCACTCCTTAGGTGTAGAACGAGAAGATCGTGATCCTTGCAAGGCATCGAAAACTCCAAGATAGTTAGAGACTTTTGTACTAAGTTAGTGATTTTGGTTAGCTTTACAAGCATTACAACATTGAGCATCCTTATGTAATTTTTTTAAGCTTTGATATGTATGATGAAATGTTAGCAAAGTTTGTTCCATCTCTTTGAAATTGTAATGATATGGAGAATTGAAGTTTCATTTATATATGAGTATGTTTAGCTTGTTGTTAGGTTTGAATGTATGTGATTGTTTTGAAGGGTTGAATGTGGATATCGGATTTCTGATTTTTGGAAACTTTCGTCGCGGCGAAGCCAGTGCTCGTTGCGGCGAATTTCCATGGGTTCGCCGCGACGAAGCGATACTTTGTCGTCGCAGCGAGCTTCCTTTGGTTCGCCCCCTTTTCGTGACTTCGCCGCAGCGAGAAATGGCTTACGCCGCGGCGAGCTCCTCTTTGCTACCACGCTAATATTTGTCTTAATTGCAATCTTTTCCGCTTTTATCTCATGCGACTGTCCCGACGGGTCATCCTGGGTTTAGCCTTGGGGTCGGGACTAGGGCCTAACGTTCTTCGATATCAGGAACCAATTGTTGGGCTCTGGAAAGGGGGTCCAGCAACAGGTGCAGTACTCGTAGGCGCACCAACCACGTTAAGCACATGCATCTCACGTGCAGGACACATGTCTAGCGCATACGAGTTCTCTGCTCTAGCTATCCAAATGTTGAGCGTGTTCTAGAAGCACCTTGTTGCTTCTCATGGTGCCTTTGCATAGCCACCTAAAAAAGGCGATTTTCAATGGCTTTTCTAGTTTTTTCATCAGATTTGAATGACTTTTTACTAAAAAATCACCCCAATGTTTGATTTTTCACCTATTTTTCATGCAGAGCTTATCCAAAGCCAATCTAACAAAAAATATGGAATTTATAGAAGCAAAAACAGATAAATTTCCCTTATTTCTTGAAGGAGAACCTAAAAAATCTTCGTTCAAATTCATACAATCATGAAACTTTTTTGATACTTCGTGTAAGACTTAACACAAACCTTAAATTTACGTTCAAGATCTGTCATGAACTTGTATAAAAGGAGATAATGCATAAAAGTATTTGTTATGCTATTTATAGCTCGATGAACAAGCTTCTTAACTACTTGAATAAGCTTTTGGATCTCCTTTGAATAAGCTCCTAGATGTATAACAAGCTTCTACAACTTCCTTTATATTGTTATCATCTTTTTGTGCCTTTCATAATGTAGGAACCTCCTAACGAGTTAGAGTAAATTTTCGTTCATAGACTTCTATTAGCAAGTTGTAAGAGATTTTAACAACTATTTATAGGACTTCTATTAGCAAGTTGTAAAAGATTTTAACAACTATTTATAGAAGTGTTATTGGGCTCAAAAACCCAATAAGCTAATATACCCACACTAATAAGGGTCCATTTTCCTTACTAGACTTTAACCAATTTTACCAGGTTTTTATTGAGCCTATTTATTATTTTTAATATGGATCATATTTAATTTTCTTAGCCATGATTTATAATAACCCTCAATTAATAATTGTATAATAGGAATTTTAATTCTAACTGTTATTCACAAAGCTAAGAGTTCTCATGATATTGACAAATGTAAGAATCTTAAATTCCTTTCTTCTTTTACCGTTGCTTGTTATAATGATGGAAAATGGTGAGATCTTCTGTATCAAAACATTAAGCTATGTGGTACAATAATATGGTTTTTCAATTTGGGTTCGAATTTGGATCTTTTCTTTTAGTCATTTGGATATTTGACCTTCACTATTTATAAACCTTTTATTATTTTCATGTTTAGTCAATGTGTAATATTATAACACTCCCCCTCAAGTACAACTGGGACTGGGCATCCAATTATCACTTGAAATAAATGCAGTGATAACTGGACCAGACCGCTAAGACTGGACATTCAGACGAACAATTAAAAAATTAATAATCCGAACTAAACCTGCCTTGATACCATATTAGAATTTTTAATAGAAATGTGGTGTATTAGAAAATTAGAGTGAGAATTGATTACATGCACAATGGAATTATCACAAAAGAAATTTATTTGATTTCTCAAAAATTAAAATCACTTAAATTTTATAACATGATTAACGCATAAAACATAATAAAGCATGAATCATATGAATCATAATTTTTTTGTAAAACTTGATCTTTTTATTATTGTTTCCCTTGAACCGCTCCAAAATTGGTTCATCTCAATTATTATAGCCACATAAGTGTTCAACATCTGACAATATCTATACGAATGTATTAAGAGAACTCCACAAGTCATGTAAAAAGCGTATGCAAGAAGTGTTAACTCCTTTAGACCCTAAACCTATTTATAATATGGTTTGAACTTTGCAATAATTAATAGAAATAAAATTCTAATTTCAATTAAACTTTAATTAGAATTACCATTAATTTTAATTAAATACCATTTGAATCCAATTAAGATCTAGTATCTTATATTTGTCCCTATTTATTAAATATTTTATATTGAATACTAAAATTGTTCAAATTTTACAATCAAATCAAACTTGATTAAAATACTTTTTTTATCTTTTCAGCCATTCTTTATGTTTGTTCGTTCCCAAACTTATTGGCAGTGGATATAAATTATAATCTTAATCATACTTATAATTAGATAAATTGAAGCCCTTTAATTTTTATATAATTTTCTAATTAAATAATTTTTATCCATAATTAAAATTGATATCTACCAATGCATCATGACCATTTAAATGCTAAAAATATCAAAGTAGTTTTGACTAACATTTTTGTATATGATTTTTTAGTATAATTCAATCATTTCATCATATAAGTTTTTGATTAGACATAAAGCATGTAATTAATATATATCCTGTTTGAGTCAAATCATATTAGTTCTTTAACATTAATAATTGATTCTATTAATGACATTTGAAAACTATTTTTAAAGTTTCATATCAATCACTCAACTATCTTTATATATTTCATGTTATATCCAATGATTACCAATTGAGTTAAACTTGACTAGAATAGGTTATAAGTAGTCACAAAATATAGCAATCCCTATATAAGGTATTTTGAAGATCTCAAGTCAAATGATCTCTTTTATAATCATCACGATGTTAATTTCTATAAATATATAAGTAATATTCTAAATGAAATTCTCATATTGGATCAATTAAGTGAACTTGTTTTCTAATAAATACCTACATCACCATCATCATTACACATAATTGAAGTCCTGCTAAGCCGCAGGGGTTAGGGAAATCCGATAGTTCGCAACCTTACTTACACGATGTTTAAATATTTTCATACTTTAGTCTATAAGATCGACTACTTCCTTTATAAAGAGGATAAATAACATGTGCTAGTATTTTTACACTCTATTTGATTTCAAGTTTCAATAAACAATAACTATTAACAATTTAGGGATAATATATAAATGCAAAATGAATCTCATAATTATGATTTCATCATAATTTTATTTGCAATGTACATTTATCTCATAAACTTTATCATATATATTTAAATATGTATAAGATAAAGAATGCATCTAAATAATTATGTCACTAATATACAACCAACTGATTGACATAAATTAATAATCTCACTTGCACTAAGCTAACTGTTTAACTATCTAATACCATATCACCATATGATGATTATGCTCTTGCTATGACAATGGTTTAGTGAGAGAATTCTACAAAATTCTCTATAGTAAACACTTGCTTAAATCTTACAATGTTGAGCTCAATTGTCATTTTAATAAAAGAAAGTGTCTAAATACATACTTTGATATTTGATGATACCTTAACTCCTTTGGCATGCCCAATGGCACTAATGTTCTACAGTATTATCGTTGTCAAAATAATACAAGGAACTATACTAAGTTCATTAAAGAAATTCATGATCTAATAATCATTTTTATTTTTAAAAAAAGTATTCAGGCTTGATTAGTAATTAATGTTACATTATAACTTTTTCAATCTTAAAATAATATTATTCTAAGTAAAATATAACTTAACTATGAGTTACTTTTGTCAAATTAAAGATTATATCTATATAATCTTAAACTCAAATATCAATTCATACATAGAATAATGGACATCTTTGATACTTCACAAGTATCTAATATCTCAAATACTAAACACTTTTATTACATTATCTACATACTTAGACTTAGAATAAGTAAACAACTTTTGTATTGTCCTTCATAGATCTAATTTTCATAATTAAGTTATTGCATTTTTCATATCCAATAAGAGTTGTTCTTAGAATATCATATTTTTAACACCAGAAAATGTGAATTATTGTTCTTTCTATGAGCAATATGTCTCCATATACTCTTATTGAAAATGATAGCTATACTCTCACTACCCTTTTGTAGATATGATAAATTCCCGATTACCTTTAAAATAAAGCCGTTAAATTCAACATAAAAATGAATCTTTTAACATCCCATAACCTTTCAATTACATATTAGATGTATTAATAAAGGCACTAATTCCAATTAAATGCATTACTATAAGATTTAAACTTTTTAAACTTCATCTTACTCCCATTATTTATCTCGAGAATCATTTACCTATAAGTAAGCATGTAAACAAATATTTTATTTGATTAGGTTTGTAATAATATATCCAACTTTTTTTTACATATCATAACTCTCAATTACTTAATTTATTTCTAAACTTATTGGATATTATATGTTTTAACTAAGCATTACATATCAAAATTATTAATTTTGGCTCTTTCAAAGTCTCATTATCTATATCTTATATGAAATCATATTAATTGATTTAATTGGACTATAACTTGCTATATTAGGCTTAACCATATAAGAAATAAAAAAATGCATCATAGATATTTCATATTGTATTTTCCTCCACATAAAAATTCATACTTTTTTATAGAATTTAGTTATGGAAGTATTCACTAGAAATCTCATTCCCTATAAATAATTGAAAATTTTAAATTTCACCACATCAGTCTCTTCAAAGTGTTTTAGCATCCTCATTTTGTAATTTTTACTTATATTTAAATACTTTAAACTTTTTAAAATTTTAATTCAATATTTCATTTAATACATATGACTCAACCATATAAAATCAATAGTAAATATAATGCAATACAATTATTCATCCTTTTATGAATCATTATTTCACCCTAACATATCACACGTTTAAAATTTAATAATTTAATATCATCATCATCCTTTCACCAAATATTGATTTGATTATCATTCACCCTAACAAGTTTCATATAATTCATGATAAAAAAGAAACATATATCCTTGTATGCAATTTTACTATTCTCGTAGTATTAATTTAACCAATATGATATAAAAGGATAGTCTAATTTATCTAACTTTGTATTCTTCTCACTTGTATTAAGTATAAGTCTCCTTTGATGCAATACATACAAGTTATTTACATAAAAATAGATGAACTACTTTTACTCCATATTATATTTCTTATTATGCCTTTAATATTTTAATAATGTTACAATCTAAAATAAGTATCAAATACCCAAAAACATGAATTAGCAAGAAAAGTTGTGCATTTATTTTCCTCTAGTGACAATTATTATCATAATGTACCTAATGCCTTCAATTATAGTCCATATTTATAATTTAGTAGTCTATATCGAGTGAAATAATTTCATCAAGATATCATACCTTTAAGCTTTACTCTGCGTAAATACTAGTGTTGCATTATCACAATGTTAACATCCATCTTATATGTTGCTATTAAAATTTAAGACACGTTAATCAACTCAAAATGTTATTATTTTTTGTAATCTATACGATTTTGTCATATTTTTAAAATTTTATCACTAAAATTCTTAATAGAAATTATAAAAAAATTATATAATAGACACATGACTTTTCTATCTAATAATAGAGTTTTTCGGTTAGGATTCAAATTTAAGATTTTTGTTTCAATTACTAGTTCACAAGAATTCTTTAAAAAATCATGAAAAAAAGAAACTAATAAAAAGAGAAAGATGAAGATAAAGATTATAGGAAAATTATGAATGTTAGGATTTATTTTACATATATCCTATTTTTATTTTTGGCATTTTTATTGGATATGGGACATACCATATATCTTGACGATTTTGTTCGGAATTGAGTTTTTGAATTTGCAATTTTGGTATTAGATATGGTATGAAATTGGATTTGGAGACATATACCATATATGCAAAATTTTTATTGGACTGAAACCTAGAGTCCAAGTGTGACTAAGATTCTATAAAAAACCTAGCAGTGTGTGTGTGCTGAATGGGTATTGGGGGCAGCCAACGCATCGTGTGTGGAGTGGTTTTTTTGTGACTGCGTATGTTCTGATTTTTTAGTGGGCATGTGGTGAAGTGAACTTAATGGGATATAAGGCATAGGGTTTAGGTGAGAAAAAAAAAAGGTTGAGTGGGCATGCATTAATTGTCCATTGGGAAACGTAGTGGTTTTAATTGATATAGTTCATGACGTTGCTTGAATTTTGAAAAAGGAGGTGTGGGCGTTTATGTGTCTATGAATAAAACATCCAGCTTGCGGCACACATATATATATATCTGCTGACTAACGTCTTGTGTGCGAGCGACGGTGAGGTAGCTTGCTTGAGTTTTTTTTTGGAGATAAACAGTAGTGTAGTGGATGTGAGTTAATTGCGTATTTTGGAAAACATACTGCGTTAATTGATCTTTCTTCTATTATCCTCATCATTGGTGGTGAGAGGCAGTGCCGTTGTTTCTATCTGAGATAGCACCTACCAGAATTCGTTTATAGAGTTGATATTCAACCTGATTTTATGATGATAATTAATTCATCTTGTTGCTGCACTTTCTGTTGATTGGGTGACCTGTGGCTTCTTGTTGGTATTTATCAGAATCAGCTCATTGTTGTTGCGAAGACCTTCAGATTTATTCAGTGAAGCGAAACTTATCGGGAAGTTGTTCTTTTCTATCTCAAGTGTATTCGTCTTTGTTTCTAATTGTTTTAATCATTTGAGTTGTTCGTTTAATGATCTTTATTATTAAATACTGTTGAGAAAATCCTCTGTTAAGGTTAGTACGAAGCGGTCGTA
>JANZLX010000213.1:39386989-39407532 GCA_025531955.1 Erythroxylum orinocense
GATGCATGTTTGTTCAATCTAGAGCAGGTTCTGCAGAGATGTGAGGACACCAACCTGGTGCTCAATTGGGAAAAATGCCACTTTATGGTGAAAGAAGGAATCGTCCTCGGCCATAAAATCTCCAACAATGGGATTGAAGTCGACCTGGCCAAAATTGAAGTTATCAACAAACTGCCACCTCCTACTTCGGTCAGGGCAATATGAAGCTTTCTTGGCACGCAGGGTTTAATAATATTAATAATATATAATATATAATAATTAATAATAATTAATTAATAATGTTAATAATGTATAATATATAATATTATTAATTAATTAATAATATTAATAATGTATAATATATAATATTAATAATATATAATATAATATTATAATTCAGAATGCTTGGTCAAAATCAGAAAAACTGTTGACTATGTAAAAAAAATTCACTGAAAAACTGATGGAGCAGCTGGATTTGACTTATACAGTATTGAATGTATACTAATCCCAGCAGTCAGCAGAAAAACTGTCCACAGGAATTAAAATGGAAATAACACAATCAGGAATCTATGGAAGGATAACAGGAAAATCATCCCTAGCAGCTAAAGGAATTGATGTAACAGCAGGAGTAGTAGACAATGACTATCGAGGTATGATTTATGTTGTGTTATTCAATACAAGTCATGAAGATTTTCTTGTGGATATTGGAAATCCAATTGCTCAAATCATATTTGAAAAATATTGGGTATCAAAAATTCAGTTAGTTGAAGAATTAACTGATACAGAAAGAATGTCAAGTCCACTTGACAAAAAGAAAAAAAAAGAAATTTAACAGAAATAAGTGATGAAATAGTTCTATACAGGAAAGAACTATTAAAAGAAAAACAAGCCAGGATATACACAATGGTTGATGGAAAAACAGGAATTCCTCGAGGCAGAATTAATAATCAGTTATACAACTTTGAAGTCAGCTTCAAACTACCAGGATGTCTAAAGTTTCAACTACGAACAGTCTTGGATACGGGAGCAACAAAATGCTGTGTAAAAATTGATGATGTTCCTAATGAAGCAAAGATCAAAGCAACTTATGCCATAGAAATTACAGGAGTCAATTCAGTATTTAGGGCCAGTGAAAAACTGAAAGATGGAATAATGCTGATTGATGGAAATCCCTACAGAATACCATTGGCATATTGCATTCCTATGACAACTCATAATGGAATTCAGATGATTTTAGGATGCAACTTTATACGAGCTCAGCAAGGAGGAATTCGTATAAAAGGTAACACTATAACCTTCTATAAAAATTTATCAAAGGTATCAACAAATACAAAAATTAAGATAGCAAAATTGGTTATCCCTAAGCTTGAGCTAGAAGCTGATGAATATTATACCATTAAAAATATGGTATATTATAACATCGGACGGAGTATTTCACAATACTCAAAAGAAATAGAAGAAAAATTGAAGGAATTGAAGGAGTTAGAATATATTGGGAAAGATCCACAAAGGCATTGGATTAAAAATGGGATACTATGTAAGATTGAGATTATAAATCCAGATCTTACTATTCAAGATAAGCCCTTAAAGCATGTAACTCCACTCATGGCAGAACAGTTCAGAAAACATATCCAAGCACTATTAAGTCTAGGAGTTATAAGACCTTCTTCATCACGCCACAGGACAATGGCAATGATAGTATATTCTAGTACAACAGTAGACCCAGAAACAGGACAAGTCAAGCATGGAAAAGAACGAATGGTATTTGACTACAGAAAGCTCAATGAAAATACTCACAAGGATCAGTATTCGTTACCCGTTATTAATACTACTATCAAGCGAATTGGCAACAGTCAAATCTATAGCAAGTTTGATTTAAAGAGTGGCTTTCACCAGATAGCTATGGATCCAGTCTCAATTCCTTGGACCGCCTTTATCGTACCAGAAGGTCTCTATGAATGGTTAGTAATGTCATTTGGATTAAAGAATGCACCAGCAATATTCCAAAGAAAAATAGATCAGTGTTTTAAAGGACATGAAAAGTATATTGCTGCATATATCGATGATATACTTGTATTTTCAGATACAGTATATGATTACAAGAAACATTTACAGATATTTTGTGATATCTGTAAAAGAAATGGCTTAGTCCTTTTAAAAGAAAAAATGGTTGTGGGCGTATCAGAAATAGAATTCCTTGGAGCAATCATTGGAAACAGAAAGATTCGATTGCAACCACATATTGTTAAAAAATTATCAGAATTTCCTGAAGAACAACTGAAGGAGAAAAAGGGACTACGATCGTGGTTAGGAATTTTGAATTACGCAAGAAACTATATTCCTAAATTAGGAATACTAGTTGGCCCATTATACAATAAGACCAGCCCACATGCAAATAAACGCATGAGTCCAATGGATTGGGAATTGGTCAAAGAAATTAAGAAAATCATCAACAATCTTCCAGAAATGGAATTGCCACCCCCGAATGCATATATCATCATTGAAATAGACGGATGTATGGAAGGATGGGGAGGGATTGCCAAATGGAAGAAAACTAAAGGAAGTTCAAATGCAGAGGAACGCGTGTTTGCATATGCTAGTGGAAAATTTGACGTGATCAAATCAACAATAGATGCTGAAATAGCCGCATGCATAAATTCATTAAACTCCTTTAAGATCCATTATCTGGATAAAAAAGAATTAACTTTAAGAACTAATTGTCAGGCGATTATCAGTTTTTATAATAAACAGACACAAAATAAACCATCTAGAATTAGGTGGATTAATTTTATTGATTTTCTCACAGGTACTGGTGTTAATATTATTCTTGAGCATATTGACGGAAAGAAAATTTTTCTTGCAGATCAATTATCAAGAATAGTCACAAAGCTTGCAGTTGCAACATGGACAAAAGAAAAGATAAACAAATCATCAGGGAACAATGAGGAAGAAATTATGTTAAGCCTTACATATCCCTCAATGATTTATACAAACGACAGTTTCAACGACAAACAACATCAGATACTGAGGAATCTACCGCAAGCACTGGAGGAACTAAAAATTCTACCAGGAAAGAAAAAGGAACAAGCTCAAAACCTGCTGGGGGCAACCCTACAGGATTTGTTCGAATAGCAGAACTAATAGAAAGGGTTGCTAGCCCAACAAAGAAACGGTCCTCACCAGTAAATATGGAAGAAGAAAATCAAGAATTTTGTAGATTTGGTAAGGCTCTACTACCAATTCTGGACCCAAGAGATCCAAAAGCATATCGACCTTTAGAAAATGTGCCATTAGATCAACAACAAAAGTGTCTACTGGATGCAATTTGGAAGGCAAATAGCAGTGGTCAGAAACATAAAGCCTGTTGTGCACTTCAATATTATTTTAGCAAAATCATGACTCCACCAGCGGGAAAGAGTTATTCATACTACTCTTTGGTCAGTGGACTGATCGAGGTATTTACTGTTATTATTCCACACTTATGAAAAAGATTATTAAGTTAGCAAATCCACGATTCAAAGGATTTTATGCCTTTAACGATGCACTGAATTATTTGCTACAACATATTGATGTGGAACCGGATGAAGAAATTTTTGTGGAAAAAGAACCTAGAACAGGACCATACCATGAAGTACAGGATCCGAAAATAATTCGACTGCAACAAGAGGTGGAAGAACTTCTGAAAACAATACAAGAATTACAGGAAGAACAAAGAAATGAGAAAGAAGAAGATAATGAACAGTTCTTCAGTCAAAAAGGAAAAGGAATATCTCAGGCATATCAAGAACAACAGGAATCTGATGAAGAAAAACGAAACCCAAGGAATCATAAATCAATTGAAGAATGGGCAGCTGGAACAAGGTCCCTTAGACCTGTCAGTCGAAGTCGACCATCACATCAGTTACACCGAAAGTGGCCGGTAAAGAGAGAATAACTACCAAAAGCATTCGATAGTCTTTGGACTATCAACAGAAAGGAGATTCTTTGTCTCCCAATACAATGGATATCTGTCCAAACTTTTCAATAATGGGTGTACTATACTACCCACTTTCTCTACTTTTAATTTACAACGTACATTTGGCATTGCTTTTAGTAAGTGGAACTTCTGTGTAGTCCACTTAATTTGTTTTTAGTTACACGTGGGCATAATAATTAACCCACTTTGTCAAAAGCAGAAAATAATTGAAGTATTTACATTAATTGACTATGAGTGCTCAACTTGCACCCGGATTGATGAGTAACCACTCAATTATTTCTAGCTTTCTTAAGTATGGAGTTTCTATATAAGGACTTAGTGTGTAACTACATCGGAAGCAACTCAAAAACGCTTCGAAGCCTTTCTTTGTAAACAAATTCCGTTAAATAAAAAGTGTGTTAAAAAATTCTCTGTTACTCATTAGCAATAATCCGCACAAAGTTGATAACTTGTGTCTTGCAAAGATCAGTAAACTGGGCAAAATCTCTCTTTTTGTTCGACTGCAACAAGAGGTGGAAGAACTTCTGAAAACAATACAAGAATTACAGGAAGAAGAACTTGGGATGAGTTGGACTGACTACTAAAGTTGGGTTTTCCAGTAAAGCTCTAATTTCTTCAACTTTAGTCTCCTGTCTGATAATTATCTTGAGGATTTCTGAAATAGTAGGATTTTCTGATTACCGCCGGTGGTGCGGTTTCACCTTTTTCTGTGATTTTAATTCTATTGAATTCTTGAACCAGTTTGTCAAGAGCCTCTTGAAATTTTGGATTTTCTTTTGATGCCTTAATCAGGCTATTCTCAAGTCTTGAAACTTTTGTTTAAAGTTCTTCAAGTTTCTTTAGTGCTTTTACTAGTAGGTAAATTACACTATTATTTTGCTTTATTGCTATTTGGATTCCTTTAGCTGATGTAACTTCTTCGTCAATTTTTCTGAAACCTTTTGCTGGTATTCCGAGAAATTCTGTGGCTGCTAATGCTTCTTTATACTCTTCGTCTTCTGCAACAACTAAATATGACATTTAAGTCCACTGCTTATGTAGTTGTTCTATCAGACCTTCAATTCTTTCCAACTTCTTTTCCAACTGTTGGGACAGTTGAATATTTTCAGTTTTCTTTGGTTGATCAACTATAATGTCAATTAACCCTGAAACTTCTTTCTTTGAAGGTAATTTGCCAACCTTCTTTCCGAATTCTTCTAAAGGAAAATTTTCTTTTTGTAATTAATAATATTAATAAATAATAATAATAATAACAGGTTATAATAATAATAATAATAATAATAATAATAATAATAATAATAACATAATTCAAAATTGTAAAATAAATATTGCAACAATTATCAAATAATCAATGAATTATATCTACTATTCTTATTATACTATAGGAGCATTTTCGTCATTAACACTATTTTATGTTTTGTCTTCGGCAATCAAACGTATTTTTGTACTCAGGACGAAAACAATTATCTCTTTTTTGTCCACCATAACTAAACATCTCACTGTCTTCAATTTTTGTTCTGTTTCGTCCAGTTCTGTTCCGTCTCGTCCCGTCCCTATCTGTTGAAGACGCTAACCAAACACAGCTTAAGAGCAGATCAACCCATGAGATAACCCTACAGACTTAATACTAATTGGTTGATATATTATTTTTTATAAAAATTAGTAAAAACAATGTCAATTTTAATTTTGGTCAATCCTAACTTATAGATCGATATGTTATACTTACCGATTATTCTAATACTCACCTTTAAAAATGGTTGTTATAGTGAATTTTTTAACTTTTAAAGTCAATTTTACCCACATTGTTTTTATAAATTTGAATTTATTTATTGACATTCAAACTTATTTTAAAAAATCTTTATGATCGATCACCAAAATAATGATCACTATTTTGTTTTTAATTCTGTAAACACAATAACAATTACGAAGGAAATTTGTGAAATGGCCAGGGGCAATTCAGTCATTTAATACTTTCAGTGCCAGTTGCTTTTTTTTTTTTTTGGTCGAAAAGTGCCAGTTGCTTCACTCAAATCTTCGCTTCTTAAGGCTTCACCTGTTGGACAACTCAAAGCCACCTTCCCCGAGACAACCACCGCGTCATCTACCATCAACGGTGTTCGATTGGCATATACTCAGTTCCAAACTTGCCCTACCTCCTTTATCCGACTCTTTACAATTCTCTGCTCAAAGACCTCCTTTTGGACTTCCTTTTCAAATTTGAACCTCAACAAACGAGTTAAAAATGAAGCCTGCAAACCATCCTGCATATGGCTTCTGTTATAGCTTCAAGTTATAGCACTTGAATTGGCTAGAACTTTACCAGTTTTCCTTCCTTGTCTTTTGGTGTGAGGAAATCATTCTTGGGTTTTTTTTTTGAGGTTTAGTGATGGAGATTGCAATCGAGTCGTCAATTATGGGACGCTCCGTGTTTGGGCCAAAAGTCTCGAGGCTTTCGCATTATTGCAGAATTTCGAGGACACCATTGGTGGTTTGTCGCAAGAATTTTGAATGCCCACGTATTATTTCTTCGAATTTTACGAATGCGTACGTCTTTGGACATTCGTTGAATCTCAATTGCAGAAAGGCAAGAATCTTTGAAGCTAGAAATGTCTCAAAATCGCTAAGAAAAGTTGGTTGTGATCTGGGCATCGAGCAAAATGTAGTTTTAGGCTTGAACTTGGAGTTTGTAAGAGCTCTGGCAAAACGGGCAATCATTTTGAGTTCTGTTTTTTTAATCTTTGGTTGCAAGAGAGCGTTTGCAACTGAAGGGGTGGTGAATGCAGGGTATGGAGTTATCGGACAAAGCATATTGTTGTGGAGGAACGCGTGGCCTAAGGTTTCCCAACTCCTTAAAGTTTTCAAAGAGCAAGGTTTGGTTTTGGCTATCCTTTTGGGTTTGTCGGCATTTTTCTCAATGGCTGAGACTTCCATAACTACCCTGTGGCCATGGAAGGTATGCTTTTCCAGCGCGAGACTTTGGTTTGGTTATAAGAATTATTGTGCGTGCAGTAGATAACTTGTTAAACCGAGTGTAATTTGGGGATACAAATATTAGGAGTTCACACACTTACCAAAGCGCAAAAAAAAAAAGGGAGAACAAAGTGAAAGAGTTTTTAGACTGGTTGTATGTCTTAATTCATTTTTGACAAAAAAAATATGGGAGAAAAAAGTGAAAGAGTTCTTAGACTGGTTCTATGTCTTAATTCATTTTTTACAAACATAGATATTGACGATTCGTTCATTTTATTTTTCTTTAACAAAAGGAAAATTATTAAGTCTAAGGATGTGATGTAATCAATAAATGCAAAGCACCAAGAAATTTGATTATCATGCATGTTACTTGTTGCACCCGAGTTGTATCTGGTGAACAATGGATCAAAGTGGTCTTAAAAGAAGTTGTGGAGCTCATAAGTAACTTTGCATTTTGTTTTTGACATTAAGATAATAAAAATATACTTGCATAAATGAGTTGATAAAGAATTACAGCATTGAAGCTGTGGTATATGTTTCCGAGCTTTGCTGGATCCCAACTAAGTTAGACCCTTCATAAAAAAACCACCTTATGTTATTCTCTTATTTCAGTAAATCTTATTGAATATTAATTGCGTGTACTTCAAATCCTTCTTTTCAATTTTGCGAGCGTCAATGCTGAATTTCATTGGCCTTCTGACATAAATCTATCAGGTACGTGAATTGGCTGAGAAAGAGTCTGGCAATGGTGTCTTCAAAATGCTTCGCAGTGATGTTACTCGGTTTCTGACCACTATTCTTATTGGAACAACGTACTTCCTTCTCATAACTACCATTGTAACTGTTCCCTTTTTTTTCCCCCTCTTGAATGGTGATTCAGCTTTCATGTGGTTTCTATTTATGTACTCAGTGTGGTCAATATTGGAGCAACAGCATTAGTCACAGATGCAGCCACAGCAATTTTTGGTGAAGCTGGTGTTAGTGCAGCTACTGGAGTAATGACTGTATGTCTCTGTCTCTCTCTCTCTCTCTGTCTGTATATGTGTGCAGTGTGCACTCCTTCGCTCACATGTCTCTATGATTGTGGTTGTGTTTGTGGTTTTGTGTGTATTCGTATGAAGTGTTGAACCAGAGAAGAATTCCCCAAAATGCATGACACTTCATCTGTTTAAAAGTGATAAAACTGAACTACAAGGGACTTTTTTAGCATTAATAGCAAATCCATTCCTTTTTCATCATATGCAATTTTTTACTTTTATATGTAGGGATTGTCATTTCTGCAGGTTCTTCTCTGTCCATGCTTTTGTTTCGATATGTGTTGCTTTCTTTTCTTTTTTTCCCCTCCCCTTTTTTGGATAATTCTACATCAAAAGTCATCTGTTAGGGGTGTGCTCATATATATTATTTGGTTGGTTATGTTTCAGCATTGTTTCTTTTTTACTGTAATATTAGAGAGTGGAGTACGCATGATTATTGATACGTAGTTTACAATCTTGTTCACTGGTTAAGGAATGCAATATGAGATGCAAAAAAACTTTTTTTGGAGGCAGTTGTGCATGTTTTGGGAGCTTTATGTTGCAAAACTATGTTTCATTGCCATATTTTTTATGTACATGTCTTTGAATTTATCTAGGTTGCCATATTGCTCCTCACTGAGATCACTCCAAAAAGTATAGCTGTTCACCATGCTACTGACGTTGTTAGGTTTGTGGTAAGTGGCCTATGCTAAGCTCTTATATGTTTTAGCTAATCTTACCACTAGTAGCATGCTAATGTTGTTTGCAATGCCTCTAGGTTAGGCCAGTGGCATGGCTTTCTTTGGTATTATATCCTGTGGGAAGAGTTGTCACATACTTGTCAATGGGAATGCTAAAATTATTGGGTCTGAAAGGAAGAAGGTGAATCTAATGCCAAAGTTTAGTATTTCATGTAACTACCACTATGATTTTTCAATTGATTGTTATGTTTGGTTCTTACTATTTTGTATCTGTATTTTTTACCTTGCATTTTTGGTCTTAAAGACATTATATTAGGTGCTTGATTGAAACCTATGTGAACAAAATCATGATTTGCACTTTTTTTGTTTTTAAACTTAAAATTTTTGCCCTTAGTTTTCTGAATTATTTTCCATATTAGTACATACATCTTTCTAACCATGTTAATTTTATCAAGTCTATCCATTTAAGCTTGTTGGTGGAGACAAGCGTAAACAATCACGTGGAAACCTCTCTCGATATCTCAAACTTTTAGGTTCAGATCAAATATTGAACCAAATGCTGCTGCATTTCCCCTTTCTACTCAACTCTTAATTTTGTGTAGTTTATTTTGATTCTTCAAACTCAGTTTCACTTGATTCTCAGATTTGTCTTGATGCCCACATGCTACATGGGCCTAGCCCATAGCGATTATAGTTGTCATTGTCTCTTAGCTTTATGGTTGGTTCTTCTTACTTGTTTTCTGATGATAGTATCCCGAGGTTAGAAGTGCTCCAATTGCGTATCATTTTTTTTGAAACTGTCTTTTTTTCCTTTTTCTTTTATCTTTCCATAAAAGTTTATGTCCTTCAATGCTTTGTATATGAGCCAGGCTTTCACCCATGTGCTTATATTTAACTTAAGAAATACATAAGAGTGCTTCTTGAGGCTGAGCAAGCCCAGCAGCAATTGTCAATAAATCCATTATGTTCTTTGTTTTTTATTATTTAATGATTCTGGACCAGCATTTCCCATTTCTCACAGCTTTAAACATTTCTAAACAGTGAGCCATATGTTACTGAAGAAGAGTTGAAGTTGATGCTGCGAGGTGCGGAATTGAGTGGAGCAATAGAGGAGGAGGAACAGGTGAAGCAATAGCTAGTGTCGTTTGTGCTAATTAGTTAGGAACTACATGAAGATAATTGTTTCACCTCTTGCATTGGCTTTCTATGGACGAAATGAAATAGCATAATTACAATTGAAGTTTTTGGAATGGCTGTTAAAGATCATCTTTTTATAGTTCTGTTTATTTAGGCAGCAGTCATTTTGTTAGCGTTGGTGTCTAAACCCTGTGTGATAATCTGCTGTAAGCATCCCCTAGTCAAAAGATAAACTCTTCTTTTCTTGTTTTAGGATATGATTGAAAATGTGCTAGAGATCAAGGACACACATGTTAGAGAGGTTATGACACCTCTCATTGATGTGGTTGCAATTGATGCGAGTGCAAGTCTTGTTGATTTTCATGAGTTGTGGGTCACTCATCAATATTCAAGGTTAGAATGTATAAAATTTCCATGCCCTAGCATAGCATTTCTTTCTGCATCATGTTAAAAGTGTGATTGGCATAAATACAGGGTACCTGTTTTTGAGCAACGCATAGATAACATTGTGGGTATTGCATATGCCATGGATCTGCTGGATTATGTACAGAAGGTCAGGCAACTTATAGTTTTACTGCTTCCTTTTCTTTGCTTACTGTTGCTTTCTTTATTGAATATATGGAACAATCTCATAGTGTGCAGATTTATATTACTTTTCATTTTGAAGGGTGATGTACTAGAAAGTACGCCTGTGGGAGATATGGCTCACAAACCTGCATTTTTCGTGCCAGGTAATTCTTGAACTGGCTCCAGTTAAAGTCTGATGGCTTGTAGTACATGTATACTCTTTAATGTCTACCTGATGCTGGTCATTGTCAGGCTTGGTCCTTAAAACTTTACCCCATAAATCAGAACATGGTTTAATTAGTTACCTTTGCTGCTTTCCTATCAGCCTTATCATCAGAGTCCTCATTAATCATCATGAACAATTCTGTGGTGAGATATTTCAAGTTGCTAATTTCAATTATCCAAAAATTGATGTTTAGCTTTGACAAAATTTTTGACGGTACCATAAATTAAGAAGTTTAATTAGTACAGTTAAGTGGATCAAATGTACCAACACGACCAGATTATTATGGCTTCTAACAAATTAAAGGCGACTCGCCGGTGATTCTTGTGAGGTTGTAATGTTCATGATGGCTATTCTTTCAATTTTGGACAAGAAATGGGGTCTTATATGCCATACTGAAGTAGGTTTGTCATTTCTCATAGCCAGAATTGTGGACTAGTGCATCATGAGAAGCAAACAATGCTCCTCAAAGATCTTTTCAGATTTAGGTTTTGTTCTTTGCAGATTGATGTTGGTTGCAATTGATGTTTCTTCCTATATTTTGTAGCAAATAAAATTGCTTTTCTGGTTTTGTAGATTCAATGTCAGTCTGGAACCTTCTTAGAGAGTTCCGCATCAGGAAAGTTCATATGGCCGTTGTGCTGAATGAATACGGTGGAACAGTGGGGGTAAGTATATTATCTTGTTACCCATTTACTTAAGTAGACATCTTTTCCATTTGATGTTTGGTGAATGTGCATATATTATAAGGTCTCGAATTCGAAACAAGCTATAGTTACTAGCAAGTTCTTTGTGATAATTCTGAAAGTTATTATTTAGGGACATCACTAGAATATGGAAATAGTTTTACATACTTAATGGATGTACATGGTGGCGAATGTTTTTCTGTGTTATGTAGCTTTGCAACATAAGAACTTGAAATTTGCAGGAGTAGTCGCAGTATATTTTGTTCTGTTGGAGTTATCTGATACTGGAACATAAAATTTCATTCAATTATCTTTTAGCACTTGCAAATTAATTTCACGGGGGCAGATACTATAGATTTGAATGGTTCTCGACCTTTTGGCATGTACTGGTTGCTAGGAATCCCCTCTAGGTGGCAATGCACATGATCAATTAAGTTGGTCTGTCTGCTATCATTAGTATAGTTTTGAACAAGACTATTTGGAAAAAAGTGGCACCTGATAATTATGGGTACTTATTGTGCAAAGCAGATGAACAATGTCCTGGTAGTTAAATACTTAGCTGAAATCTTGTTATTATAAGTTAATTTTTCCTCATAGATCATCAATATTGAACAGTTTAAAGTACCCAATTTGTTGTAGAACGTGTTAATTTTTATTTTATCCAACAATGATTTCCTTCTATTTTTTGACCAAGCAGATAGTAACCCTGGAGGATGTTGTTGAGGAGATTGTTGGCGAAATCTTCGACGAAAATGATTCAAAAGTAAACGACCAGAACTTTTTTTTTCTACTGAGAAGTGAAAAAAGAAAAAAGAAAAACAAAGATTCTCATTTTGAAAATAAAGATTATCTACTCTAATAAAATGCATTGAAAAAACTTGAATAGAAATTATTCACATAATTGATATATACACTTTAAATTTCTATTCAATAGAATCAATGTAAAATTAAATAAAAAATGAAGGGCATTTTAGGAAAGGTAAAACCATTTTTTTTACTGAACACAAATATATATATATATATATATATATATATATACACACACACACATATATATTTATATAAGTGGTCATTATGAGACTACTAATTCTAACATTTAATTTTTCCTCACATCATAGGAGGAAATACAGAAAAAAACTGGGTATATTGTAATGCGAGCGGAGGGAGTATATGATGTTGATGCCAATACATCTATTGATCAACTCTCCGAAGATTTGAATATCAAAATGCCGGAGGTATGTTGTTGTAAGATAAAATTTTTGCCTTCTTTCACCAAACTTTTACTGGAAACAAAGATGAACTGATAGTCTCCTAGATTGCTGTACTTTCCTACTTTTTGTTCAAGTAGCATATTCATTAGCTTAATATTTTCTGATAGGAATATCTATGTGATACTTTCATCTTTATATTGGGCAACTATTGATTCCTGCATCGCCAACAATTTTCCTGTTTGCAGTCTTAGAATGTTAAAAGGAGATTTGGATACTCTTTGGTTGAACGATAGCAATATTTTTCTTCGATAAGTTTTAAACTGAACTCTTAAAGATGATTACCAATGCCTTCTTTTCCTTCCCTTTGAGTAGGGTCACCAGTACGAGACTGTATCAGGTTTTATATGTGAGGCTTTTGGATATATCCCAAGGACAGGTGAAAGCATCAAAATATCCCTGAAAAGAGCAAATGAAGAAGAAGATGATGATCATCCTGAAGGCAAGGCCGATAGAAAAGATCCAAAGGAAAAACATCAAGCATATAAACTTGAGGTATGGATTTCTGATTTCTGCCTCTTTGTACGTGTGATAGGAGCCGACTGTGTAAACTAATACAGAATGAATATATTTGCACCTATGCACAACATTATAGTTTAAACACTAGTATGCAAAGGTTTATCTTTCCTAGATGATCTGGACCTAACTGGTATTTATGAGGAAGCTTCATCATCAGTAATTTTTCTTCTGAGATCATAATTTTCTTAGGCTTCTCATGCATCATGCATCATGCACTATTGAATTATCGCCTAACAAATCATAACACTTGTACATCAAATCCATTGTCCTCTATTAATTGAATTTTTGGTATAATGCCTTGTTGTGACATTTAAGATCAATATGAGCCAAAACTGTTGGGACTTGCAAAAATTTAGAAGAAAAAGAAGCTTTTTAACCAAAATGACATTGCATCTCAATGTTCCAAGTCAAGTTTACTTGCTCCAGAAAAGTATTCTATATCAATGCCAGCTGTCTGTTGGTATTGCTGAGGCATCCAAACTCACACGTCAAAAAATCAGCTAACATGTTTCTTGTGAAAGCTTCCTGCTCTCTATTAGACAATCAAAGTGCTACATTATTTCATGCGAGGCTTTTTGATATAATTGATGTTTTACTGAAGCATGGTGTGTATTGCATGTCAACACTGACAAAATTATGGACTAATATTCTTGGTTCTTTGTAGTACCATTTGCATATCTACGTGAAAATGCAAGTCAAGGAAACCTGTTTATCATGGAGCCGTTTTAGCATTTACCATTCAATATTCTACAAATGTGTCTTTGCTGCAGATATTAGCTGGAAATGCCAGGAAGGTCAGTGCTGTCCGGTTTGAGCGAATAAATAACAATGGTGCAAAGTTAGAAACCAAAGAAGTGACTCGATTAGTTCCTAGAATCATGAAGAGAAAATGGAGTGGTGATGAAGATTTAGATGGTATTGATTCTGATGAGGATTCTTTCCAAAAGAGACCTGAGGGTAGTCTGTCCGATTCCAATGTAATTGCTGAACATGAAGAAGAAAATAAGTAGCAGTAGTAGATGGTTGTTACATTTCTCTCTTCTCTCTGTCTCATCTTTTTGCCTTCAGATTTTCATCTCCATGAAAGAGGTAGAGGACTTGGAAAGAGCACAAAGGAACAATAATATAGTAAACACTAACATTTAAAATTTTTTTCAGAGATGAAGTGAGGTGTCAACATCTGATTCTTCAAAGGTTTTTTGTTTGTGCCCAAGACTATCTGTGGACCTAACATGTGCTGAATCTGGAATTGCATTGATAGGCATATCAATATGCTTGCTCTGGGGGCTTGATTGGAGGTAGTTAGAGGCTTGAAGGGCCTCTCTCGTTGGGAGGATTAATTCAGATTGAAAAAACAACCTAGATGGCTCGTAAGTTGCAGCTGTTTTGACTTTGTCTACCGATAACAGTCTTACGAGCTCCCTTTGTTGCCTCATCTCCTTTGCTCTCTCTAACTGCCTAAACCTCTCCTGCAACAACGCGATGGAAGAGTGAGTAATGGTATTAGGATCACAACTTTGCCTGTTCATTGGGGGGGATTTGATAATAATGTTGGTAGTGCTTGTGAGGCTCCTTTATTTGTAGGGGGGCTATATATAGGGCCTGTCGTTTGTGTGTATACTACATTTCATTTAGTATGAGCCTCTATAGTAGATTTTGAATGAGGTGAATGGGAAAAATTAGAACTATGAACTGATTAAAATCTAAGAAATAAAGACGTGGTTTAGCTAAGATTTCTTGAGTTGGTGGATGTGGAAAGAGGCTGAACAACTTCATATTGGGAAGATTGGCTTTAAGAAAAGTTGAAATAAGGTTGGAAGATAGTTTTTGGAAAGGCATTGTGAGATGAATAAAAGTTTGGGTGATACATTATCGGTTTGTCTCCTTGAGCTACTATGGTTTTGAAGTTTGGAGAAGATGGTGCCTCATTTGGTGGCTTCTTTTTATTACTTTCATTAGCTTTGAACACTCTCTTCACCTTTCTCTGAAGTGCAAAAAGAGAAACTTGATATGGAGACAGGACAATGGTTGCAACAGGGAATGACTTTTGGTATTGATGTTTTCTTGATTTAACCCTTTCATGGGAAGGAGAGAAAGTGAACCCCCACCAATGCCCAAGGCTCACCCCCACCAAGGTAGCTTAAACATCTCTCTGGCCCCCCTCACTCACTCTCTCTCTCTCTCTCTCTGCACTTTCCGATTTGTCTTTCACTACTTGGATTGGAGTGGCATGGAGGGAATAGAGTTGGAGGTATGGATACATCATTTTTTCACTCTTCCTGTTTGGATCCTTATGTATGCCAAATCACACCCACCTCTTGTTGGTATTAGTTTGGAGGTAGACGCATGCTTAAAGATAACCTACTCTATCCCTTAGAAATGTCATAGCCTAATTGTCTCCAAGCTCTGGAATTTTAAATATCCATACCAACCTATGGCCATATTTTATTGCAGAATAGAGCCAAACACACATTCCTCCATCACTTAGTCATGTCTAAATGAAACAAAAACCTTCACCATATATCTTGAAACAGATATTCTGACTGTGTACTATCCTTGGCCCAACTTAGGATTTTTAGAATCCCTTGACCATTTACGATATAGGTCTACTTTTAGTTACAGGCGTGCATAAACAAGGTTTCCATATTCAAAGTTGCTTTTCAAGAAACGGAATCGGAATCCTATCTCCGCCGTAAACTTGCAATTTGCAATGTCACTTCTAGGGTGGCTGATATTTTAAGTAGCTACTATCGTGTGCACGGTATGAATAGAATCCATTTTGGCTTATCTAAAGTGGGTGAAGGTTTCTGGCGAACAAAGTCATGAGCTTTTCCAACTTTGTAGCTCTTCCATTCGTCCTACTTTGCCTAACTTGAAGAAGCACGTTTTGATTTAAATTGTATTTTTTGGAGAAACCCTAATAACATTGTTTTAACGCTACCATCAAAACGAGTACTTTAATCTATATTCAACACATAAAATCTCTCCACTTAAATGCTTGATTAGGGTGCTATGAGATAGCAGAACCAATCTCTCTCTTTTCTTCTCTCTCGGTAGCGGTAGAAGGGGAAGACAAGTCGTGTTGAGTGGAAAGGGGGTTGATGCAGCCTGATTGACTGACCACTTCTTTGAGGAAGATAAAGAAGAGCTCAAAGAAAAGTAAACAACTTCACGTCATCACGCACATTTCTGTAGTCCATCGACCTGTCATTTGTATAAAGCGGTGATTTATGATCCAAAGCCAAGTGCTTGAACGCTCATGTGACTTCTTTACTTGACTTGATTTTCATCAACTCCTGTACCTTCTTCAATCTTGTTTGGCGACCTAGTCTTCAATTTTGTTACCTTTTGTTGTACATGACTCGTACATGCACGTGTAATTTTAAAACGTTTCTTAAAGAATGTAGGCTTCTTTTGAAAGTCTTTTGGCAAACATGTTCTGACATACAACCTTTAAATGACGTTGAAGTCTCTCGTAAACAAGCTCAGTACTAACCAGAAATCATATATTACTAGTCGGTGTTTTATTATATCCAGTAAATTTTAGTCATTTATTTATACAGGCTTTACTTTTATTTATGTGAAGCCCACGCGAAACCTGCATAAACAAATGAGTAAGATTTACTAAACACAATAAGACACCATAAAATTAGACAAAAGATATTTACCCCACGTTACAAGCTAAAGGTGCAAAAGTGAACAAATTTGGTACGTCTTATCAATGCATTCGATCAAACAGTGAGTGACTTGTCAAGGCTCGAACTGACTATTGCGAAGGAGGATAAGGCAATGGTTCTTTATTGTTTCTTACCTCTTTCTTATGAATAATGAACACGCTCACATTAAGTAAAGAGAATTACTGTGAAAGACATTATCATTGCACTATTAGCACACAACCAACAAAGACAAAACATGGATAAAATCTCTCAATGTAAAAGTTTATACGTGAAAAAAAAAATCGTGGGAGAAATTAGAGGAAAAATGACTCATAAAAATCATGAAAAAAAAATTACGAAAAAGTTAACTATATCATCGTCAACATTCATTTAAACCTTATACCAATACAAGGTTTAGAAATATTTGATAGTACGCATACTTATCCTTAAGTAATAAAAAGGTTGTCTTCAATAGACCTATATGTAAATATGACATGAAAATTAAAAAAATAGATACATAAAAAATAAAAATAAATAATTAGAATGAAGTAATAATAAACAAGTAAAATAGAATAATAACAACTTTAGAAAAAACTACAAATCTTCATTTAGGCGGTGCAAGTTTAGAAAACAAAGTTACTAAGAAAATAACATGATAGATATACTGTAAAGTTCTGCTTATATCCGATATGTTGCAAAGTTCTGCTCGTCATTTTTCGAATTGGGCTTGTTATCCTTGCACAGGGGCCATACAAATCTACCCTGTAGCATTCCAAATTTTTCGGAGACATATCGGATCTCTCCGAAGGGACAACCGGCAGCATTCCCCGAAACGACGACGGGGAAGTCCAAAATCTACTCTCTCTTTAAAATGATGCTGCTGGGCCAGTGTCTTAATTATTCATCTAACAAGTCCAGCACCGATATACCTACACACTTTCTTCAGTCATGGCAACTGAAATAAGTCCAGCACCTTTATGCATACTTAGCTTAAAACCCATGAAGTACTGCCAAGCTTAAATTCCCCGGGCGCTATACCTGGCAGTTAATTTAGTTAATACAATCTTTATAGCATCATCTAAAAAACCTAATATCAAATTCGAGTAATAACTTAATGGTAAGTTTATGCAGCTGCCACCCTGTTCAAGATATCTTGACTTCCAGGGATCTGAAAGAGATTGATGGCTAATAAATGGTAATGAAACAATGCTGCTTCAAAAACTCACTATGATTTCTTTGTATAGTTCTCTCAGCACAGGTAATTTGCACAGAATATTGCTGATATTATTTTCCTCATTCAATACATGTATAGGGGTGTAACAAAAAGGAAAAGGTCTAAGATGATCAGACGGAGAAAATCTGATGAGTTGTTGTGGACCTATATACAATGCACATCTAAGTTAAGACTTAGTACTTCTTGTCTCTCATATTAGGCGACATCCGGATCCCACGTTAGCTGCTCAATACTCATCCGTCTCATAGATCTTACCATATGCTCGTCGGATAAACGAAGTTGAGTCAGCCTGCTCTGCATACTTGCAAAAGTAGAGGCATCAACAGCTTCAGTTATTATATCACGCTGCTGTTGATCTTCAGAAATATTGATGAGTGCCTCCATCACATTATCCCTTATTTCCTCTAGGTCATCTCCTAATAGCTCAATGAGAGCTGGAACAGCCCCTGTATCAGCAAGTATTACTCGGTCACCCTCATCATAACTAAGTTGAGCAATGGTCGCAGAAACCTTTTCCCTGACGTTCTCATTGTCATCCTGCAGAAGCTCAATCAAAACTGGTATGGCACCTGAGTTTCCAGCAAGAGAAACTGAATGCTTGTAACTTGAGAGATCCCAAAGAACATCAGAAGCTGCAATTTTTGCTTCATCGTCACCTTCTTTCAAGATTTTCACCAATTGGTCTGCAATAGCAAGTGCATTCTCTTCATCAACAGCTAGCAAACAGAATACGTCCTCAGCGATATCCTTACCATTCGAATCAGCCCCTTGAAGAAGCTCTGCATATAAAGGTATGACCCCAGCCTCAGCAAGAGGCCTAATGAGATGTATATGAGTGCAAATCACACCAAGGGAATTACCCACAATGAGTTTCGTTGTATTATCTCCACAATGAAACAACTCAACAAGCACTGGTATAACACCCAGCTCAAAAAGCAAAAACCTAACTCGTCTCATGAGACCAAGTAATCCTAATGCTTGACAAGCTCTTTCTCTCGATTTCAAGCAGCCAAACCTGGCTGCTTCAACAAGATACCTCAGTCCTCTTAATCTAACGAGCGCCCGCCTCACCTCTCTCAACAACGCCAAAGCACTCAAAACTTCTAACAAGTACCGCCTATCATCATGCATATAGGAGCTCAATAAATGCATTATGATGCCCAATCCACCATTTCTAGCCACAATCACACGATTTCCACCATCAAAATTAACAAGACACCAAAGGCATCTCAACAGAACTTGACGTGAACCATCACTGCACCGGGGCAACAACCTTAATATTGTACTTGTAGCACCAGATTGGCCGATGTCTACAGCCAAGGCACCATCTCCCCGACAAGCAACACGCTTAAGGCAATAAGCAGCCGCTTCTTGGATGGGATGTATTGACATGTCTGAACTACTGCTCTCAAGAAGCTTGGCAAGAACTGGTATAGTTCTAGCCAATATCTGCAAAGGCACATGCTTTGCCAAATGGGCTAGCTTGATTGTGGCTTTTACTTGCATGCTCACAATCCCAGATTCTATAACACTTTCATAATTTTTCAAAGCCTCACTCCAGTCCGTGTTCACATAATCCATTAGATCTCCTATATTCAATTGACCAATCAAAGCTAACTCAACACAACCCAGCAAAAATCACTGAAAGAAAAAAAAAAAAGTAAGGAAAAGCATTAAGAGCTAGCGAATAATTCTCACGGGCATCACCCAAAAAACAAAATTCAGACAGCAAATGTGGAGACAGAACAAAAGAAGAAAGAAACGAGGGAAATAAAGAATACCCTTTTGAAACGAGTTGGCGAAACGAAAAGAACTGACATTTAAACTGGGATTTTAAACATGTTCGGCCGTTTGGGAGACGGGAAACGAAGAAGAAACATAGACGAGAAAATGCAAGCAGGTTGAAAGTCCCTGGAGCTAAGTTGTTCTTGTATATGTCTGTGGCCACTTGGCGGCTTCTGTTTCAGTCTCAGATATGGTTAAATTAAAAGATACAGAACGCATCGAAATTTGCGTGCACGAGTAGGTCTCTGTATCGGTAAAATTCTTATTAATTTTTTGTTAATTAGGATTTGGTTCTTCTTTGAATTATATTTTAAGGTTTATTTTTGTTGAAATCAGTGTTTTAAAACTCGGACCGATCATCGAATCAGTAGTCTTATTAATCACCAGTTTGATCGATTCAACCACCGATCGAACCGCTGTGACGTAATAATTATGCAATAATTATATTTAATTATATATAATGTTAAAAAATATTTAAAAATATAAAAATAAAAAAAATTGTCTGACCGGTCATTTGACCGGTTTTGACCAGTTCAAACTGGGTCAATTTATAGCCGATTTTGAAGGATAAATCGAACCGGACCACCGACCAGTCCGGTTCGGGTTTAAAAACAGAGGTTGAAACAATGTTATGAATACCGTACTGGCCTCGGTACCGGATTGGGCTCTGGAACGGAACTGTACCGGTACCGGTCAGTACCGGGTACCGTTTCGGGATATTTTTTAAATTTATAAAATAGTCCCTAAATTTTTTCAAAATTGCAAAATAGTCCATATTGATATATTATACAGTTGTACTGTATACTTTACTAGTTTACTGTTTACA
>JANZLX010000213.1:39407632-39419924 GCA_025531955.1 Erythroxylum orinocense
TGGCATTTTGAAGAAAAAGACAAAAGAAGGAAAAGACAAAGGATTTCATAACATTAAACCCTAATGAAAAATTGACCCATTCAATTCCAATTGCTCTAATTCCAAATCCAAAATAATATACTCAATATTGTAGTGCCATTGGACAACAATTTTTGATACCGAAAATCAACCGGTTCGTCACTTGGCGATTTTTTCGATCCGGAAATTTTCTCCGGAAAATTCCAGAAAAATTCCTAAAATTTCCCTAAAATGTAAAACACACAATGGATCACTCCAAATAATTTTTCAAACACAATTACCACGTTATTTACAACAAAATTTCATTAGGTACAAATACCGGGAATGTCATGAATGCATGTACAGTTATTTTTCATATGCAAAAATTCACTGGTCACAAATACCAGTATGCATGAACAATCCTAATTAGTCCCAATCACTCTCATCCTTTGCTAAATTACTATTCTACCATTCCTGTTGAGGGTGGGATGTTACAATAAAAGCTTTAGTAATTTCTGTCTCTTTTCAAAATGTCAACATATCTGATGCGCAAAGTTTCCATTTCTATGAAAATCTAAAATGGGTCATAATATACTCGGCATTTTCTTTATATTTTTAAGACTGTTTTTGTGATTTAAACCTGTAACCTTATAGTTACGAAATTACTCAACATCAATTTATGACTCTTTTCGATTATCAATAAATGTCGGACAAAAGTTTTTATAATTTAATAAAAGCATATTAAATCAAAATTTTTATTAAGGTATATCATGCAATGCAATTGACGTTTTCAACAAATTAAATTTTATAGACATAGGTAATTTATATATTAAAACATAACGCAATTTACCAATTTATTTTGTATTTACGAAGTAAAAGAGATCCTACTTACTACACTATTACGGTGATATAAAATTGTTTGGTAAAATAGTCAATTTTTTTGAATGATTTCATGATTAAAGATCAAAATGGGTCAGGCTAACCTTAAGTTGCCCCTGGCTCGGCTTGGCCTGACCTAAGGGCTGAGCAGCCTGTGGTCTAACTAGTGGCCAAATGGGCTCATGATTGTCAACTTGTGGCCTATCCATGGCCTAACAGCTCATTGGGCTGGTTGGGCCGAGCCTGCTAATTTACACTATTTAAAAAAAACTCAGAAAAAAGAGGGATTGATTGAACTTTTTATAAAATTTTGATTACATATTTTATCTTTTTATCATTATTTCAAATCCGAACTAAAAGTTAAACTGATAAAATAAAAAATTTAAGATTTAAAAGGTTAATATTAGATTATTATAAAAATTAAATAAAATTAAAATTTTAAAATAATATTAAAAGAGATTATTCTTACCTATAGAAAAATTTGAAGTTTAATTTAAAATAAATATTGTTAAATTAATCAATTGATTAATTTTAGCTTATTAGTTAATAAAAATTGATCAATTAAAAAATAATTTCATCAGTTTTTATCAATAAAATTATTAAAATAAATTAAACTTAAAAACTTAGTGAAAATAGAATTTTTTTTTTCTATTTCTCTACGGCCGGCCGCTTTAACTTAGTTACTCAAGATAGTCTGTATTTACTGGTCGTGTCAAAACATTCAAGTAGAACTGTTCGAATATCCTCAGTTTTTTAAGGATATCTTATATATATCCTCGTTATAGTTATTAATAAGCTATGCCAAATTTTGGATAAGATGAGGTAGCAAAGCCAATAACAAGACTTGTTTTCAATATTTTCGTAAACAAAAAGAAACAAGTAACGGTTTTTTCTTCCCATAAGATTATCTTTAAACAATAATGAAAACAAACAAACGGAGAGAAAGAAAGAAAGAAACGATGACCCATATGACAAGTTTTAAAGGCCATCCACCACCAATAATATTTGGACAACAGTGGAAAATGAAACCATCGGCCAAGAAACGTTGAAACATAATAGTGCAATGGCAAGAACATCTGATCTGCATTTTACTTTTCAATGTCAAAACTGAGGCACAATATTGATCTCTACAAAAGGTAGTACATCTTTCCTACTTATTGCATCTTTTGATGATCCAAATAAAATGATGTGATGATAATTTGGACTCAACCATCCATATTCTTGTGGTCCTCCCCAGATATTATAACATCATGTGGTATAGTTCGGAAAAGCCAATCTGCAAACCTGAATAACAGAAGAAATCACAATCGGAAAGTGCTTTAGCGTATGAAACGTATCCAGATCTGGAACTAGCAAATTGGAAAAAACTAGAATCACTTGCTTCGCACCACCACACTCTCCACCCATATCAAAATCTAGGAATTCACACTGTTTCATCGGGAAAGTGGAGTTTTAAAATGTACAACTTTGTAACAAGATGAAGGTCATGATTCTATCTATAATGGGGCTAGCAACAACTAAGAACTATATAAAGCTCTAAACGAAAAGAAGAAAAACAATAGGGGGGAAAAACCTGTTAATTCTGTAAAACCTTAAATATAATCCAGGCAAATAATATAAATATGCGATATTGTTTGTGTATCTATAACTTGGATATAGATAAATTAGCATCTACATCAAAATATTGAAAAGATATCTTTCTATTGAACCAAACAAAATCTTGAAAATTAACCTTCAAGTGACTTTGGTCTAGCTTTGTCGTTAGTTTTCCTCAAAAGAAGATTATTACAATACCTGTGTATCATGCATTTTGCTGAACTTGACGATGCATTTGCAGCATCCAATCAACGTAACCACTGGTACCACCAATCTGGTCCTCCAAAAGATTCGTAAGAAGGAGAAAGCCTTCTCTGGGCTGTTCACCTTGTCTTACAAGATGACATGGCTGATAATAAGAAGGATCATTCTCTCTTATTTTCTTGAGTATCCCCATTAACTTTCTTGACATTTCAGTATCTTGCTCACGAAGTGCAACCTGAATTACACAGCAATACAAGCCAATAAATTTACGCTTGATATTAATCACAGTACAAGTAATGGCAGTTTACTCCAAGATTTGGAAGGTACAAGGTGACTTACAAGGTACTCCATCAACAACAACAAAACTTGCGGAAGAATTTTCCAATTTCACTGCATAGTTCAATAAAGCCTACTCTAGTAGATACACACATCAGTTGCTGCTCTTTTACTTATTAGCATCAATCTTTGCCCTAATGGACAAACACTAATTTAAATTTAATTCTTTGAGAATAATTCTTGACATATCCAAGACAAAATTCACATAAAAAAGATCGTGTTAGCTCAGTATGACTTTAAGGCAAATAACAATATTACATCCTTTTTTAAACAACATGACCACTCATATCAATTTTAAATGATTGGAGGTAAAAATCTCGTGATCCACAAAGCTATGGAAGTGATAGTGCTTACTCCCGATCTACAAAACTGTGGAAGTGACAATGTTTACTCTTGATCTACAAAAACTATGGAAGTAACAGTGCTTACTCTTGATCTGCAAAAAGTTTAATTTCAACAAAAAGCATGGAAGCGACAGTGCTTACTCTTGATAGTTCTGCTGCAGCATCTGGTCCGAGTAAATTCATGGCTACATCAGGTGAAAGCATTCTACCAAACCAGACAACAAAGCGGAAACCATCATCATATAGATAAAGGCCTCTAGAATCCAGGCTCTCTGCTGTTAGTGGTAATCTATTTGATATGTTCTTTATGTCATCAGACAAGACAGATGCCTGAAGAAATGAGATGAAAATCTGTCGTTATCATTAAGGTTACAGGACCTTAGTATTCCCGTCAATGTATAGGAAAATAGTTTACCTTCAAGAGGCAGTCATCCAATCTTATCAAGCTGGGATATAAAAGCTTCAAAAGTTTTTTAACAGGTAATGCCATCATAGTGAATCCTGCAGCACAACGTTCATCCAGTTGAACATCAGCATACCCTCCACGTAGAGGGGCAGACTTGCAAAGAGCTAACCCGTACAAAGGTAAGCACTTTAGTGACTCTGGATATATCATCCTCCCCCCCAACCGATGTTGCATAGCGTAAAGATTCCTATATTCTCTGAGAGCTTTTACAATCCTTAGCTGTACAGAGCTCCTTGCATCTTCCAACTTGTGCGATAAAGTTTTCTCAATTGCTGTAAATATTTAAATTCCTCAGCAAACTAATCTCAAGGTCAAGATATATTATTCAATGCTAAAATAAGTCTAGGCCTACCTAACCGCGAAAACAAAGAAACAATGGCACCAGTGTCAGCTTGGCGGTACATCTCCCCCAATTCTGCAACTACTGGAGCTGCTGCTGTGTGTACTCTAATTCGTCTCTCTCCACAAGATGCAGTATAACTTCTAATGGTTAAGAAAATTCTGATTATAAAAATTCTCCTTTCATCTTTCAATAACTAATGAATCTACTCTGGTTCTGGGTGAAAGAACCACTACTCTTGCCTTTGACCACACCTTTACCTAACTGCCCTTTCCCACTTATCGGGGACTTCAACGGGTCTTACAAGCTCATAAAATGGCAATGATTATCCTCAGACAGTGGACATAATGGACCAAGAAAATTCTGATCATAACATTCTCCAGTCAGTCTAAAAGCAGCACTACTAATTTTGACACACAACACAGAGTAACCGGTGAAACTGAAATGAATCCTCAGTAAAGAAGAGGGGGTCAATGAAAGAAATGTAAAACAGAAGATGTCAATGCTTATGAAGAGACCTGACATAGAATTAACAAAATTTTTGTTTCTTTTTCCTTTTCTTCAAAGAGACCTTGGTCCATATTGGATTATGAAACAAATCACTGCAATGTATCCAGAATTATAAAAACTGGTAGGAAGCAATATGACACATGGTTTGATGATCCTACGTGGATTAGCTTAGCAAGTGATTTATCAACTTGACACTGAGGTGACTGCAACAGCCAAACAGACCTCCCAAATTCTATGACCAACATTTTACAAAAAGAAATGGAAATTAAACAGCATATTGCATTACACATGCATACGTGACTAAGATGCACAATTCACCCAAACAAAATTGCAATTGAAGGATACAGCAAAGCAACTTGGAAATATACTGTCTGAGTCGTCAGTAAAGTCTCTTCAAGTGATAACTGCATTGCATATGCTTTATCACAGTCAACAGCTGGAAGAGCTAATAAATCAGTGGACCTTAGCATGAAGTTCCCATGGTATGACGTAAATCGAATTCCTTCATATACAGGACAAAATCAGTAGGAAAAATCAGCTTCCTCTTTTAGGTGACAATGAAAGAAAACACAAAGAGGAGTACATGGCTGTAGATGTATAGCTTATAATACATTGAGAGAGAGTGAGATAGAGGGACCTTTTCCACATCTTATGCGCATTACAGCTTCCCAGGCAGTTTCCCTGGTAAGATCTCTGGTTAACTCGTGTCTCAACTTCTCTCCATGAATAGCTGATTGAAAACCAGGATAATAGTACACCTGTCCTCCAGTATATTTTGCCAGAGTACCTGTAAAAATAGATATCAACATGTAAAATCAATAAAGAATTAATCAGCAAGCTTTAAATGGAGATTTTGAAAAGTGTTACGCTTAATGCATCCAAATGGGAAATAAGATCCATGCGAAGAAGAGGCCGAGGAAGCAGCTAAAGGAGGAGAAAGACCATCAATTTAAACATGTTATGAGAACTGTTAAGTGAGTATCAAGAAATAAAAGTAGTAATTTTCAAAAAAAAAATCTCACATGGTCAACATGTAGAAAGGGATATTTGGGGAAAAAAAACAAAAGACACTCTATTCAAACATTTAATAGAAAGTTACAGAGAATGATTGGGAAGTTACCCAGAAACAAAAGTACGGGAAAGAAGCATAATTTGTACCTCAAGAAATGATCAGAAGAACAAACAAAATAATGTAGCATATGATCTCATTCAATCATACTAATCAGCTATTCAGAACTTCACAAGGTATGGGTGAAAACTCAATTCCCAAAAGCCATAACAGTCTTGGGGGAAAGAAAAATGCAGAAACCAAACATCAGTTTAGCTGCATGAATCCCATAATTTTAAATGAATAGGTCCCCTTTTGGTCAGAATATATACCAAGCTAAAACATATGCGTACCTAAGGAGGCTATATCAGTGTATTTGTCACTAAAAGCATACACATTAACTCCTATCTGGTACTTGGTGAAATCAGCAGCCGTTTGTTTATAGAATGGATCTTCTGGTACTCTGAGAGCGTATTCTTTATCAGTTCCGTATATACGAGCATCATCACCACGCAATTTTAAGCGGCCAGTACCAAGAGATGGCATTGTATTCTGAAATATCAGTAACTTTCCACCAAGTTGGCTCTGCAAGGAGGGAAACAAAGGAGAATGTTATTGAATAAACAAACAACTCTAGAAGGGAATAGACGGCAACCAGATTCTTAGAAGACTGATGCGATAATGACAAAAGGTTGCCTACAATGAAGGGCACATGTCCATATACAGCACTCCTTTTCACCTATTGTGGATCTAATTAGTTCTCATGATCAAATTAGTTCCCCACTAAAGCAAACACCTTTATGCACTATACTTCACAAGTTTTGATATACACCTATACATAAATATAGTAGTAGTAGGAGATGCAAGGAATACATACCATAACCATGAAAGCTGATTTTAGAGCAGGACCAAAAGCAGATTCTACGTTCATATTTTCGTGAAACATGGATGGTAAGCTATCCAGAAATGCATCTACCACACTTCTCGATTCGGACAAGTTGACAAGGAGATCGTCAGGCAATGGAATAAATATATCATCTAGATCTGAAACCACCATCATTTGAGGCTGTGTTAAAGATGACTGCCACCAGGAAAATATTGTTATTTATCATCTGAATTGTCAGGTTAGACAACAAATATGAAAAGTGTATTAAGGCTTATTGTAATTGACGATTCTTGCCTTCATATTGTAAAAGTGGATTGTGCTGTCATAAGTGATAAAACCAATCTGTGTTCTGGGGAAGCCAGGTAAGTCATCCAAACAAGACTTAATAGTTTGAGCTACAACCTGCACAAGGTCAAAAGTCCAGATGGATAAAATATTGTGTACATGCATGCACAAACACATGCCACAATCTATAGTAAGACTTAAAGGTAAATATAGCTCTAAACAAAGGCAGATAGTCGCACACGTGACTAGTAATTAGCACAATAAAGTGCATAAAAAAATGCCAAAGCAACTCCTTTTGATTTTATAAAAACAGATATCCAAAAGTTTTCATAAAGTTGATGATTATGACTATTATGATGAATTTGATTGGGAAACCCAGTGGCACAAGAAGGCAATTCATTAGCTTGTTATTTTGTCTGAATTGGTGAAATGACAGAATAAATTAAAATTATTCAACAGGCTCTAGAACAACCAAGAAATCATTTCCAAAAACACTATGTTGCTTTACTTGGTTGTGCAAAAATCTCTTCACATTAATGCATGAACAGATACAACAGCCTATAGGACTCATACTTGAGAAGTCTTTTCAACAAGTTTTTCTATGCGCAAGAAAAATTACTGGTGATAGAATCCATAACTTAGCTGAAGAACTTACCTCAACCATACCACTTCGAACTGCAGATATTGAAACATCAATCAGGAAGAAGTATAGTGGTGGCATAGGTGGTCGCACCATGTACTCAGTTGGAGCAACAAACTCCACACTACCCTGAGTGAGCTCAGGTCTCTCGTCCAAATCAACTCTTCTACCAGTGGCATCTAAATGGGCAAAATACTCACTAGGAACTGAAAATGAGAATTATCACAGTTCATCAGTCATGTTTGCAGACAGAATATCAAGAATAACAACAGAGACACTGCGAAGAAAAGAAGTTCAGCCATGCTGAAAATATTAATTTTGATAATTAAGTCCCAATCCCAAATAGTAAGCAAATATTATATAAGAAGTTCACCAAAATGAATGATAAAAGCCAATACAAGACAGCACTAGGCCATCAGATGGTAAACCAATTAGCACCTGGACACAGTCAAAAGCATTTGCTTGCTCTAAATTGTAGCAAGCCTCAAAATCAGAGGATGCCAAACGTCAAAATAGAAAAAGATCAGTAGAGCAAAGGAATTCCTCATAATTGTATTCTCCTAAGCAAAGAGGACAACTGTATATTTTTAATTGTCAAAACTTCACATAATATGTTGTAGCTACACATAAAACATATAAACAATGACTCCAGATAGCTCTGAACTATTGCATAGAATTAAGTCAAAATGTAGCATGCTTTTACCAATTGAATAAAATCAGAGAAAATTAAGCAGAGACAAAAATCTTCCAATTGCTGTTTCAAAGAGCATAATTCTAGAAGTATGTGAGAAATTAGAATTATTATGTACCAAACTTTGTATGCAAATCCACAAACCGTAGTTCACAATTCCTCAAACAAAAGAAGGGAAATCAGATTCAGCTACTAGAAAATCAACACGAGCACAAGGCTACTAATTAGAGATAGACTTCTTTAATTAACAATAGCAGATAATAAGAGAGTACCGTCATTAAGTAAAGAACATATGTTGCAGCGCCACTTTCTTCCAGCATCAGTAAAGGCTACATATGGATTGACATAAGTCCGACATCTTCGACAACGGATGATACCCGTTTTAGCAAAATTGATTACTGGGACCTCATTCTGGATAAACAAGAACAGTATATAAGAAGATAATATGAGTTCATAAATTCTAGCATATCCAAATTGTCGATTCACTTGAATTTGCACACACTAACCCTGTCAGGAGCTTCAGCAAGAGGACAAACAACTGCTCCAAGAGGCAAATGCCACCTTGAAGCCAGAGACTGAGAATTTGGTATAGCGCTTGTAGTAAGACGTACATATCTAGGGCTGCAATTCATGGAGTATGCTTCACCCAATGAACTTGACTCCACATCACCATCCAGTGGTCTTGGCAATGCCTTTGAATCAAGTCCAGTATCAATTGACCCAGGAACGGACCCAATAGAAAGGAAGCTGAAATCTTCCGTCAAACCTTGGATGCCACCAGCAGGAGGCATATAGCCTGGATGTTGAATTTGATCCCTTGCACCAAAAGGGGTTCCCATGGGTGGGGTTTGACCATAGACTCCTTGATGTGAAACAAAAGGAGAAGATGCCGCTTGAAAAGGGGACTGCAAGGGAGGTGGTTGAGAAACTGCATTCAATTTTGCATATCCAGGTAAAGGTGGTTGTGATATAGGTCTGTTGGAGGGATAAGATGGTTCTGTTGGTGGAAAAGCCGGTTGAAAATTAGGCCTCGGTTGAAAAACTGATGAATCTGACAAAGACTGATGAACATTTGCACTTGGTGGTGGAGATCCCATTGCCGCTGGAGGAACCTGGGTTTGTGGACGGAAGGAGGTTGCGGAGGCTGCTTGGCCGGCAGCAAGTTGAAATGGCACTTGCCCAACTGGCGGGGCACGAGATGGTGGGGCTTGAGGTGTAGACTGATATTGTGCAATCGGGAAACGTGGGTAGGCTCCAATAGTGGGAGGCACATTTTGTGTTGGTGGAGAAGACACAGATGGATCATTAAACCTGGGAGGTGGCTGGGGTCTAAATCCGGAAGCATCTGATCCAATGGCAGGCCGAGACAATATAGCAGATGTGGTGCCAGAGGGAGGAGATGAAAAGGTAGGTCTAAATCCACTGGTCTCTGATCCTAACCCTGGGCCAGAACTTGAAAACGGTGTCTTAGGTCGAGTCGATGCAGTAGCAAAAGGTGTGGTTGAAGCCGTTCCAGGAAAACTTGGTCGACTCGGATTTTCCATCCCCAGGACTGTCAACACAACAACTTTATCTAACTGGTGGAACTATGCTTCCATTACTTAGCCTGCCAAAGCAAGTATGAAAATAATCGTTATCATAGGAGTCAGAAAAACCACCTCATACAGAGAATGACATTTCAAACACCAACAAGATATACAGAGTGCTCATCAAAAGGTGAAAAATAAGCTGTGTCATAGTGCCCAGATGCAACACATCATCTGAAACACCAAGATGACAATTTATTACACCCGTAACTTCCATCGGTTTAAAATGGCATATAAAAAGTTGCAACTCCAGGATCAAGTGAGAAATAGGATTAGGTTATGCAGTTCCATACCATATATAGTACCTTAATATCAGAATAAATCATAAAGCAAAAGATAAACCGGTTTTATTTTACATGAATATATTTAGGTCATGATACGAGTCATAATCTCTGGATATACTCAAGAACAAGAAAGTCATTTCATCACTTCAAAAATCATTAAGAAGGTTAAAGCAATTCACATGGTATGAACCACAACTAGACAGTAATATGAAAGGTACCAACATGGCATTTTCAAGCTCAATTCCCACGATTAGACATTATAATACAGCTTAAGGATTCCTCATTGCAATCACTAAAATGGATACACATGTCTTTACGCAAATAAATTCATAAAATTGTAGTGTCCTGAAACCAGTTTTTGGTATCTATATTCTGTTTCTCTCGTACTCAATTATTAAAGATCCCATATGCATTGGCAGCAATGGACTTCATCTAATATCTTCCTTTCCACCAAATAATTCTTGGAGCAGGTATGAAGAAATATTGTGGTAGTGTGGTTGAAAGCACTCCACCATCCTAATAAGGTTAGAATTAAACCCGACATAATAGAATCTGATGACATAATAAAGTAAACTCGCACCAGTTAACTGACAGTACAAAAGCACAGTGTTCAGTCTAGCAAAAGCAGCTAGGCCAAATCTAATAAAATTGCTACTTCAGAATCAACCAAAAAATACTTCATTAAATCTATATAACAAAGAAAACCCAAAAGGAAATAATATAGAACATGTATCAGAAAGCCTGGTGTCTCTAGAATAAGTTCCGGCAGCTAAATCAGTTATCTAGATCCATCTAGCTGCTGCCTTCCATCTCATAGTCCATGATACTGCGTTGATTATTACTTCAGATTTCATAATTTTGAGCTGATAATGAATTCAGATTGAACGCGCACTAATTGAACCACAAACACCGCACTACGCAAATCAATTATGAAAAACATCTTGATTAAATTCAAAATTCCACAAGCACTGAACCATATCCCCACAAAACAAATAATTCCAGATTCAACAAACAAATCAAACATTTTAAGAAAACTAATGAAGTAGTCCACAACTAAGATATCGAACACGATTATGACGATTGAATTCTTCAGATACGCAATTGAGATGAACTAGGGAACCACCTGATCAGAGCGCAAAGCCAAGAAATCAGATCCGCAGTGATAAAAACCCTAGGGAATTACAGGAAACCTTGCTTGGATTCAACCAGAAAATGCTGTACAATTGTAGATGCCACTCAAGCCTCGATCTAGAAATCAAGTAGAGAAAAGAATCCTAGATCCGACAGGAAGAAGAAGAAGAAGACGAAGAAGAGATTGGGAGTGACAAACGACAGCCCATACAAGGACGGCCTTGGGTGATTCATAAACCCCTTTTTGTCTTTCCCTGTGCTGAATCGGATTGTTGTTAGATCCGATCCGACCCGTTCCTATTTTTTCTAATTTTGTTTTCTTGTTAATTGATAATATGATAAGCCTTTTATAAAAAAAATTGGGTTAAGCTGGAGACTCACAAATATTTTCACGTAAGTCAGGCCCAATTTTAGCTGACGACAGATGGATTAGGCCTACGCGTCCTCTGCCAAGTTCAAAAGAAAAGGAAACATTCGGTATCACACCCAAGAAAAGATGTAACATTTGTATTAACCAGTGATTAAACCTTAAATTTTTTGTTTAATTTTTAATTTTTAATTAATTTATTTTAATAACTCTTTGTTATTAAAAATTATAATCAGTCAATTTTAATAAATTAATGAATTCTTATAAACTAAAATAAATCAATTAATTTTTTACAATCTTCTTTCTTAATTAAACTTTAAATTTTCAATAAATAAGGACAATATCTTTCGATTATATTATTCAACCTTTAGCGACCTTTTAACTTTAAACATTTCATCCTATGCTATGACTTTAACTTATTTTTATATTCCAAAAGTTTCTTCCTTTGAATTTTTTTAAAATTTAAATTATAATTAAACTAAAATGATGTTACAACGAGTTCAAGGCTTTAATCCTACCAACATGTAACAATATGACCAAAGAACCAAACTTACTTAAGGAAGATAGTATGACTATCTACATACTTCCTTCGATTCATAATAAATGTCATTTTAGCGGAGCACATATTTATTAAGAAAGTTAATGAAATATCTAATATACCTTTATTAATTACATGTTAAAGTGCCTTGAAAATATAATATG
>JANZLX010000213.1:39420237-39430387 GCA_025531955.1 Erythroxylum orinocense
TGTGTAATTAAGATGTGAGAGAAATTAAAGGGTAATTTTGGAAGTAAAATTATAAATATGCATAAAAAATCACAAACGATACTTATTTTGAATAATTAAAATTCATCTAAAACGATACTTATTATGAATCAGAAAGAGTACTAAACAACAACAATAAGATACAATTATAGACACATTTAATATTATTGGTATTTGAGATTTTGCTTCCTCTTTTAAGTAGATTTTCTTTTTACATATTTGGATTGCATGCAAAAATCTTCTAAATTTATATTATATTTTTATTTTAAGTGCAGGGATGATATGGACAATTAGGAAATGAAAAAATAGGACATAGCTCTCGTGATGGAGACAATTAAGCTCCCAAGTAAATAATAATCATTAGCCTCTTCCATGATTGTATATAATAATAGGGAATGAATAGTACGGGATCATTGAAAACGACAATAAGTTTAGTTTAATACGATCCATATGATCCATGAAAGTAGATGTGCTTTGTTTGATTTATTCGCATTTTCATTTATGAAGAAATATCTTTCAAAGGATCTAAGCGGGGAAGTCAAAAGTCAAAGCTTTATGTGAGAGGAAAAGATAATGATAATCACAACAGATAAGCCCTATTCTCACTCTAATCATCCGAAGCGGAGAAAGCAAAATGGTTAATTATGTCACCCCCCACCCCTAATCTCTCATCAGTAGATATTTTTATCTTCAAACGTAAATAAATATTGACCGATCATGTATAAGTATAACCCCACATATCCGCCCAGTAGATCGGGTCATCATCTCATTCCCTCTTGTGATATTCCTCAATTGCCCCTCTTCTCCTTTCCAATGTTCAAGTTCCATTCTTTAATTATTGTTTAATTACATGAATTACTGCAAATTTTGAATGGCACGAGTCGTTCTCGTGGACTCCACCGGTGCCGAGTGAATACCACCGTCAAATGGTCCATATGTAAGGAGGCTCTCCATGTGCAGTGGGAATCCTAAATTGACCCACATCGGAATTTCCGAAAATTTATATAAAAAACCTATCTTTAATTTTTATCAATATATGAATAATGCATAATGAATGTGTGAGTGACAAGGGGTCGTTTAAGTAATTAAGCAATGTTCAAGGTTGTTATTACTTATTATCAAATTCGGAAATCAAGGAGAAAATATAGCTTATCGTTTTTTTAATTTTGGTTTAGAAATTGAAAAAAAACAAATTTGGATATTTTTAGTATTCAAGTTCTGAAAGCAATAAATAGTTAAATACAGCAAGTGTTAAGCCGTGAGTGAGAGTTGCACATCTGATTGTTGGAATTGCCTTTTCATCTTTTGACACTCTCCATCAGAATTGACAATACACTGCGTAATTAAATTATATATATATTGTTCGGTTTTGGTAAGTGAAGCAAAGACAGTTTCTTCTTAGTTGGCATCTTGTGGATTATGTTTGCTTTTGAAGGATGAGAAAGAAAAGATTATGGCTTCTTCAAGGAATGAGGGCGAGTGGTGAGAGTTGGGAAGTGTAGAAAGAAGATGGCTTTAAGGAAGTTATGTGGTTCTTCTTCTGCCAACTTAGAGTAACTATGTGAAAGAGTCGTTGCAAACCTGAATTGCTTGGTATGCGAAGTTCTTTTTGGTTGTGTGTTGAGCATCGCTCTTCATTAAAAAGTTTCCATTTTGCGAGTGGTTTTATCTGTTTTTTTTCATTGTTGTGGAATTTAGAAGTGATTTTCATGCTGTTCCTACCGTGAAACTTCTTGGTTTATTTTTGTTCTATTCTTTGGATTATTTGTGGTTTCAAAGTAGAGGTTGTCGAATCTGCAACTCTTTACTGCTTTAGCCTTTTTAAGTTTTTCTGCTTTTTGTGTGCTTAATTGACGTCCGGTTCCAAATTCATGGTTGCTACAAAGTCCCAAACTTAGGAAGCATTTCGCTCCCTTTCTTGTTCTGCTTCTCTGTGTCTCTGCACGAGCTGTCCTGTTTATAATTATCCCTTTCAAGTGTGGAAAGCGGCAGCTTATGTCTTTATGTTCTCGAGGACACTGATAAAATTGCACAGAATTGTTTTTCGTCATCTTTTTCCTTGGAACGTACGGGAATTTTACAGCTAATTTCAATTTCCTGCTTTGGAATAAAATTCCCATTTTCACTTGTTCATTAAGAGATAAAAAGGGAGACATTTTGATTGATACTAGCCTTTCTTGGTTTTTCTGGTGAAATTATGAACCTTTTTACTCGGTGGTGAGCCTCATTTATTTTCTTTGCATATACAAGATCTGCACGTTGTTATTGAGGCTTAGATTCTGCAGTTTTTCCTTTACTTCTCTTTTAGAGGAAACATGGAAACATTCTTGTGGTTCCTACTGTATATGTTGCATTGTAGTGATTATACATATTATATGTTTCTGAAGTAGGTTTCTTTTTGTATTTATCTTAAAACCTTAAGGTCCTTCATTCTCCTTGACAGAGTACGTGTGTGCAAAATTATGTGACGAACTTGCCTTTCTTTTCTTTGTTGTGTAGATACTTAGTCCTACTATCGTTAATGCAAGATGGATTTTCCAGAGCCCATTAAGGTTGTTTTTAATAGAATCAAGAAATTGGAACCAGAGATGGCTAACAAGATTATTGGCTATCTTCTAATACAAGAATGCAGTGATCTGGAAATGATTAATTTGGCTATGAGTGCTGATGCTGTTATTCAAGAACTGATTTTGAAGGCTAAAGCTGAATTATGCATGGGACCAAAAGCACTATCACCAACGGTCCCACAGTCCGTGAATTTACCTCCTGCTAGAGAAGTTCTTCCATTTAATACCTTTCCGCCAGTTGCATCCCGATCCTTTGGCTCCTTTCAGATGCCTACTCTCTACTGGGAATCACAAGTTGCTGCAAAGGTTAATTTAGATATAACGCCACTGAGTTACCCTGATTCCATCATGGAACTCCATAAGCAAGCTCCTCTATCGATGTTAGAGGATCAGCTTGAGTCTGTCAGCTTGGACAACACAGTGTTCCCAGAACATTATTTTCATTCTGATGCTGCAATACATAACTTAGGGGGACGAACTGGTCGGAGATATTCATGCCTAAAAGAATTCCCAGTTAAGACATGCCACTACTTCAACAAAGGTTACTGTAAGCATGGAAGTAATTGTAGGTATTTTCATGGTCAAATTTCAGAGAGCTTCCCCCTAAAGTTTGATGCAGTTAATGATGACCAAGTTTTATCCGCGGGATCATTGGAGAAGTTGGAGATGGAAATTAGAGAACTCTTGAAATCGAAAAAGGGAAACCCTGTGTCAATTGCTTCTCTGCCAATGATATACTATGAGAAATATGGAAAAGTTCTTCAAGGCGAAGGCTACCTTACTGAGAGTCAGAGGCATGGCAGGGCTGGTTATAGTTTGACAAAGCTTCTTGCCAGACTGAAGAACAGTATTAGGCTGATTGACAGGTCAAAATGGAAACTTCCTTGTATTATATAATCGAAAATATTTTTTGAGTATTTACTCATGTACGTATTAAACTTGTTTTTGCAGACCTCATGGACAGCATGCAGTAATTTTGGCTGAAGATGCTCCTAAATACATAAATAACCTGGGTGATAGAAATGACCCTGGTCCAATTGTTAGTGGATCTCACCAGATATATCTTACATTTCCTGCAGAAAGCACTTTTACAGAAGATGATGTCTCCAACTACTTCAAGTAATTTTCATTTTTTTAAGAAGCTCTTGCCAGGCTTTCTTGTTTCCAAATTTCAGTGTTTATCAGTTCTATCCTGATTTTGGGCAATCTTTGCAGCACGTTCGGGCCAGTTGAGGATGTGAGGATTCCCTGCCAACAGAAAAGGATGTTTGGTTTTGTAACATTTGAAAGTGCAGATACCGTCAAGGTGGTTTTGGCAAAGGGAAATCCTCATTTTGTCTGCGGTGCTCGGGTTCTTGTTAAACCTTACAGGGAAAAAACAAAACTGTTGGAAAGGTGAATTCTAATTCTCCATCCTTAATGAATTTGAAAATATGGAATGTTAGAATTTGTTGCCATGCCTTAAAACTTACTACTTTCGATTGTAACTTAGGAAAAATAATTTTACAGTCTACCGGTTGCATGCTTGCAGTTGTTATGTATAGTATTTATTGGTTACAAGAAAAGTTTGAGAATTTAGTTTCTTTATTTTCTGGGTGCAGGAAGTATCATGAGAGAATTGAACATCCGATGTATTATTCGCCTCACTATTTAGACTTGGACACTGAGCTTCATCCAATGAGTATGTCTTACATGATATCTTGAGAACTCAGAGATTGGAACTAGAGCTTGAATGTCTGTATATAAACTGTTCAAAATCCTAATTACTCAAAGTCTGTTGGATTCTCTTGTATGCTCAAGGCATACCGTTTCATTATTGACTGATTAAATCATTTATAACTTATCTGTTGATGTTGTTTATGTTGTCCAATGAATACTTTTATTTCTTATAGTGCCAAGAGCATACGAGACACCAGGGCTGCTAAGTAAGCAGCTTCTTGAAGAGCAGGATCAGGCATTTGAACTTGAGACAAGGCGTCTGACAAAGCTACAAATGGTGCAGAAGCCATCGGCCGATCCGTCCTATTTTGATTATTCGATGGATGGGTTAAAAATCTCAGAAGGTTACTAAATTGTCTTTTATTTATTTGTTAATTTTTACATGCAGACATACACACAATTCCAGCTAGTCTCAACATTGTACTTGAAAATAATTTCAATCTACCACCCGCAGAACGCTTTGGTTATATATTGAATGCTCTGAACACTGGTTCAGCGAACGATGACAAAACCAAAATTGCCGATAGTAATTACATTGATCAGGACAGGTAAGTCCAGCATCTAACCGATGGATCTTCTTTTAGTTAGTTTCTCTTCTTGCTATTGTTACTAGAGTAGGATCTTTACGTTATGACTGACTTCATAGCTATATTTCGTCATGGTCTTTTGTTGTAATAGAAACAGTGTTTAATATCTGATTCCGAGAAATTGATTTCATTTTCTTTTTTTAATGCAGCTGTCAAGGAATTAACCTACCAGAGAGCCCATTTGCATCAGCAATAGTTAGCAGCATTTCGACAGTCATATAGGTTCAGCAACAGATAGCACATATAGAGTTAGCGACACGAAGGCAATATCTTTAGTTTTATACTTGACAGCTCCTTTTTTTCTTTAAGCCTGTTTGCCAAAGTTTACTGCAAGTACATACTGGTCCACCTAGAATGAAGCGCCAAGCAGAATACCGTATATAGAAGTAACTGTAAGACGGCTCTACAGTTTTGTAGTGTCAAAATCACAGAAGTATGGCCAGCAGTCTTGATATTTATAATGAATGTAATTAAGTATTAACCCTGTGCTAGAACAAAAGAGCTGAACACATGAAGCTGTTCAGAGAAGTTGCAAGTATGCTTGACATATCTAATAATAACACTTTGTAAATACACGAGTTATCTAATAGAAGGCTCTGCTGTGAAAAGTTGTGTTACTTTTGTCTATTAGTTCCAGTTTATAATATCCATTGGATTATTAGTTACTACTATATGAATGTGATGTGCCATTTGATTAGTATATGTATCTCGTAAATCGCTTTGTTCTTGATGTTTGTAATAGATAACTAACAAAATCATCGCATCTTCCCACATGATGATGTTAATATGAGGGGAAACCGTGGCATTGAACTTACCACCTTCAACAGCTACAAAGACAATGGTCCACATACAGCAACTAAAAACACAGCAATCCCCCTTTCTGAAATATTCTAGTGTCTAAATTGTGCTGTTGTACTTGGGAGGAAGACACTGAAATTCCTGAAAATTTCTCACCAAGTCTCCATCAAAGCTCTTCCAGGGGAAAAAATACTGATAACATGATTGCTTCAGGCCTGTAAACTATCAAGGAAGTAGCGAAGAGACTTCAATGTGTACATAAATAAAAGGCACACACCAGCCGAAGGCAAGTCAGGCAATAGGAGTTCTTCGCAAGTGGCATCCAGATAAGATAAAGGGTGTGTCAACTTGTGATGTAGATTCCATAAAATAGAAGAACATATCTATGATTAAAGTAGTCACGAAGGCCACACGAAAAGTAACAAGACAGACCATCATGAATATGAAAAGGGCAAAAACATGCATTGTTTCAATCTTGTCCAGCTTATTATCTCTTTCTGGTGGTCTACACAATTCCTGAATAATGACCACCACCTACTGGGTGGGTCCTCTTAATAATATCTCCTGAGCTGAAAGGTAAGCAACAATTAGTGCCCGCAATTTCGGGGAGTTTATTCTGAGCAGCAATAACTGAAAGAGACATGGCAACCAATCCACTATTTGCCACACAGCAAAAGTATTCCTTCCAACATCTTGACAGTCTTAAAGAAGACAAATATTTTATGATTAACCCTTTTTGGTTGGTCTAGCAAATGATTGAAACTCATAACCTGAAACCTTTAGTTGCAAGGGAACTGGAGAAAGTGAAATGACTTCCAATCAATATTCCAAAGTCCCATTTTTTTTTGTGTGGAAAGATTGAAATTTTGCTTTGGGTCTTCCTTCCCTCTTTCTTGGCATCCTAAACAGTAAAATACAATTGCAGATATAATCAACCTGCAAGGAAAAACTAGTGAAATATTTATTCCAGTTGCTTCCAACTCTATAGCACCAAAGCTTATTAAGAAAAGCAGCCATAATAAAGCCAGAGGGAAAATTTACATCTTTTTACCAGTTGCAGTAGCAGCATATCACAAACTGAATTTGTAGGAGTGCAAAAACACAGTAATATTTGTCAAGTTTGAACAAGACTATGAATGACTAGTTCAAGGAAACCATGAACATGACATACCCATTTTTCTGCTCTGCTCAAAATATAGCAGCAGTCTCAACATCTGTACAAAATTCAGTATGCAACCTAGTCCTGGAGCTTGCCAAACAGGTGTTACATGACATTTATTCAGGGAATATCCAAGGAGTTCAAAATGAATCAGCTTTGGATTGATGAGATACATAGCTCATATCCATAGAGGTCAGTGAGAGGCTAAAACACTTGCAAAATTTCCCACACAATATACAACTAAGTAGTTGGCCTGGCATGAATGAATCTTAGGCGACAGACAATGAGAAAAACTATACAGCTAAAAATATATTTATTGAACATAATACAGAAGTAATTGAGTGATGGATAAATTACTCGTTCTCTTAAAGTAATTAAAAAATGTATTTCCTTAATTATTATTGATTTGATAAATCCTTAACTAAGATAGAACGATAATTAGAAAATAATTTTTAAGTATCATTAAAAGAAACAATTATTAATGCTAAATAACTAATATGATTAAATTCAAATAAGGTAGAGATTAGATTTTTACTGTACATCTATATGATTAAATGATCGAATTATAAAAGAAATACAAACAAAAATATTCGCAATAAAAAACACTTTATATTCTTAATATTTAGGTGAATCAAAAATAAATTAAATAAGTTTAATTTATATCTATTGCGAATATATTAAATAAATGGATTACACATAAGAAAGTTTTAATAATGTTTAGAAATAAAGGATTAAACATAAGAACAATTAAAGAAAAAATGTTAAATTATTAAAATTAAAACTAAAATAATTGATTTGATTAGTGAAATTTTAAATCTGATAAAGATAATTATTTATTATCATTAAATGTTAGTGTTGAATTTTAATATTTAAATTAAAAAAAAGATGTTCTTCCTAAATTTTTGTCGTGAAAAATGGAAAAGATAGATATGCCGTATTTACTTTATTAATTTATAATAAATGTTTATGTATTATAATGCAAATAGGTTTATTGAGAACAAAAAAAAAATATTTTTAATTAAGGAAATGATTTGAGAATTAATCAAATTAAAATTTGATTAACAATTGTAAAAAGTTAATTAATAGTTAGAACATCAATTCTTATTATTCATTCAAACATTACATTGGACCATGAAAAGTTTAGTGTCGTCGGAAAAAATAAACTCGTGCCGGAAAATTGAATTTGATAAAATATAAGTCATTTTAAGCTTAAAGGATATGTTTACCTTAAGCAAAATGAAATCTGCATTTACCTAATAAGTTAGATTTTTTTTCAAAAAAAGAACTAAATTCAATCTATCCAATCAGTTTAATTATAAAAATTTTAATTTTTCTAATTTTTATGTTTATTTTTTAATTTTTATTTTAATTTACTTTAATAACTTTTATTGCTAAAAACCGATCACTTTATTAATTAATCGATTAATTTTTACTAATTAATAAATTCTTATAAATAAAAATAAATCATTTAATTTATATTTAACAATTTTTTTAATTTTAATTTAAATTTTTTAATAGGTAAAGAAAATATCTTTTCATCATATTTAAAATTCTTTATTTTTATTTAACTTTTAGTCCATTTTATGACAATCTAATATTAGTTGAACCTTTTAAATCTTAAATCTCTTATTTTATCGGGTTAATTTTCAATAAAATATAGTTAAAATTATAAATATAGTTAAAATATAATTATTGTTGACGTCTGTGTTTTAGCATAAATAATTTTATTATAAAATAAAATATAGTTAAAATTAATAAAAGTGCTTTTTATTTTTATTTTGTCAAACAGTCTATTGAATGAAACTCTTTTAAAAAAGCTGCTGTTTTAATTGACAGCCAAACAATCAACTGGCTTAAAAAAAAGCTTTTATCAGAAAAGCTACAAAAGCTCTACTGATCAAAGCGCGACCAAACGACCCTCAAGCTCTAATCCCGTGACCGTGTGTCAATCCGCTTGGTCGAGCCAGCACCCGACAACGTCGTAGGCTCAGAAAACCGCCGTTTGGGACTCACTCTCACCGGTTCATAGTCGGTAGAACCGATCATGTGAGGAAAGTTAAGCTTAGCCTTAGACCCACGCATCTCGAAAGCGGCTCGGTCATAAGCCAGGGCCGCATCCTCCGCCGTTTCATAAGTCCCCAGCCACACCCTAGCGCCGTTCTTCTTCGGGTCCCTAATCTCCGCCGCGTACTTCCCCCACTGTCTCCTCCTCACCCCCCTATATTGCAAACCCCGGGACGGCGCTTTCGCCTCACTCGCTACCGACACGTTCTTTAACTCGGGATTAACGTCTGTTACTTCCGGTTTAGTAACGTCATCACTGAAGCCTGGACTGCTTTCGCAACAGTGCTCCGTTGCTGGAGTCGAACTCAACAGGGTTTCTATATCGTCGCCGAGGACATGTTGGTGAACAGATTCAAGAAAAACCAAGTCATCCCACTCTGAGCTACTTCCTCCCCACATATTGCTTCGAGTTTGAGGTTCTTCTTCGTTTCAAAAATGGTAATCAATTGCTCATGTGTGGGATATATATATATATATATATATGGCATTCGAAGTTTCCCTGAAACAGCATGGTCGAGCTTTTTGTTTACTTTCACGTGGTTTATTCATTTACGTTCTCATTTTATTACAAACGTGGTATATATAGTAATAGTATGGCACCTTTGGAGTTGTTGGATATGGAGAGATATCTAGAAAGTACACAGTCTAATAAAGACAACTAGTATATGTTAACTAGCCGGGTGCATATAGCAAACTTTAGCATATATTTCATAAAACAACATGTACTTTGTCTTGCTAGATACTTCAATAATGATATGATAGATAGATCTGGTATGCAAAACAACATTGAGGGAGTAGGTATGTCACTGGGATCAATTCATATTTTTCCGTGTGAATGAATGGACGAAGAGAAACACGTGTGTCACGAGAAAACAGGAATAGTTCCCGTTTGATGAAAGTCATAATATTCAACTAATAACTCACTAAGCAATAAAGTTGGGCTGCTGACGTGTTATTGTTGGAGTGAATTCTCTCGGGATAATCAAAATTCTCTCTTTTTTTAAGGGAGTGTTTGGTTGGGGCGCAGATCCTTTGGCAAAATAATCATGTCTTACTCTATCTAAGTAGAGTATGGCGTCGTTTTCTAACCAAAATTTACCTCCTGCTCTTACAGAGGAGACAAGCCTAATGTTCTGAATACCGTACCGAACTTGGTATCGAATTGGGCTCTGGAACGGAACTGTACCGGTACCGGTCGGTACCGGGTACCGTTTCGGGATATTTTTTAAATTTATAAA
>JANZLX010000213.1:39430487-39442844 GCA_025531955.1 Erythroxylum orinocense
ATTGAATTTTGGTAAATAATTAGTTAAGTATAAAATTATGGAATTAGAAATTAATAATAATTTGATTGTAGTTAATGTCTTAATGATAGTATTTGCTTATTTGACTATTAGTTTTAAGTAGGTAAATAATTAATTGTGGTTATTATTTATATGTAAAATATTTAAAAAATTATTATTATTTCAAATTAATTATCATTATTATTTATTATTAAGATTTTTGAAAGTATGGTTGATGTAAATAGTAAATTAGTAAAGTATACAGTACAGCTGTATAATATATCAATATGGACTATTTTGTAATTTTAAAAAAGTTTAGGGATTATTTTATAAATTTAAAAAATATCCCAAAACGGTACCCGATACCAATCGGTACCGATATATTTCCGTTCCAGAGCCTAATCCAGTATCAAGTCCGATACGGTATTCGGAACATTGTACTAAACATAATAAAACTCTTTTAAAAAAGCTGTTATTTTAATTAATAGCCAAATAAAGCTGCACGGATAAAAACTAACCTAAAGAAATGATACGTCTGGTCGAGACTTTCAATGCATGAAATTTAACCTGGGTAAGGCTAATCGAGACTTTCAAGCTGCGCATCCAGATACTGCACAGGAAATTGATTCTCAGCAATAAGCTGTCCCCAAGGAATCAGCCTGTTTCCACGCTTCTCTTCAGTGTTCCCGCATAAATATCTCTGGCTGACTGAAACAACAGATTTTGGTATCAGTCATCTTCCCACTCATTCAAAAAGAAGGAAAATGTCCAAATCATTACTGAAAAACCAATCAAAGATGTGGGCATAGTGATCAACATGAAAGTTAAGCACCAAAAAAATTTTCTTTTTAATTGCAGAGAATGCAAAACTCACATTCACCAGCCAATCATCCTCTGAAAATTCACCATCTGCCTCCTCTTCTTCATCCTTCTCACTGTCGTGGGGATTAATAGTGTTGCCATCCCTTGACTTGTGAGTCGATAAGACCACAAATCCAATCTTTTTTCTTCCTTTACTTAGCCTATTATCACTACGCACTATTACAATTCCAGGTTGAACGATAACTAGAGAATGGAAGTGAAGACTGGGATTCAGTGAGGAAGAGTCTGTCATGTCTAAAGAAACAGAGAGGGTGTTAGAGAGAAATTAAGATAGAATAGAGTGACAAAAAGGTTACAGAGAAAATAAAATCTGAAATTGAAGTTAATAACATCAATATCCTGTAAATCTTTGTTTCTCATTGACAATTTTTCTGAAGAAGTTGAAACGTTATTGTATGTAGAATAGGACGTGTATTCACCATAAGAAACAATATTTGGAGAAAACATTTTAAACCGTTGAAATTTGTCTGAGAACTTATAAAATTTTAAGGAAAAATTTTTGGAAAAAACAATTGCAAGACGAACCAAATGGCCACAAGAAATATGTGGTTGGCAAGAGACCACGACGAAACCAAGTAGACTTAAGCTAAAGTATATCGGGAAGGACCAGAAATTATCATCATGAAAGCCTGTAATGGAAGTTGCAGGCTCTTCTTGTCCTTCATTGCTTAGATGTTCAACCAAATCTAAGCTTTTCTCTCCTAACAGACTCACCAGAGAGTTCTCCAAGTCAAGGATCCATCTTGGCATCACCAGGAGAAAAGGATGGACTTCCAGAATTGCAGCCATCAGTGATGTCTCTGGTGTAGCCGATCCAGTTCAAGCTGGAGTCACCTGGCAAGTTGTTGTGGGAGCTGTAGGTTGGTACTAAAGTTCTATTTTAATTAGTTGTTCCTGCAAATTCCAACTTATTATTATTAACTCCAAGGAAGTGATTTTGTTCTCAAACGTTGTTTCAACCATGTTCTTGTAATTGTGCAGCCGGGGTCACACCTTTTGTGGTTGCGGGTATAGAATTCAGCAAACGAATTGTAAGCATATAGTTGCTGCTGATTATCTACGAATAGCAAGATGCATAAGATAAAGAGTACCATAAGTTGGATTTAATTTTTCAGCTGTCTTTAAGTCTTGAGACCTACTTGAGTATCATTCCATGGATTGGAGTATTATTAAACTTGTTAATTAGTAGAATTTCTAGGGATGACTGTAGTTGCAGAAGGGGCTTCTTTACTGGGTACGGATCAATAATCTAGTTGGTTTGTTTGAACTGAAGAAATATGTGTAAATCATCCATGGCATGCAGATAGCTCAGAGAAGATGTGATGAATGTGAAGGGTCAGGTCTTGTCCTTATGGACAATAACAACGAATACGTCCGATGCCCTCGATGTGGTATGGTCTTATTCAACGTTTGTATATACAACGATCTTATTCAACTTACATTAATTTCATTTCCATGGCTTGGCAGGAGGATTTCTACCATGGCAGTCATGGAAGAGATTTTTCTCTGGTTAAATTCTTTGTTTATTGTATTTACTCCTTGGCTTGGATTACATGTAATCTTGTTGAGTATGTCTTCCTTTACAGTCCTAAACTTGGCAGGGGCAATACTTATACAGTTATACCCATTTCTCAACCTCAATAGATTGTTCAAGCTCTTCGTAGACTTGAATCGAAGACATAAGATGTTGGAAAATTTCCCCGATACTTATAAAGCTTGACATATTTGATACCAATCCTCCTAAGAGTCTAGATTATCTGTCCAGTTTTACTCTATCTTATTCTGTCTCATAAAATCTCAACCATTTATTTTATGAGACTCACATAAATAAAGGGCTAAGATTTATTAGACACAATAAGACACCATAATATTAAACAGAAGATTTGGACTCTCCTCTTAAAGGCTTTATGTTAATCCCTCAAATCAAACCTAGTATTGACTTCTAGCTGATAATGATTTTAGCTTTTTCATAAAGGTAAATTAAGTCATGGGATTGTTCCGTGATTTAAACCTGTAATCTTCTAGTCACAAAAAAAATAACTTTACCAATTATTCACTGACTTGCTCATTTGGAGTCAATGATAAAGTATATAACAAAACAAGGTCATTGATCAACTTAATAAAAATAAAGAAGAAGACCTTAGACTTTGTTATTAGATTAAATAAAATATTTTTAAATTAACTTACCAGTGTCTCTCCCAAAATATAATTATGCCTTTCTATAATGTCTATCACCAACCTACCTCGTTTGTTGTCGTTGTATCGAATGTCAAGTCAACTAGCGTGATCTTAATAGGGAATAAATCCACCCAAGTCTCCACTAATTCGTATATAATTTCTCCAACTTGCAACTTTCCTACCTAAGGATTGAGTCATTTTTATATTTTTTCAAAAAAAAAAAACTTCAATCCATCGCAATTACCTTAGGGGCGCTTAATTCACAGATGATAATGAGAATGAGAATAAAAATGAATATAATGAGAAATAGGAATGGATATAATCATTATAATTATGATGATTGGTTAAGATAAAGGAATGATTATCATTACCTTTGATAGTAGTTGGTTTGTTAAAAATCTTGAGAAATCAAATTTTGTTTTATATCAAATTTTAAATATATTTTAATTAATTATATTTTATGCACCCTATTTATAATGACAGAATATTTAAAACAAAGTATAATGCGGTATTTCATTTTCAATAACTCTTGAAGAAAAAAATACTTTAGTATTTTCTTGCATCAACATATCATTAGTTACATAATATCCTTAAAATATAGTTTAATAATCAAAAATATTGTACAATTCATCAACATAACCATAATATCCACCATTTCATTGTTACAGTAAAATCAAGTAATATAGTTTAATACAATTTACATTCCTCTGATAATGCAAATGATGTAAAATATCTATCGTATATACAATACTTTAACTAAAAGCCTTCAATTGATGCAAAATAACCAGGTTAACACTACCATGATCATAGAGATTAATCTACAGTTACAAACAAAGAAGAAATTAAGAATGAATTTCACTCTAGGTAATAATCTTCCATTTCACAGAAGAATCCTAAGCAATGGATGAAGAAATGACAGTGTTGACATGTGAACCATGAAACAAAAATTACATTGACAATATAACGTGCTCAAAAGAGAAGGGAAAAGCAAGGGCATGACTAAGAATAGTTTTGAGAAAAAAGTTGAATAATACATCATAAACCTCTCAAGTAAAGAATACGTGTTAAATGATTCTCATTCTTTTAGTAATCTAGAAGAATGAAGTATGGCTAAAAATGAATGAATAAAAATGATACCTCTTCAATCATAGATTAATACTAAACATCAGTTTTCATGATACCTATACCTTTTTTCTCGTTATCATCAAACAAGCACATCCTTAAACATGCATCACTATCTATAAAATGTTCTCTAAGTAGATTTCTTAGTATTCTATATTTAACCTATTCTATAAGTATCTATCTATTTAATTTTTGTTAATCTTATTTATTAGATGTATGAATGCTCATAAAATAAGATAGGTATAAAGTAACATGATTAAGCACTTTAAATATCAAGATTTTAGTTATACTGCTTCTCAATGTCCTAACAAAAGAACTATAATTTTGCTTCAGAATGGTGTCATTGCTAGTAAAAGTAACGATAGTGATGATTTTGATGATGCGCCTCCGTTGACGAATGCTTCCGATGATAAGTAAGCAGTGACGAAATCCTCAAGATTTTCTTTTACTATTCTTTTATTTTACTCAACTTCTTTATTAAGGCACCTTTCATTGACTGCTTGAGTGGTCCTGACCATAATCTCCCTCCTCCTTGAACAGATTTTGGGTTTCAAGTAATAAAAAGTCTTGAAGACTTTTGAATCTGATATGGAGTGATGAAAAAGTTAACGCTGGTTCCTATTGTCAAAATCCCTTTTCATGTCTTGTTTGATAGATTATGTAAGTATCCATTTTCTGGGAAAGTTGTCTTTTCTGTCGAGACCAGCGTAAACAACTCCAACAGAGTTCATTTTCCAAGCTTTGATTTTTTTTTTTAACTTTAAGAAATGAATGATCTAAAGTTGTTCGTTATCGGGGACTTGAAATGTTTACGATTAGAAAGATGACGATACAGCTATGAATGCTAAATTGAGGCCACAGAACAAGATAGGAATTGAAGATGTTCAAAGGTCTTAGATTCTTAGCAGTTTGTCTGACTTTCAGGTTGTCTCATGAGGACTATGACGATGTAATCTCTTCACCCAATGAATGACGTGATGTCATTTCAACTTTGTTGAACTGAAAATGACTTCATTCATTTCAAAATGTCAAGAGTCAATATTGCATGTAAATGATGTAATGCTTACCTCAAAGCAATTCATTTCTTATTTTTTTGTTGTCATATATAATTAGGCTATCTAAAACAATAAATTACGCTGAAGAGATGTTCGAGAAACGATCGTTAGCCGGGATAGGCGGCTTGTTTCGGGATAGTAATGGAGTGTGGGTAGCGGGTTTCTCTTGAGGAGTCGAGATTACCAATATTTTGGCTGCGAAATTACAGGCCCTCAGTTATGGACTTGCTTTCGCTAGTGCCTACCCTTGGGCCGACTTTTTGGTTGAGTCGGATTCTATGAAAGCGCTTAGATGTCTCTCTCTTTCTTTCAACCTTCTGATCTTTAATTCCCTGGCTCATCTTATTTCGGATATCAGATTTCATCTGGCTAGGATTACTCATTACAAGCTCATTCATATTTTTTAAGAGGGCAATTAATGCGCGAATTTTTTAGCTCATTTGGGCTCGGCAAGAGCACCTATAGAGCGCATCTAGCTTACTCCCCCTCCTGGCCTAAGTCACCACCTGCGCGCTGATGCACAAAAGGTTTTGTTTAGTTGTTAGTGTGGTGTTTCTTATTATGTTGTAACAAAAAAACAATTGCTTTATTAATGTACATATTCATAATCTTCAAAATAAAATAAATTTCGAAAACCACTAATTTGAAAATTCCAAAATTTAAAATGACTGGTGGGTCAATTTTCATAAATTAATAAGTTTTTATAAATTAAAATAAACCAACTAATTTTTATTTAAGAGTCTTTTTAATTAAACTTTACAATTTTTAATCATATTTTAATTTTTTTAACATTTAGCTAACGTTATTACTATATAATACCAGTTTAATGTTTTAAACTTTAAATCTCTTGCTTTATCTATTTAAATTTTAGTTTGGTTTTTAAAACATATGTTGAGACTAACATTTTTTTAATTATCTAAAAAACTAGCAAATAAAATATATGCAAAATTTAAGAAAAAAATTGGAAAATTTGTTATTTTCTCAATGTTAGAGAAAGCAATGGGAGTGTATGAAGAATCAAGTTGGACATTAATTACAATGTAAAGGACACAAAAAGAATCATGTCCTTGTTAGAAAAACTTATAAATTCTTAATCCCCACAGGACCATGAAGTGGTCAGCAGGGAGAGAGAGATCACCAAAGTCGTGTTTTCTTTACGAAAGTCAATTTTGGCTACTAAGAATTTAAACCAAAAAAAGCTACAGTTTGGACTTTGATTCTCCCATTGCTTAGACTGAAGATAAGCACAATGGAATCCTGGTCTATATACATAAAGATAAGTGAAATTCCCAAATGGGTCAATCTCATTAATAGCACAAAGCAGTTTTGATATTAAACCGTTGGCAGAAACAAAACATAGGCACAGAGAGGGATGCGCCATTTATGGTGGAGAACTTACCATCCCATGTGAGAGTTGTTTTATGTTCTTTCACAACCCATTTGCTTAGAAACATGAAAGGGAGCAGTCACTGCTAGAAAAAGGATAAGAAAGACGGATTATTCACTCCTCTTTTGCATTGTTTTTGGTATTTTTTGGAGGTAATCATTCCCTAACTGAAGGAAGAAGGAGTGATGTGGTTTGAAGAGATGATAAAAAGATGAAGTTAAGAAGAACAGAAAGTAATGAAAAGCGTGTGGGTCCAATCCCACACGTTGGGACACCCCTTTTTACCCACAACATTGAACAAAACAATGCTGACTGTAGCTAAACAAGTGCATAAAACATGTATTCTGTAACTTTGCTGTAGTTAAACAAGTGCATAAAACATTTGTTCTGTAACTTTGACTGTAGTTAAACAACCAAAGGACCTTGTCCTTTTTTACTTTTAACAACCATGAGCTAGATATAATTAGAAGGATCCAATACCAACTGTACCTTTGCATAGTAGCGGAGAAATTTATGGAAAAAGCGGGTGTGGAACTGTGGATGTCTGTTATTGCCAATTACCATGGATGCAGATGCAGTTGACCCAGCACATAAGTCCACCTTAAGAGTCATTAATTAAATACTAGGAAACAAGAGCGCAAGATTGTCGAATGAGACAAATCCCGTGGCAGATATGTAAATACTGAGGAATTCAACAGGTTGATTTGATGAGTATTAAACAAGCCTATAAGATAAGACGTCGCTTATCCTTGGGTTGTCTCTGATATTTGAAGAAAACAAGATCAGAAAATTAAACGTGAAGAAAGTTCAAATTTTGAAGGTATGTCTTCGAAAATGATGTTGTGACAGATATGGGTGTGTATTGAATTCAAATTTTGTTGCTGCTAATTGTTGTTTGTTGTATTTAAAACTTTTTTGTATGGCAATCTTCTATCTATTTGTTAGGATGGAGCTGCGGTTGCTAGGTAAAGGTATGACCTTTTTGAAGTTGGGATAGTGGGAAATCTTTAGAAACGAAAATTTTCTTGCTCTAGCAAGTAGAGGATTTGCTTTCAGATTCCGTTTTAGCTTTAGAGTTCTTTGGTGGAAAGCCTGCACATACACCACAGAGAACATATAGCAGGACATAAAGTTCGAATCTTTATGGGAATTCCAATCTTGGTATTGAAACTTCGTGTCGTGTAAAGAGGAGAGGCGTTGTTCTTAAATGACGTGAACATGCATAATTCTTGATCTCTGATTCTCGAAGTTTATTATGTTTCAAACGTTTCCCATCCCCCTTTTCCTTTCCTCTTACTGCATGCTCAATATGGTTCTTCATAACAAGTTTGCTGATACACCTTCAAATGCCATTTGGATCATTATAGAGAATGCACGAATCTCAAAGTGAAACTTCAGTAACGCCATATATTTTATTAAGATAGACTACTGTTGACATTAGCCTGTGTGAATGTGTAACTAGTAATCAGGTCAGGAAAAACTTGTTATTTGATTCACAAGTTTAAATACTGAGATTAGCTATGTGCTTTCAGCTGCTAGTTGCAACTTTTACCATGAAGCATCATTTCCTTTAGGGATGTCCTCATAGATATCACAGATTAGAATCTTCTTTATGTGAAAATGGATATATGTTTTTGCAAGGTACTTTCTTCCTTCTATCTCTAGTTGTTTGATATATACTGTTACTGTAATCTGATATACTCTACCCATCTGGTATTTCTGCAGTTTGGATCATTCAATATAATTCTAACTACAGAAGAAGACACTGTTTGTAATGTGGAAAAGATGATGCAGTTGCTATAACTCAAACTTGCTGGCATCCAGAAGACCAGTAGCTGGGGTTTGAGGGAATTGGTTTGTGAAAGTTTATCAAGTATTGCTGTGAGCTAATACAAGTGTTCTTAGATGCAAAAATCCGAGAGAAATACTGTTGGAAAAGAATCTTATGGGTTATTTGGTCAACCTGTGCAAGATCACGAGTCCCATAGCTGGCCTTCCATGCAGAATCTGGATCACTGGCCGTGTTCTAATGATGGAGACCCCAGGGTGCAGTTTTCTGCTGAGAATTTTGAAGAGTACTGCAACCTTGAATCATCCTCTGAAACTGGTAATTACCCTGTTCAGAATTCCCCATCCACTGCTAGTTTGTCAGCAAATAACAGTGCAGTTTCTCAGCCAAATTCACATTCATACCCATTAGATATGCATGATTCCCCAGAAAATACTAGCGACTCACCAGCCAGTGAATCTTATGTTGCTCACAAAGTAAAAGAACTTGAAATTGCTATGCTTGGGCCTGATTTGGACAATTTTGATGTTCGTGCAATGGCAACATCAGCTGAATCCAACCAAATTACCTCTGAATCAGAAAAACGGGATTTTTTTATGGAGATGATGCCCAGAAAAGATTTGAAAGAAATGCTTTGCTTTTGTGCTCGAGCTATTGAGAATGGTGACATGTTCACAGTTGACTGGTTAATGACAGAGATACGTAAGATGGTGTCTGTCTGTGGTGAACCAATCCAACGCTTGGGAGCTTACATGCTGGAAGGCCTGGTTGCAAAGTTAGCATCCTCAGGAAGTACCATCTACAAAGCTCTAAGATGCAAGGAGGCTGCCGGTAGTGATCTCCTTTCGTACATGCATCTGCTGTATGAGGTCTGCCCGTACTTCAAATTTGGATATATGTCAGCCAATGGAGCAATTGCTGAAGCAATGAAAGATGAAAATAAAATCCACATAATTGATTTTCAAATTACACAAGGCACACAGTGGATCACCTTAATCCAAGCTCTTGCTGCTCGGCCTGGAGGACCTCCACATATCCGGATTACAGGCATCGATGATTCTGTATCTACTTATGCTCGGGGAGGAGGGCTTGACATAGTTGGACAAAGACTGTCGAGGCTTGCTGCATCATGTATGGTTCCCTTTGAGTTCCACGCTGCAAGGTCTTCTGCATCAGAAGTTCAACTCGAAAATCTTGTAGTTAAAGCTGGGGAAGCCATAGCTGTTAATTTTGCCTTGATGCTTCATCATGTACCAGATGAAAGCGTGGGCACTGAAAATCATAGGGACAGACTGTTGAGGTTGGTTAAGGGCTTATCTCCCAAGGTTGTAACTCTTGTTGAACAAGAGTCCAATACCAATACTGCAGCATTCGTTCCCCGCTTTATTGAGACCATGAACCATTATCTACCTATCTTTGAATCCATAGATGTTACCCTACCAAGGGATCACAAGGAACGGATCAATGTTGAGCAGCATTGCCTGGCTCGGGAGGTCGTCAACATTATAGCATGTGAGGGTGCTGAGAGAGTTGAACGTCATGAACTTCTGGATAAGTGGAAGTCAAGGTTTATTATGGCTGGGTTTGCACATTATCCACTGAGTTCTTTCATAAATGCTACCATCAAAACTCTGCTAGAGAACTACTCAGAGAAGTATACTCTGGAAGAAAGAGATGGAGTTCTGTATCTTGGCTGGATGGGCCAGCCTCTGGTTGGTTCTTGTGCGTGGAGGTGACAAACTTACCTTTTTCAATGCTCAGATCTCAACATAAAAGTTGGAATGTTTACCTGTTGTTTGTAGTTTAACGTCATAACAGTGTTGCAACAACACATTGTGTAGCAGTGAACTGGACCGTTTACAATCTTTTGCAGCATATAATGTTGTCTTGTTCCACATTTTTACACCTTGCCTGCTATTGCTTGTAGCGAGAACAAGAACCATGAAATGTGTAAACTACTGTTTGAAAGATTTACTCATTAACAAGTTTAGCAACCTAGCTGGTATATGAATTCCAATCAATTACTACACGTGGGTGGCTAGTAAGGTTTAGCTGAATTCAGTGTGGTTTAACCTTGATCACGTTAAAAGTTTTCCATTCCATGGTTATGTTTAACAACAAGATAAATATCATATAAATTCAGCTTGCACTGTCAGGAGAAAACTATTACAAAGCAGGGTAGTACAGCACATGGATTTTTTACAGTTATAATTTTGGAGTCAATATGTTCACTTCCAATTGAATCACACGCCCCATCTTCCTTGTTAACGACAGGACCAGCAATTATCCTGCACAGAATTACTGCTCTTTCCCTTTTGTCATCGCTCACTTGTGGAAAGGTAATGATGCTATCACTCAATTCCTCACTATTTGTACTAAGCCGAATACCATTCCGCCTGATATCATCAGTCTGGAAATCTGATTGAATTAATCTGCAGACTCTGCAAAGAGGGTCTCTGCATAGCTGAGGAACTCTTATTGACTTTTCACAGCAACAGGACATTGTGGTGCCAAAAAAACGCAGTAGCTCATTTCCATCCACCGTGCTTCTTGGATGTGTCTTGCATTGCTCGTTTGCGTTCTCCTTTACCATTTCCCTATAGCTTTCAAATCTTTCAAGAACTTCAATTGAGCTCTTCACCCTGAGGACCCTTTTGATCTTGATCTTCCTAGAGGGCTCTGATGGATTTGTTGACGCTCTTCTGAAGATCATCTCAGTGATAATTCTTGCAGGGTCTCCTATGCCCAACTCTGTTTAAATACAAGAAGAATCCAAATTTTCAGAAAAGAGGGTATGATACTAATAGTAATGAGGAACTTGTCACTTTGCTGGATAAGCCAGATTAAACTACTAGTGGACCATCAACTTCAAACACAAAGATGGTTTAGCTCTTCACATTGTTGTCATTGCTGCAGTTATGGAATTTTTCTGCAGGACCTCATTAATCTGTACCTAGTGGACGACATTGGAGTGGAAACAAATATTAGAGCATCTCTAACTGAATACGATTTGTAACTTACCACAAAAGTGTGTGCGTGAATTATGACGACGGATAATAACTTCACGGTATGAGTTCCTAATTTGATGATTGCGCTTGCTGTTTAAGCTTTCCTTATTAGGCGTGCAGCTCCGTCTGAGGCTGCATTTACGTAGTTCTGGCCGGTTAACCACATCACTTAGCCTGGAGCCACAGTGAACGCTCTCCTTCAAGGACAACCACAAAGCCTGCATTTCTGCCCTCTCCCTTTCTCTCCCTAGTTCCCACGCCGCTCTAATGGTAAATATTAAAGCTCTCAATGCTGGAAGTTTTATATACTGTGGAAGGATTAGTTTTGAAAAGTCAGCTCAGTGGAGAGTTTGGCCATAACGTGGCTGCATGATTTCCAGCTGCTGACGCAAAGACAAAATGGTGAATTTAACGCATTTTGTAGGCTACGTACAATGCCCCTGCCAAAAGATCACCAAAAGTTATCATGACACCACAATGGAAACAAATAATATAAATAGAAAGGGAAACATCATTTGGATTTATCTCAGAAAAGAAGAGGGAAAGGACGACTTTCTTTTTTTACATGGTCTAAAACCCAGAGCCTTCTTTGTTTGCTTCCGATCTGCCTGCCCGCCTGCCTGCTTGTTGACCTCACGGTGACAAGTAGCTGTAAAATTGGGACAATGATTATGGTTTTGTATTTATCCAAAAAAAGAAAATATAAGTTTAGATCAATGTTATGAATATCGTACCGGTCTCGGTACCAGATTGAGCTTTGGAAAGGAACTATATCGGTACCAGTCGGTACCGGATACCGTTTCGGGATATTTTTTAAATTTATAAAATAGTCCCTAAACTTTTTCAAAATTGCAAAATAGTTCATATTGATATATTATACAGTTGTACTGTATACTTTACTAGTTTACTGTTTACATCAACCATGCTTTCAAAAATATT
>JANZLX010000213.1:39442944-39465367 GCA_025531955.1 Erythroxylum orinocense
CCTTTTTGAGTAAATTTCATCCAATTTATCCCATAGCATCTTTGTTGTGTTGCAATCTTTCACCTTTCTAATGACAAGTGGTGAAAGACGCAGCATTAGCTTGCAATGTGCTAATCTTGCTTTCTTGAGATTTTTTATGGGACCTTGTTCATCTTCATATGTTGTATCTATGGCTCTAAAGCACTCATAGGATTCAAGGAGGGTTTGCATCTGTAATTTCCAGATTGCAAAATCCTCCTTTCCAATGAATACTTCTATCTCCTTTCCCACCATCTTGTAGGATCTTTGTAAAGACTTGTATTTGAGCTTTCTTTGATGGATTCTTAGCTAGTGAATGTAGGCAAATACTTTAAAATGGCTTTGATACCAATTTGTTAGAAATCTTTATATTATTTCTATATAATACTTTCTGATTTGATAATAATTTGCTTGGATTTGATTTTGCAGAGATGGAAGACTTGCAAGAAAGTAAACAAGATGCACCGAGTTTAATTGGTTCGATAGCACAAAGCTATCTATGACCAAGGGCCAATCACACACGTACTGGATGTTATTAGGATCAAGAAAGGGAGAAAATACAAAAGATTGAGTGTTCAATAACACCTGCAGGAGTTTTCCTAAAACTCTTTAGTACTCTCTGTAATGTACTCTAGCACTCTCTATTTTCTCACTAGAACTACATAATGTAAACTCAATTGACTTGATTGTATTGGTATTTTCCTCTATATCTGAATGCTTGGGTCTTGGCTATTTATAAAGGTCTCTGTGTAACTGCTGCCTTTGACTTGGTCTATGAAAATGCATGCCTTGCCCTTCACGTGACTCCATCTGCCTTGCATGATTGAGCTTAATGAAGTGTTACGTTTTATTCATGATATTCCCTTATGCTATGCGTTTTGAGGCTGTGTTTCTGACTATTCCACGTGGGCCTCACATGCATTTGACTTAGTGTTAGTTTAACTCTTCAGACTTCATTTCGAAAGTTCTAGAATCTCTCCTTCTATAGCTTCAGACACTTCCTCCTTCTTCTTCGTTTCTTCTTCTGTTTTTCTAGATCTGTAGTGTTTCAGTGTTGATTTTTAAAGAATCATGTGTTGGTCTTTACACCATCACTCTGAATGATGGATCCGAGATATTTAAAATTCGATATCTGTGATATGACGTCAGCACCAGTCGCTGCCACCATCTCAAGTACCCTCTGATTTTCCGAAAAGTTGCATTCGTTCGGTTACAACGGATATATAATCTACTGGAATATTCTACTCTAAGGCATGCAATGAATTAATGATTGTCTAACCTTATCCTACTGGAATATTCTACTGTAAGGCATGCAATGAATTAATGATTGTCTAACCTCTCTCTCTCTCTCTTAGTCTGTGCGATTGTACAATCTTAGCAAGGAATTGCGTGACGTGAGTTTGGGAGTAAGCGTAAAAGATACAATTTTACATACATCACTCGGATATAAAGCATAAAAGTCGTCGAAAAATACATGAGCACTCGGAAATAACGCAAATATATTCTCACAGTAAGGTATGCACTTCAAGCGCTGTGTACATCAATCTTTCTATTGGGAATAAATACCTGTCACTTTCATATTTGTACAAAGCGTCATGTTGAGCAAAGTTGATTGAAAAAAAATAAACTATACGGAAATGGTAGAATTTACATCCAGGAAACTAATACAAAGATCAGCGCTAGGAATAGTAAGCAGGAACAATTGAACAAGTCATATCCTGGAATTCAGATTCTAGCATTTTGGTGTGAAGGGGCTCTGCAGCTTTATAAAAAGGAAAACCGAAACTCGATAGGAATTTATTTCCTTTGCAACCATGTCAAACAACTTCATGGACCAGTTAGTAATCTTCCAATGGTCTGTGGATACTGATATGTCGAATGGTTTAGAGGTGGAATTGTAACACTACGGCCATCATTTGCAATTTGTTTAGATCCATAGTGATCCATCCCACCGTTTAAAACAGCGTGGTAACTCGTAATTGGATTTACTTGAGCCATTCTGAGACTGGAACCACTTGTTTGCGCTTGGATTTCTGCAAGTTCACAACGCAAAGCTTGTTGCTGATCTCTGGATCTATTTTCAGCAGCTGAACTGATCCCAACACCAAGATCAAGGCTAATTGTGTCGTTTTCACCTGATCTCATCCTTTGCGGTCCATTCAATGCGGCAGAGCCTGCTGCATCGTGACTACTGGTCCTTGCTGTAGGCACATCATGGTTGTGTTTTCCTTCATAGGTGGTTATAACTGCTTTTGGATCATGAGATGCCCTCTCCACGTGTTTCCTAACTGGGCATCCAGCATTTGTGCACTTGTAATAACTCCTGTACAGGGAGAAGATGTGAGTCGAAGCAAAAAGAAAGAGTAGATGTAAGATACAATCTTTATCCTCGCAAAGAAAATTGAAGAACATAGAGATGTTAAAAGACAGCCAACCACATCAAATTACCAGAAAGAATGAAAACATTCCAACTATTTATAACTAATTAATTAGTTCCTGACTTAACAAGGCAAGTATTCCTATCTCTTTGCTTTGTTATAAAGGAAGTAGAATGACACAAATTCTGCTCCTAAACAATCAAACAGCAAATGACACCACCACCATCAACATTAGCAGCAACAATTTATACATGTATTCACTTAAACAATGCATTGTTAATCGTCTCACACCACATCATTAAAATTGGGAGGTGGAAATGATGTAGTGGAGGAAAAAGGCCCAAGTACCAAGGGACAAATTGATTCCAACCCACAAAACAGAAGGTTAATCATATGATATAAATTTCAGATAACTCTGAATTTACAGGCTCCCTAAAAACTCTCTCTGCAACATGTCAGGATGCCAGGAAGATATACAATAAAATAAGGTATCTGAAGAAAATAGTTGTTGACAGTCCAATCATGTCTCCAGTGCTTGTAATTTGTTCAAATATAATCCATAAGATTGGACCAACCTGACATAATTTTTAATCATGATTCCAACACGGCATTAGATCCAAAGAAAAGATATATATGTACATGAGAATAATATCTACTGAGACTAGTTATTACACTACAGAAAAATGAGAAATGGCCAATACAATATCCAGACTCGAGATAAATGAGCATCCCCCATATCAAATGCATGAATCATGGTATCATGTCATTCTATCAATTTATAGATTTATTTTTTTTTGGGTTCAAAAGATGTCAAAGTTGACAGTAAGATGTTCATTAGTAAGAGGATTAATAAGTATTCAACTCAAATCAACAAATCAAAAACATACCTTGGATTAGGATTGCCTCTCACCACTTTCTGCCCATATTTGCGCCACCTGTACCCATCATCCAGTATATCTACCTCACTCAGAGTCTGAACTACAACGCGTGGTTCCCTTATAGGCTTAACTATTGGTGTAACATCAAAAACCCCAGTATCCATCTTCCTGCTCAGGCAAATGACTTTACATTGTTTAGGACATCATTTGCTAAACAGTATTGAGTAATAATTTAAGACTGCATTGAATTAATTAATACCTTCTTTTCGCAAAGGGATCGTCATCATCCCCAGCACCTTCTGTGTTATCATCATTGGCTGTAATAGGAGAGGACAGTTCAGGATTTCCATTTTGCTCAACGTATTGAGATGGTTGACCACATAAACCCGATGATTTGTCTGCAGAGGAACAACAGAACAGAATGAAGCATGTCCAATTAATGGATAATAAGAACAATGATGACTGACAAAGAGAAACCTAACGAATTTCCACTTTACCATCTCGTCCTGGTAAAGGTGAAATCTTGTCAGATTTTTCTTCTTGTATAGACAGAACAGAACTAGAGGTATATCGACGACTGGGTTGAGGTTTTGGATGATCATGTGTCCCCTTGTAGATAATCTCTGTTATTTGTCCATCACCTGAACGTTCGAATAGCTTTTTCACCTCACAGTTAGGATGCGTACATTTATAATAGCTACGTGGAAATTCACTTCCTTTCACATGCTTCTGTCCGTACTTGCGCCAGTTGTACCCATCATCAGACAGCATGGGAGCCCCACCTCCTCCTTTATGATCAGGTTGAGATGCCAGAAGACCACTATTAGTGAGCCCATTCTGGTTTAGTTCATCATGATCAACTTCAACAGGTGAACTAGTCCCAGTGTTAACCATATGCACAGGTGCCAATAGACTTAATTCACTTGAAGAGACCGCCATCTCACTTTTATGCATGGAAGATGATGACACAAATGATCGAGACTGGCATTGGTTTTGGGCTTGAACGGATTGTTCACTTCTGCAGGCAATCACATCTGCAGGAACCTTGAAGTCAATGAAAAATGTCAGGCAAGTGAAAATTTCTAACTAACAACTCATTCTTGCAGACAAATAAATGTGGAAAAGCAAAAGATAGCTACTAAATTATGCAAATTAACAGTATGAGCTACTATATCCAAAAATAATCCAAAAATCAAGAAGGAATTGCATCATGATATACCCTGATTATAATTTGTTACTCAAACATTTAAATCAGATTGACATGCTCATAAATGATCAGTTCCATCACAAATTACCATGATTGAAGTAGCATGGGGTTTAAACTCAAAGCAGCAAGAATTTCCTTCTCCAATGGCAGTACAGGAAACTGTAGTTGCAGAATAAGAATTTGAGACCAGAAGGCCATGTGCCGTTTGAGGTTTAGCAAAGGAGCCAGTAGTAGGGGAAGGCTCTGCCTGCAAAACCAATAAATTATAAGAACCTTTTCATTTAGAAATTCTCTTTGTTAAGCCACGCTAACTGAATGCCATACCCATTTCTTCTAATACTGACAGATGATTAATCTCTAAACAAAAGTATTAACAGAGAAAATGAAATGGGGAAAATTGCATTATCCTTGTATTTTCTAAGGTCCAAATCAATGACTCAACTAATAAATGCGATAGCATTCACACTACTGCTTCCACACTTCTCACAATACATCATCTGCAAATCTAAAAAGAAAATCCTTCCTCATCAGGATCAATAAATAGACAGAGAAAACTGCACTTAACAAAAGGATGTAAGCTAAATGATTATTTCAAGATCACATGTGCCACTACTATATACAAAGCTCAAATGAGGAATAATTGGTGCTGCTATCTTTATGTATCAACAATGACTCAACTAATACAGCATTTAACCATATGATGTAAGCAAAATGATTCTTTCAAGATCATATGTACCACTACTAATAAAGAAAGCTCGCAGAAGGAATAATTAGTTATGCCATCTTTACATAACATGTCTTTTTAGCCCAAGAAGATACTATGTATAGACTTAGTGGAGCGAAGTCCAAAATCAAAGGCATATGCTTGGACATGTCGCTTTTTTGTTTCACTGCATTCAATGCTAGATAGGGTCATAAGCTCACTAAATCATATATGCATCCACGTATATTCTCACCAAAGAAAATATTGGGCATACGTTGCCTTGACCTACCCAATGTCTTAGCTCCTTGGATTCATGCTTCACATAACAACTATCAATCTTCCAGTTCATGCATTTATTCCGTATTCTACATAGTTAAATGGGAAAAATCTTCATCTGCCTCCTCTCTCTCTCCCTCTTTTTTTTTTCTTTCTTCCTTCTCACTTCTACAGGAACATCCAACAATACATTTCAGGTGTAGACAGACCAAAAGCACGAGAAAAAGTTTAAGATTCATTTTGTGAAAAAACAACACTGGCATTTGGGAAAAAAAAGAGCAAAAAGTTTATACAAATAGTATAAAGCAATATTCTCCAAACAACTTCCAATAGAACAATCCACGTGTTCAAAGTGCAAATGCAAAGGTTACATCACTAAGCATCAGAATCGAACTTCAGGTTCCAACATGAGCACTAAAAACACATAAGCTCTAGTCACAAAAACCCCAAAACAAGACAAATATAGTAACTGAAAACTTCAACTTTTGAATATATAAGGCCAAACAAAGAGCATCTTCTTCCAAATTTTTTAGTTGTAACACAGAAATGCAAATCCCACCATCAAGCCGTCCAAGTCCTCATAAATTCTCCACTTAACAGATTGTCCTACTTCACACGAACCTATAAACAATACCGTTCCTTTGATCAACATCAAACAAAAAGAAAAGAAATGTCAAAAAGGTAAAAACTTCGATTCTTCCACTGGTAGATGCTTCACTAACTATACTTGTCCAAATCAACAACTCTGTTTCGGCACAGAAAGCAGTAAATTAGCACTTCTCTCACTTTCCTCATCATCCAAACAGATCTTACGCTTCCAAAAAGGTAACCACAGCCTTCAAGTTCCACCTAACTGATGTACCAAACCAAGAACCACGCTAACAGTACGGAAAAAACAAGCCCATTTCCCAACATTTTCACTTTCCTCCACTTTTTCATCAACAAAACACAAACTAACAAAAAAAGCGAAATTTGATTCAAACAACCGCTAACCTTAACGTTAGAGAGCAAAACCGGAGACTCGAGAAACGAAGTGGGACTAAGGCCGGGAGGAATCGTGATGCAAGGCGACCGTGAGATCGGAAGCTTGGCCGGTGACATCAGCTTGTACCTGGCGCCACTAGCAACACCACCGGTATCTGAGTCCTGCCTCGCCTGCGGATCGCCTCCTTGCCGGAGCTGGAGGCCGGAGTCATAGCAGTTGTCCATTAGGAGGGAGGGAGGGAGAGGAAAGGAGATAGTAGTGTGAGTGAGTGGAGAGTCAAAAGCGGGGAGGAGAGTACATGTCTAAAAAGGGCGAGATGAGGGGCATTTTCTGTAATTTACATTTCTTTTTGTTTTTTTCTCATTGTTGTATTGCTTAAAACTTCAAATGCCAAAAATAGCAATTTATCATCCGAGCGTTTACACTCAAATTTGAGTTGAATAGCAACATTTTAATATATTCAAAATAAATCCTAATATTTGTGATATTTAAAATAAGCTCTAACATTTAGAAAATATTTAAAATAACTCCCGTTTGTAAATAATTTCATCTAGTCATGAACCCTTTTGAACATTTCCAAATATTAGGGTTCATATTAACCGATTTACAAACATTATGATTTATTTTAAAACGTTCCAAATTGTGAGGGTCCAATTAAGAAACGTTAGGGCTCAATTGCTCTTCTTCTTTTATTGTGAACTCAGGGTATTCACCAACGGAATCAGTGACTAATCCCTTCGCTGCGGAAACATCTCCAACATGGGAGGGCTACAGCTGGCCCGAAAACATTAATACCTGTTTAATTAATAACCAAAATCTATTTAATTAATTGCATTTCATATGTTTGGATGTTGAGTAGATATGAGAAGAAAAAAAAAGGAAAATGGAAAGTTAAGGAAAGAAAATCTAGGATAGGACCAAAAGGTTCTTGTTATCCAGTTAAGTAAATATCAATCTAACCCATTTTAGTGCTTGAGACTTGATTGCTAAAGAAAGAAAGATCAACTAACACTAAAAAAAGACATTAAGACTTGTTTAATACCATTTATGTTCACTTCTATTTTTTATCATATTTTTGAGTTTTTAGTTTTTATTTATATTTATATTTTTATATCTTACTAATTTTACCATCAAAAAGAAAATATCAATTTCTTACTAAAACTTCAGGGTGTAGGTGAGTTGATAAGGGGCTCTTCCAGTTTAAGTAAGGTCGCAGGTTCGAACTGTCTTCGTGTATGCAGCCGTTTAAAACTTAGAGTCAGAGCTTTGTCTCTCGCAAAGAACCTACCGGATTCGAGCGGAGATTAATTTGAATATGGATAGCTTAAAGATACATTTTTATAATTTGGACCCTCCTAAAATATCTCGTGGAAACTAAAAAAAAATGTATATAAATGCAATGGGGTTGAGTAAAGTGTTTGTGAGGTGGGGAGGGAATGGAGTAAAGTGTTTGCTCCAATCAAAATCAAAATGATAAGAGGTTCGTAACACAAATGACTTGCTACAATGAATTTAGATGCGTCGCAATTGACCTTCTATCAAACATCACAAAGCGTGAGTCACGTAGTCCTTCATATTATTACTTTCTTTTCCTTCTATTTTTATTATTATATGTGTCTTTCACCACCAAAAACGTTGATTATATGCGACATCTCGAAAATGATATTAACTTCATTTAAATAATCTCGAGAAGATCATTGTCGTTTTACCAGATTTGTGATATGCCATTATGGATTCATTATATCACTAATCTATAGGGTCCGATGAGGAAAGCAAGTGATTAGTAAATTATGAATCCATCCAAGAGTAATGGGAAACGCATAATGAGTGAAAGATGTTTATTTCATGGAAATATTGAGAACTAAGCTAGGTGAGTGAGTGAGGGAGTGAGTGAGTAATACCAATTATTGATGTAAATCATTGAAGTGATTGAATTGGAAATTCTACCATTTTACCTGAAACCTTGATATGGAAGCTTTGTTGAAAGGATAAGACTAGACCTCTCCTCCACATTGCCGCCTTCTTTAGGTTCCAACATGGGCAATAGGTGAACAGGTTTAATCACTTTAATCCAGGGTGTTGAAATTGCAACTTCAAGACGGCAAATCCCTTTCCAGAGTGAGTTCCAACGTGTCCAGAGTGAAGTGACTGCTTGCCATGACCCACAAGAACAAACAAACAGTTGCCTTCTTTAAGGGCCCGTTCCTTGTTTAGTGGTACAAGTACAACCCTAGGAGGCTCCGGTCCGGCTAGGGGTTTAATAATTCCTGTGTCCTCTCTCGCCTAGGATCTTGTTGCCTTTTGTACGTGAATATTTATGATTACCAATAATGTCTTCCTAACGTTTGTACTTTCAGATCATCCTGAGACAAAAAGTTCCGTTTTCCTGCCATTAAACCGGTCCCGAATTATTTTCAGGGATAGGCAAATCATCAGATAGGGAACAAAGATATAAAGCAGCATCACGTTCTGATTACTACTGCTAGGCATAGTTTTCAATCCAGGTAGCCTTGAGAAATATCCTGACACGTGAATGAATAGAGGCTTGTCACTTGAAACCAATCTCAAAAAGATTCCCAACAAGAAGGCAAGTAATGATAATTGATGGGGCCTGAAGACGGTTGCTTGTCTTGTGTATTCATACTAACCAACAAAAAGCTGTAAAGGAGCCATTCATTGCACTAATTAACTTCCAGAACTTAGTTCCATACGTTCATCTCAAACAACGCAGATTGGATCAGCCTAGCCTATGCCTTGCACAATTACATTCAAAGAAGCGTGGGTGGGATAAGAACAAACAAAGAGTCCAAAGCAGGGCGACAAATAGAAACAAATCCCATTAACAGGCAGGACAAAAGTGACCCAAAACATAGAATGATGTGAGAAAAATAAGGGCAAAGCAGAAAGACTAAATGGTAATTTGGATGCACGGATGAAATGATACAATGGGGTGATCAGGCCAGGCCATCTTCAAGGGCATGATGAAAATAAGGAAAATAGAAAACTTCAAAAGAGATGCGTGAAAAATTAGTAGGGACCCGAACGTGATTGCATAGCACTGCGCTTGCTCGTACCTTAAAAAGCATTTCAAAATAAGCTGAATGAATGCTTAAGATAATGCATAGAAATATGATGCTCAGTTTTATTTTCACGTAGATGGACTTTCCATAGCTCCTCTACATCAAGAAGCAACATCTCCACTGACATTTGAAGTCGCGAATAATTAGTAATTGCGGATCACTTTCCGCTTTTTGTTTGACAATCATCATGATACTAATAAACATTCAAAGGGAGTAAATCCTGACAACAAAATTGAGTTGATGGACTACATCTGCAGTGGCTGAAGATGTAAAGCTTGCTTCTTCATCAAGCATCATTGCAAATGGTGGCAAAAGCTCATACTTCCAAATGTATGTGTTATCATGAAAAGCACCTAAAACTACATAGGATAATAAGGTTGATGGTGTTGAGGTGGATAACTATATCCACCATAAGCAGCAGGCCTCTCATAATAAACAGATGGTGTATGTGATTCTGAAGAATATTGATAGGTTGCAGTAGGGCCAGAGTTCCCATTAAAGCACACTGCAGATCCCACTAAACCATAAGGTTGAGCTGATGAACCCACGTAAGGGGCTACGGGAATTGAGGAACCCACTACCCCATATGAACCAGCTGTTGGTAACATCGGCGCTGGTTGTAAATGAGAATGTTGATATGGAGATATCGAACTTGACCCGTGACCAATGAATGGCCCAGCTGCAGGACTGGGAGGTGCAACTATTCGAGGACGCTTATTCCCACTCTGCTGTAGCTGCTTCTTTGGCTGCTGCTTTCCTTTCTGCTTCTTTATCTGCTTGAGTTTCCCAGCCTGCAGCTGCTGCTGAGATCTGTTATCAGCAGATGTTGCAAGTTGCTTGCTAATAGCATTTGCATTTTCTTTCTGATTCTCCAATATTCCAATTCTTTTCTTAAGCTCTGAAGCTGGAAACTCAGACTCAAGATTGTGATCCTCAACGAGTTTAAGTACGGATTTCAAGGAATTAACTTCTCTGGATCTGACTTCATTCTGCAAGATAACTTATTCAGGTGCAGAGAAAGTGAACTGCTTCAATGAATGCTGCGCTAATAATCAAAAGGATGGAAGATTACCTGGTACTTAATAGAGGCATTTTTGTCCTTACAAACTTTTTTTGTGAAAATCTTGCAGTCCTTCAGATGAGCATTCAAAAGTGGAACTGGCTGGAACTTGTCAGTCAGCCCAAATTCAAAAATGAATTTCACAGCCAGAAGTTGTTTGCTAGTGTCTATAAGTTTACTAATGATATCTGAAGAGCAAAGGACAATGACATAGGTATCCATCAGACTCAATTAGTGGGGAGCAATGAATGACAATAAATGCATTTTCGATCGGTACATAAATCAGGTATTTATATTCCTGATCAGCAGCTGACGTTGTTGACATGACTCTACTCTTGGCATGTGCAATCATCAAGAGTTGGTCAGCCAGAGAGGCATCCACAACTTTTAATAGCCCATTCACAGCTTACTCCTTTTTGTTATTATTCTAAACTTATTTGCTAGTTAAACAATATCAAAGCCATTTTCTATGACATAAAAAATCATGTCAGTAGGTTTCCTGTGATCAACGCGTCATAATTCATGTTTTCTTTTTCCAAGGGAGTTCCCCACTAAATCTTCCTACCAAAATCTAATGGAAACTTAGCAATTACATCCTCAATCATAGATGGATAGAATTTCTTTGCATCATCACTACAAACACCGACTAACTGATAAGTATGTAAATCTAAGCATCAGACCATTCTCGTCCATTTTTATTCAATAAGCAACATTTAGCAGTAGAATTATTGAAGATGTTTCTGATTTGACAATAATTAAGCTGTTCATGCTAGTAGTTTTGTCACTCATATTGACACAATACAGAAGATTTTAGTCATTGAGCAATGGTTTGATCTATATCCACTAGTACAAACTCTCCATTATGGAATAAATCTGCTACTTAGTATCCTTGCATATCGCCTCTGAGAAGAAAGTTTGTTCTTCCATTGCATTAAGCATCATCAATTTCCACTGAATTAAAATTCAGGCATCTTCTCTATTGTTACTCGCTAAAACTTTTGAGTTCCAAGACGAAAAGAAAAATTTTAATTGGAATCATCTACTACTGTATAAATCCATCTACTTCTAGGACTACAAATGAAAGTAGATACATAACATGCGTTTAGTTCCAGATGCTTAAGCCCGTGTATGAGAAACGCCAAATTATAAAAGCATTACGAAGGAACAAACGAACAAGAAGCACATACAAGGACATCCTACACAACGTAGTATGATTAACCAAGTATCAAATTTTGAGATCAACCAGAAACGACAAACTCAACAGCACAAACACGCCATTTGTGTCCATTCACGTTCCATGAACACTAAGCACAAACATGAACATAAATAAAAAATGAAACAAATTCAAGCAGGCATATGAAGCAGCATAAAAAAAAAAGTCTTACCAGCAACTTTGTCTCCCATACCAAAAGCTCTACACAAATGTGGAGCTTGCTTAAATCTAGCAACAACAACGAAATGATCCACTAGCTCACTCACATCAAACACACTCTGCAGACCATATCCCATCAACAAATACAAGAAACATAGTGCTTCTAGAGGAGCTTCCCAATTCAATGTTACTCTATTTTTCCATTCCAGGGCCAAAGTTTTAGCTCTCTCCCTCACCTCATCGCTCAAATTAGGCTTAATCAACATCAAAGCCTCTAACAAATCCGAGCAACCCTTCCTCAATCTATTCAAATCCTGCTCTTCAGCCCCTTTCAAATGCAATTTTGCCGGGTAAAACCCATCCATAGCATCCAAAACCATAGTTCCTAGGTCAGGAGCGAGCCGCATTGCACTAAATAACTCAGCTCTAATCTTACGCCGTTCTTTGCCATGCACAATCAGATACTTCCTTAAACCTTTCCCATTCATCTTTTGACAAAAAGCTACCAACTCCGGTCTCGCCACCACAGGGTTGTCAAGCCCCTCTTTACTCGAAGAAGGGTCACCGGAACGGGTCACCTCCGAGTCAACCCGACCATCGCTCGGATTATCACAGGTCATCGATTGGTCCCCAGAAGAATCGATTTTTAACTCATTTCCAGCCGAACACAACTTGTCCATAGCGGAAACAGAGTCGAGACGGTGGCAGCGCGGACGGGGGTCGTTGTTCTGGGTCTCCAGCGACGACTCAAACGACTGGAGGAGGAATTGGAAGCGGAGATTGAGATGGGTCTGGAGAGATGTGAAGTGACCGTCGAGGTCGGACCATGGGAGAGAGAAAGAGGGACAGAGAAGAGAGGAATGGGCTTGGAGATCATCGTACGCTCTCTTGAGGTTCTTCTTCTTGGTGTCGATCTGCTTCAGGGCTAATTCTATTGTTCTCAGCGACGGGGGACGCTGTGGAATCACCGGTGGGTGATCCGCCATTATTAGAGGATCTGTTTTTGGTTAGGAACCTCTCTACAGGAATCGTCAGCACTGGCGACAAAGGGCTGTGTCTGTGTGTCTGAACGACATGTCATTCCTCTCCCGGGAAAACAAAACGGGTAATTGGGTTCATCTTCCAAGTCCAACGACTTGAATTAAGGCCAACCCAACAAGGAAATCTCTCTGAGTCCAAAGTCCAAAAGATTTTATTAACTCCTCCTTTTGTCTGTCTATCTACTTGACCCATGGGCCAATGCATCTCTTGAAATTTCCTGAATACTTTTGTATTCGGAGTCTATGTATTGTTAATGAGGATTATAATTAAACGTATACACAACAATGTGTATATTATTCGGAAATCAGATCGATTCAATTTTTCAACTAGGACTCATGACTTGTTTCTTAAGATTTTAGGTTGAGATATGATGCCCTATTTGTATATAGACTTACTTAGGAGGTGTTTGTTTGGAAGTAATGAAAAAAAAGGTATAAGTATGGAATGAAAACTCATATTTGGAATCAACAGAGGTAACACTTTGATTCTCATATTTTCAGCAATATTCCTCTAGATTACTAGAGGAATGAGATTCATTGTTAGTTATACTTCATTCATATTCTTTACTATATTCATTCCTATTCCTATTTTCATTACTCTTTGTAAACCAAATGCCCCCTTAAATCTGATTCAATTTTTTTCTAAGCCCTCTCAAATCCCTTCACTGGCAAGGTTTTGAAACTCAAACCGGACATCAAACCGAAGGTCTTGCTGGTCATCAGTTCGATCGGTGACGTCGTAATTATGCAATAATTATATTTAATTATATATAATATTAGTAATATTAAAACATACAAAATGTAACAAATAATATAAAAAATATTTAAAATAAAAAAATTCATTGAACCAGTAGTCAAACCGGACCGATTCGATCGGTCAATTGACCGATTTTGACCGGTTTTTACTAGTTCAATTAGGGATCAGTTTTTAAGAGTGAACCAAACCGGATAGCCGACCGATTACTGGTCGAATTAGTCGAACCGACCGGCCTGGTCCGATTTTCAAAACAATGTTGACTAATATCAAAGTTAGGCTGACGAAGTCTAACAAATAAAGATTTATAGATTTGAGTAAGATAAATGGATGATTCATAGAGTGACTCAAATAACTTTGCGTAAGTTATGAGTCGAGGAGAAGCTAGTCCAATAAGAATTGATTCAATTATGAAAGGGAGATGTTGAAAATTTACAAGTGGAGTAATCTTATATGTGAAGAGACATAAAGATAAAGTAAGTTATATAACAAGATATGACTTATCACCTATAAACTTAAAATTTTTGGTTGAGATAAGATGTTCTAATTGTAAATGGATTCACTTAAATCCTATCTAATATATCCTAGACTCCCTCAAAACCCTTCATATATTCATATGTATGGAGTCACTTTGCACCAATTAAAAAGAAAACACCAAAGTCACCGTCTCCAACTATAATATCATCCATTTTTTTTCCATTTATGAAAATTCCTCTTCTCAACTTGTTTTTGTGTAAAGGTTCACTTGATATTACACCGTCATAAAATTGATTAAAGAATATATAAAATTTAAAAATTTGAAAATAATTGAAATAAATTGTCTTTACATATTGAATAATTTGAAGTTTAATTAAACAAAATTGTTGAATGAAATTGAATTAATTTATTTTAGTTTATAATAACAATAATTTACGAAATTAACCGATTAATTAATAAATTTATCATTTTAAATATAAAGATCAAACTATAAAAAATTAAGCAGCTCAAAATTTTTACTATTAATTCGATTGAATTTATTATATCACATTATGACTGTTACCTTGGTTATTTCACAACTGGCTTTTGGTTTTGTTGGAGGTACAATGACCAATTCTAAAGATAATGACTTTAATGTCAAATTTTGTCATTAAACACGACGGTGCCTTCCAAGTTCCAACTGTATGTATGCCCTCTCTGGCCCCAGCCAGCCAAGCATCATACATACTTTATGACATAAAAGTTGGCATCTACTAAACATATAATATCCTTATACATTTGAAAATTTGTGTTGGAGTATCCTATATTATCTAGAGATTGAAAATATTAAAAGGCTTATAAGTAGTAAGAGTCAACTATCTAAATAATTAGTTTTAGTTATTTGAACAATGATTGACCTAAGCTCAATTTTTAATTATGAACTCTACACTCTACCAAATTTAATATGGTATCAAAGCAGGTTTTGTCCGGATTATTAATTTCTCGATTATCCGTCTAGATGTTCAGTTCCAGCAACTCAATCTGGTTATCACTGCGTATATTTCAAGTGACAACTGGATGTTCAGCTCCAGTTGCACTTAAGAGAGAGTATTAGAATGTCTCATATTGTCTAGACATGAAAATGTTAAAGGATTTATAAGTGATAAGGGTCAATTATCTAAAAAATTATTTCTAATTATTTAGACAATAATTAATTAAAGCCCAATTTTTGATAACGAAATCTATACTATGCCAAATTCAATAATTTGAAAAGTAAATCATTGTTTTGTTCATTTGAACAGGTGAGGAGTTGGTCGTTTGCTAACTTGAGGTGTTTTAGTTGACTGGACCTTGTCAATGACCTACTAGGGAGGTGATGACTTAGTAATTGTGTTTGGAAGTGGCTTATCTGTCAGGTTTACTTCATCTTTGGGGGATGAACTTCCATGTGATGTAATTGTGAACAAATGTGGGGTTGAAGTGGTTAGGACTCTATTGTATCTCATTTGTTGGCCGAGTCAAAGTTGTCCATTTCAAGATAACTCTTTTCTTTTTTGCTTTTTAATCTTACATCCCTCAAAATTGCACGGTTCTCCTTTCCATTATTTTATAGAGTTATAAGTCATCTTTTATCTTGTTCTTGTACGAGTGGAAAAGAGTCTAATTGCCTGCCAAGTAGTAAATAACTATTTTTTTAATTATAAAAGTTATTTGATAAAAAAATAAGTGTTTGACTGTAAAATAAAAAATTACTTTTTAATAAACATAACTTTTTTGACAATCAAAATATAATTTTTTAAGAAATTTAAATTTGAAGCTTTAAAAAATCACTTTTTCAGGTAAATTTTTCAGATCAATTAATGAGTCTATTTTTTAGTCCTTTTTGCTCTTATATTTTCACATAATTTTCACAAATTCATCTTCCCGTTTATTATGTATTTAACGATTTACTCAAATTGAATATTTATTTTGAGATTTATATAATATTATTTGACTTTTTTATATGTTTTATTATTTATTTTCGATATTAGTTTACTTATGTTATAATATATATAAAAGATAAGGCTAGATATATTTTTATTTACATTTCATATGGTTTAAAATTATATAATAGTTAATATATTATACTTTGCATATTGTTTAATATACTTTAAATAATATTTATATAAATAAATAATTTTTATTACAAAATGAAATATAGTTAAAATTAAAAGTGTCTTTTATTTCTATGTTGTCAAATAATTTATTGTATGAAATTCTTTCAAAAAAATTCTTTTTAAAATAACAGTCAAACAATCAACTAACTTCTTAAAAAAAGTTTTCTAAAAAATGATTTACAGAAAAAATTCTACTGACAAAAGTTCAAACAATCAACTAACTTCTTAAAAAATGATTTACAGAAAAAATTTTACTGATAAAAGCTCTACCGATATAAGCTCAACTAATCAAACGCTAAGTTTGTAGGCTTCGGTTTCCTTTTTCAAGTATTGTTTTATAAGAAATAAAGATCAACAATATTGAAAAGGAAAAGTTTGAATGAATTCAGACATTTCACATGCCTAATGAAGAGAAGTACAAGGCAACTTGATCTAGCCATCACATGTTATTTCATGTCTTCACAATTTTTGATCCCCAAAAGCCTAGATCACAAGAAGTTACCTACCTATTCACCTTCTGTAGGTTATGATCCGACCATGTACCATGTATTTGACACTTTGGATGGGTTTTATTTCTTTTGTTCATTAAAATAGTTAAAGAGGTTCCTTGTACTTAAGTGCGATGACACTAATGGGTTTGCTTAGAAAATAATTTCTTCTTCTTCAAGGATGTCCATTCAAAATCTTTGAATTTTTGGTCCACAAATGAATTGGAAGCTAAGCCATTATTGAATAAGCAAATAATACGTATCATTTGAGTTAAGATCCATGTGCTTAATATTATCATTATTTTAAAATTAAACCAATTTGACCGATTTAACAGTAAAAATTTTTAATTAGTTAACTTTTTAATTCAATTTTAAATTTTCATATTTTATTTAATTTAATTAACCTTAATTTTTATTCAATAGTCTATTTTTTAATTAAATTTTAAATTCTTTTATGAGTAAAAATAATCTTCTTTAATTATTTTTCAAATTATTTAATTTTGCTCAATCGTTAACCAATTTTATGACGATCTAATATCAATTGAATATTTTAAACCTTAAACTTCTTATCTTAACTATTTAACTTTTAGTCCAGTTAACTTTGTTTCTTTTTCATTGCCCATGTTATGAAAAAAAAAGATGATATCACTCAAATTGGTAAAAAAAAATCACTTACTTTTTTTCTTATTATATAAAGTGACAAACTTGGGATAAGAAATTGAAAAGGTTATAATTTGAGGGATTAATTTTATAAGAAAGCAAATTAAAGTAGTCGGTGTTCACTTGAGAATTATAAATATTTAGTTATAGTAAATTCTATCATCTTTGGCAACATATGGCGTCCCTTGTTCTACCAAACACTAATTTTTTTTAATAAATATATTTATAGTTCAATTTTAAAAATAATTTAAATTTTAATTAACGTTTAAATTTATTTTATTGTCATTCCACTTTTTAATTGTTTATTATAATTTAAATATGAAATATAAAATATTATCAAAATCAATATATGTTTAATGCGTACTAAAAAAAATCAATGAAGGGATATAAAAAGATGAATTATCACTTAATTACAATGATTAAAAAATTCAACTAGTTCGATCAGTTCAGCTGTAATAATTTTAAACCGTTCAATTTTTTTATTTGATTTATTTTAATAATTTTATTGTTAAAAACTTATCAAATTATTAATTAATAGGTCAATTTTTTAATTTTTATTTATCAATCTTTTCTCAATTAAAATTCAAAATTTTCAATTAGTAAAGACAATCTCTTTCAATAATATTTTAAATTTTTAAATTTTATTTCATTTTTATCCAATTTTCCGATTTTATGACGTTCTAATTTTAGTTAAACCTCTTGTCTTACTAATTTAGTGTTTTTAAAACATTGTTTAATTAAAATCATTTCATTTGTAGTTACATTAATCTTAATTATCCGAATTCCCTTTTCGTGATTTCTTTTAAATTCTATTTACTCAAGGATTTGGAAAACAAAAATTAAAGATAATATAATTCAAAAGGTTTTAGAGACTTCATAAGCAATAAACACGTGGTATTTGACTCCCGAAGATGAGAGCTTGTGGCATAAACGTGCTTGGGCCTTTGCTGGAATGGTGGTCTAGTAGAATCTGGATCGTACATTTCGTGTGGGACCTACTCATCTCAAATATAAAGGGACCAGATCAAAAGTGAACTGTAGGGATAAAAGTTGACTTTTCAAAGCTTTTTCACAATCCCAAAAGCGTCCCACAAACACGCAACAACGTGTTGAAGTCAAAGTCACAACTGGCATCTTATTCAACATTCAAAACTATAGAATGACCAAAAATTACAAGAATCCCAATAACAGTAAGAATCCAAAGACGATAGGGTTTTGAATTTTGATTATATGTATATAATCTCCTGATTTATTTTAATAGATAAGGAAGAAATTACATTACACTCAAATTATATAATTAAACTCAAATGTAAAATTACATAAATTAAAAAGGTTTAAGTGTGATTGAGCCCTAGTACAAGTCCATTCCCTATATAAACACCTCTCAAAAACTCTGGTGCTTTTCCATGTTTTCGTTTTTTGATATGACTGCTTTTTCAAGTAAAAGTTTATGCTCCTTGTAGCAGTTCCTCTCTTTCCTTAGCCCCAAGAACTTTGCAGGGTCTGCGTTGGACTGCTTGTTATGGTCAGTACTCTCATCATTCTTTATCTCCTTTCTTTTCTTGTTTGTTTCATTAAAGTCTGTGTAGCTTAATCTGTTCTGGGGCATTCAGTTTTTGTGTTTCTTTTGATAAAGATTGGAATTTTACGTGTTCCGTGAACTTTGGATGTTTTTTCCTTCCTGGGTTTGAGGGTATGGGTCCCTTTGTTGAGGTTGCCGAAACTTTTTGTCTTTTGTTTGTTGGTGTAACGTAAAAATATTGAACTTGAATGCAGTTTTTTTAGTCTTGATGAACTCGTTTTGTATTCATGTGTGAGAATTAATGACTTTTCATGTGTTGGTTTTGGTATATAGACTGTTCGATTTTGAGCTCGTAGATATCATCTTGATCTTTCTTGCTTAGCTCTACGATTTTGGTCTTCGAGTATTTGTTTTCGGATTCGTCGTCGGTTTTCTGCACATGATTGGAAGGTTTTGATTTCTTTACGAAAGCTGGCGACTTAAAAACCAAGATACTGTTAAAAGTTTTAATCTTCATAAAGTATTACCATTGTTTCCATTCCAATTAATGTTGTATCGACTTTTAACGTCCTTTTGTATAGGAATCTGGCAATAAATCAGTGGCATACGCCATTATCTGCTAAACGGAGTGGCTGTCGTCGTGTTCTTTTGGCTAACACTTTGATTTACTATGTAGATGCCTGCTCTCAATGATGATCCACTTGATAAGGACTCAGAACCATTTGTGGAGATTGATCCCACTGGGCGCTATGGCCGCTATGAGGAATTGCTTGGATCTGGCGCGGTGAAAAAGGTATATAGGGCATTTGATCAGGAAGAAGGAATAGAGGTAGCATGGAATCAAGTAAAGCTGAGAATCTTTACCGACGATCCAACAATGCTTGATAGGCTTTACTCAGAAGTTCGGCTATTAAGAGACTTGAAGAACAAGAATATAATATCCTTGTACAGTGTATGGCGTGATGAGGATCATAACACACTGAATTTCATCACTGAAGTTTGTACTTCAGGGAATTTGAGGGAGTACAGGAAGAAACACAGGCATGTTTCGATGAAGGCGCTGAAGAAGTGGTCCAAACAAATCTTGAAGGGCTTGAATTATTTACACACACATGATCCTTGTGTCATTCACAGAGATATCAATTGCAGCAACTTGCTTGTCAACGGGAATATAGGCCAGGTTCTAATGTTTGCTTCCGTTTTCTATATTATTTTTTATTTATTAACTATATAAGCTAAAAGAAAAAAAGAGATGAGAATATGATTCTTCAGCGCATGCTTTTAGTAAAGCTTTCATCGTCCAATGTTACCAGCACATGTGCTGAGATTCTTAGGAATGAAGGGAATTTTCCTTCTTAGTAAAGTCTCTCTTTTCATCTTTTTATTAAGGTCCTTTTCTTATTTTTCCTCTTTTTAGTTCTTTTCCTTTTGTTTTTCAGCTATTACTTTTCTTACTAAAACATTATTAACATTTTTTCTCAAGTTCTATCAAACTGAATTACTAGTTTTGATCCTTAGGTACTAATATTGGCCTCTTCTTTGTCAACAGGTTAAGATTGGTGACCTTGGCTTGGCCGCTATAGTTGGGAAGAATCATTCAGCACATTCAATTCTTGGTACACCTGAGTTCATGGCACCAGAGCTCTATGATGAGAATTACACAGAAATGGTGGACATATACTCATTTGGTATGTGTGTTCTAGAGATGGTGACTTTGGAGATACCATATAGCGAGTGTGACAATGTGGCAAAAATATACAAGAAGGTATCATCTGGAGTTAGGCCTCAGGCCCTCAACAAGGTTCGGGACCCAGAAGTTAAGGCTTTCATTGAGAGGTGCATTGCTCAACCAAGGGCAAGACCATCTGCAGCAGACCTTCTGAAGGATCCTTTCTTTGATGAAATTGATGATGACGAAAGTGATGACTCTACTAGTTCATGAACACTGATGATTTGACGCATATGGAGATATTATTTGAACAATTTCTGATCTTGTTTTATGTTCATAATTGTGATGATTTTTAGAGCACATCAAGTTGGAACATAAGTTTCAAGTGTTCATTTTCATGTGCAAACTTTTGTTTTTTGTTTTTTGTTTTCTCATTCACATGAAGAGGTGGGATAAGGAGGGAAAATTATGAAAGTGGATTTCAGGGGTGTTGGTTTGTACAGATCTTTCTAATGCATAAGTTGGTAAAAATGCAACATTTGTTATTGGTTACTTCCTCATGGTCTTAATATCTTTTCTTAACAGGTAGTTTGTTCTTAAGGAGAAGGTTTGGTTGAGTGATTAGCAGTAAAGCCTAAGCAAAGAAAGGTCTAAGGAGATGTGATGTCAAAATGGTTGACAAATGTTAAACAAAAGAACTAAACCTTAACTAGGCGTCATTACAGCCAAATAAAATAAAGCAGGCAAGTGGGGTTGATGTAAGAGTGCTGCCTCATGACTAGCCGGCACAATCAGCATTGTAATTGCCTGTTCATTCCTCAAGAGCAAGACTGGAGCTTATACGTTTATAAATAATATATTTTAATTTTAATTTCTTATTTATAGAGAATTCCTTATAAGTTAATTAAGACTTTAAATTCTCAAGAAATGAGGGATTTCAATCCTAACAAATTGTTAAAACTTCTATTTCTTGTCTTTTAACCTCACATAATAAACAAGAAGCTTGATAAAAAAATTAAAAATAACCTAAAAACACAAGGTTGTGAATCCAAGTTGAAATATGCAATTAAAAATTGGTGAAATGCCACCTGTCATTAATTTGGTGATAAAGATTATTAACTCTTTGCTCCAAGCTCTTAGATTAGAAGAGATATACTTTTTTATTTACTGTGATAAAAAGCAAGGGTTACTGTATTACCTTTATTATTGTTCTGACACAAAGATATCTTTTATACCCTGAAAACTTTATTCCTGATGATAAGAGTTCCCCATTGACACTACCAACATATGAACTTTATAATTGTATCAAAGTGGCTTTGGAATAATAAAAACAAAACATATACTTCAGTGATTATGGTCAAGGTAGCTGTAAGTTGTTGTATACTAATAAATTTATAGAAGAATGTTATGATAGTGCTCAGTAGGGTCCGATTTTATATGCATCAGGATGTGATGGTTTCTTGAAGAATGAGAGCACTATTAGATAATAGAGCAGCAAATCCAATATTCGTTACTCAGTTGTCCATTTCATAACAAAACATGAAATGCTGATAAAACTTAAACTAGATCCTTGCATTGAAATTGTGAAAGAATTCAGAGCTATTTAACATATTCTCCTCCTCTCTTCCGAGATTCAGTTCCATATTATACAGAATCTGTCAATTCCTTTTTTTTTTTTTTTTGATTACATTAGGTATCCCGGTTTCGCCGGACTAATCCTA
>JANZLX010000213.1:39465467-39481959 GCA_025531955.1 Erythroxylum orinocense
ATTTCTCCTCCTTTGAGGTGACTCGAACTCAAGACCTCCCCTAGAGGAGAGTCTTAAGGGAGGGAGCTGGACCAATTAGTCCACCCCTCCTCGTCCAGAATCTGTCAATTCTTACATCTATTGTCAGTCACTCAAATGGTGGTAGCCACTGAAAGTTGCTGCAAAGCAGAAGAATGAAATTTATTAGACACAAATGATCATTGACCATGGTGGTAGTGATTGATAATTCTAGGGTTAGATGAAGGTGAACTAATAAATTCTATGCAACTACTGGGGAGGAAGAGGTTCTGTTAAATCTCTTTTGATAACGAGGGACAAGAAGAAAAAAAACCATTAGTAAGTTGGAGAGTGGCATAGTTATGTTATCTTTGCATACATTAAATCCCAGTTGTCTCAAGTTTTATCAGATTGAATGGGCCTGATTGAGTTCAGAAGCTCCGATAAGGATGCCTAGGAATATCAAAGTCTAATTTCTCTGATTGCTGTTGGATATACATTATAAGAATCCAAAGATCCTTCATGATTATCGTTAGGATAGTTTCAGTAACAATACAAACAAACTGCATCGACCATTGTTTCGGTATCCAAAGTGAGAGACTGCGACCTTAGACAGATAAGTCAGAAAATGTTTCTTTGTAGTTACCTGGATCGATAAGAACGATTTTACCATTACATCTGTTATCTTGTATTTGACGAATTGTGGAAAGTTTGTAGCAATGCCCAATAAAGGTCAAAAATCCTTGAAACAAGAAAGGAATGTCCTCACATGAAACAAGAAAGGAATGCTCTCAGTGTAAAATGAACTCAGAGATCCATGTCATGACATCTCGGCACAGTTTGGAAGGAAAACAACGGTCAAGTTGCTCTGCTGATGATCAATTGGAGAGCTGAATTAAGGCAAATGAAATGAAGAGGAAAAGCTACCGTCACACCTTTTCGAATGCACTTGTATGTATTACTGTTCTTGTTCTGATCACGGAATGTTTTGGAGGTGAATTATCTGAAACTGAAGCTTTCTTTAGTTTTGTAAGAGCTGTTGATCCCCAAAATGCACTGAATCTAACCAGGAAGGATATAGCACCACATCCGTGCTCACATACATTGAAGGGTATCAGGTGCAACTCTCAAGATACATCTATAGTAGAAATCAAGCTTGAAAATTCGAGTCTCAGCGGGGTGATTGATTCAAGTTCTCTTTGCAAGCTTCAGGATCTGAAAGCTCTCAGCTTAGCAAATAATTTTATCAGAGGAAATATTCCTGAGTCGATATTGTACTGCAAAAATCTAACCTATTTGAATGTGAGTAACAATCTTTTGAGTGGTAGTGTGGCCGTGGGTTTAACCAAATTGAAACATCTCAAGACTTTGGACCTCTCCAGAAATTATTTTGTGAGAGCCAGCCCTCATTTAGAGCTGAAACTCAGGCACCTGATTGAGTACTCCATGGATCAAAGTGCAGCACAATTACATGCTCTCCAAAGAATGGAAAACAAAACAGGTTCAGAGCCTATAAATCAGAGTTCTATCGTGAATTCCAAGAAAAAGGATAGCAGCAAAGTCTCTACTGTCATATTATTTACTGTTGGGTCTTTATTCATTCTCATTTTCATCTTGGTGGCATGCCTTGCAACTATGAGGGTTAATGAATTAGCCAAAGAGAGGGAGATTCTGAGAACTCTTGCATATTCTCCCCCGAAAACTCCGTTCCGTGAACCTAAACAAGAAGTGGAGCCTCAAGAAGATTGCTCTGAGCTCGTGTTCTTCGTTGACGAGCATGAAAGGTTCAAATTGGATGATCTCCTTGAAGCTACTGCCGACTTAAGAAGCCAGACCCTTTGCAGCAGCCTTTTCATCATAAAACTGAACAATAATGTGGTTTATGCTGTCAAAAGATTAAAGAACTTGCAGGCATCATCGGATGTGTTCGGCCAGACGGTGAGGCAGATAGGGAAATTGAAGCATCCAAATATAATGCCTCTTGTTGCTTACACTTCCACCGATGAGCAGAAACTCCTGATATACAGGTATCAGATCAATGGAAGCCTGCTAAATCTGTTACAGGGTAAGCTCTTATATTGAAAAGTAATTGATCTACTCACGCATAGATAAACCATCGCACCTTCAACGCACTAAATCAACAAGATCTAGGAAAGCCATGTGTGGTCTGATAGGAAGTGAAAAGAGGCCTTTGCGGTTTCCCTTAAAAAAAGCTGATTTCTCCTAACCCATAGTTGTTTTCATTAACCAAAGGAAGGAAATTTAATAGTTCCCACTGTTATTCAGGATCATTATAAGGTTTCAAAGTCATGTCTAAAACAAGTTAGCAACAGCATGAGTTCATGCTTATTGAGAGAAGCCAAAATTTTCATGCTTCAAACTTGAGAGACGCATAAATTTTCGCATAAATTTTCTCATACGTATATTGTTGCTGATGATCTGCAGAGTACATTGAAGGCAAGAGGGATTTTCCATGGAAACTTCGTCTGTCCATTGCTAGTGGGATTGCAAGGGGTTTGGCCTTTATATATCAAGATTCTAATGATCATGAACCCATCCCTCATGGGAATCTTAAGCTTTCAAATATCCTTCTGGATGATAATCAAGCACCACTAATTAGTGAGTATGGGTTTTTAAAATTACTAGACTTCAGCAGATCTTACCTCTGCCGTTCGCATGGTTATACAGCACCCGAGAGGGGTTTATCAGAACAAGGAGATGTTTACAGCTTTGGAGTAATACTGCTCGAATTACTGACAGGAAAAGCAGTTGAAATAAGTGGAATAGACCTTCCTAAATGGGTGAGCTCCATGGTGAAGGAGGAATGGACTGGTGAAGTTTTTGACAAGGAGATTAGCCAAGCTCCACAGTTTGCATTCCCATTGCTGAATATTGCCCTCAAATCCGTATCTCATTCACCTGAAGATCGGCCACCCGTTTCAGAAATCCTTGCGAAGATAGAGGAAATTGTGCATACAAATGATATGCCCGTTGCATCTGCAGGTTCAAGACCATCCAGCCCACGTGATTTCTCTTTCCTTTATACGGTTATTCCTGAAACCTGGGATACTCCAGGTTCGAATTACTAAGTTATTGGTGCAATCTCCTTGTAGTTCCGTTTCTTCTGATCTTGAGAAACATTATTATTATTATTATTTTGCTTTTCCTGTTCAAGAAGTAGATATTGTGTACTATATCTTTTAGGAACAATCTGTTTGAACCCGAACCTTCTAAATATACACAGAAGCGAGTTAAAACTCCAGTTATGTTTTATCTATCACTTGAACATGAATGATTGTCGGTAGCATGAAAAGAAACTATCTTGACAGTCGTGTAAACACACAAGAAGAGAATTTGTTTCATCTGAAACAAGAACTGGTGGCAGCACCAACATCCTTTGCTATCGCACCTCCATAAATAACATCAGTCTATATATATATATATATATATATATATATATATATATATATATATCATATACAAGGAAGATGAAGTACCGCAAACATAGGTTGACCTCTCCTTTCCTAATATTTGTACAAGACAATCGAGCCCAAGTGGTAGACAATTTGTATCTGAGACATGATAAAAACAAAGCTCAACGCCAATGGTATTTTTTGACGTTTATGTCCTGGAGCCCTTCGTGTCTTTTAAGCAAAAGAAGAGATCGTCTGCAGATTCTTTTTAACACCCCTTTGAGCTTAGGAAGTATCACATGCAAATAAAAGAAAAAGGGGATTTGGTTTCCATGTTATGATTTTGTCTAACGTTGGAATGGGGTTCAAAACCTCCGTTTCTTTCCTTTTATCTTCCGCCATGAAAAGCTTGCAAGACTGCTTTTCTCCCAAGTCAACAATGGCTGTAAGAACACCCTTTTCCAACTAAACTTAGAATAGAAGTTGAAAGATCAGATTGGATAGAGCTTGAGTGCTTGGTACCTCTCTATGTTTGCATGTTACGGCCTAGTGAACTGTCATATTACAATGTGATATTTTCAAATCCAATAATTACATATTGAGCACAGGACTTTCACGTTCAGTGAAAAAAAAAGAAGCTCCATTCTTGATCCTAGACCTCAGTCTTATTAAGGAGTCGTCGTGCATCTGCTATCATGCATGTTAGGACGGTCTTCACAAGGAGACACATTAACATAAAAGTTTACCTTGTCTGAAAATGGACGGAAAACATAAATGATTACCATACCCTTATTTTATTTTCTTACAAGAAAGGAGGGGAGACAACTTCAAAACTAGACACGGAAAAGGCAAGTACCTAATGAATAACTGTTTCCAACAAAGATGATGTAAGTGAAGAGACTTCCTCTCCAGTCGCCTCATAGTTACAGGAAAACTTTCAATAATCTTGCTTTTCTATTGAGCAATATAACCATGCCCATGTGGCACCTCATAGATTGCAAATTTACAATACCATTTAATACTATCGACCTGAAGTTTATAATTGAATATACATACATACATATATATATATATATACATATATACATACATACATATACATATATACATACATACATATATATATATATATACATATATATATATATATATATATATATCGTAACACCATGATCATGTAACCTTTCTCTGCAACCTTTTTCTTGAATTTGAACTACTCATTGTTGCATACTTCACGAAAGAGTTCATCCCTTACCACATTCATAGAGCATCCTTCCTTTCCTTCTAATTGCTCTTGTTGTTCATTCCATGTTTCGAGTTCTCAAGCATATGAAAAACTAATGACTCCTTAAAATCTTGTTTTTGCAATCATCTAAAGCAAACAACAAGTCAAGCAGTGCCTTCGTCACTCTCCAATCCAGACCAATCCAGTTGATGAGAAAAAGAAAAAAAAACAGAATTTCTATGTTCCATGTGCATAAACTTTGTAATGCAACTAAAGGAGGCCTATGAAACTTGCATGCCAATAAAAGAAAACTCTTAATTAAACAGTAAGTTTTACTCGGACATATTGACAGAACATATCACTATTATGAGTTGGCTTACAATGTTCTTAGTTGGACAACTATGATTGTGCAATTGGATTCTTTGTTTGACTCCTACTATAAGACTAGCACAAATGGACACTAACCTTTAGCTATAGGAAAGCCCAGGTTGCCAGCATCTGAAAGAAATGAACTATCACTTTCGTGGTTAATCATCAATAATAGGACAAGAATTATAAGAATGCGTATCAAAATTGTCAAAACTTAGTGAAGATTTTACCCTGTTGAAGTGATATTTGCTAAATTCAATCACCATTAGAACTAAAAAGCATATTAAGTTTGTGTTAACGTATTGGATTAAACGCTGCATACGTTAGTTGGTTTTTAAACAAACAGTTATGTATTTGTCAGTTACGTATGTCAGTTATGTTAACAGTTCACTGCAGTTATGTTTTCTTTGTTGTTGGATATGTTGTACGAATATATATGCTGTTGGAATTAGATGGAAAAAGAATAAGAATTTCCTCCCTGTTTGTAGTGTCGTAGAAAAAGAAAAGCAATAGTTTCTTTTCTATTGTGTTTTTAAAAGAAACAGAGTGCTCCTTGCGACAGTGTTTTTTAAAAACAACAGTGCAGTGTTACGAAAACAGAACAACAGTATTTCTTTCTGGTATGACAAAAATAAACAACAGTTTGTTTCCCTTGTCACATTGATCCTACTTTCACAACATCACAATTGGCATAAAATAGATGACAGAGTTTATCTTGAATATTATGAACAAATCCATTAGGTTAAGTGAAAAGGGATAGAGATGGTTTGAGTAGATCTAATAACTTCATAAATGCTTCTGCTCATAGATATAACATGAGCTCATTTGGAGGTTTTGGAATGAGAATAGATGGTAGGTTTAATCCTCTTGCCAGTAGTCGAAATGGACTCCCTCCACTTAACACGACTGGTTTTGGAATGGGTATGAACTTAGAGCCAAGATTGAGTCCAAGCTATGGTGGGATTTCCAGCCTATAGACTTGAGAGATCCTTTTAAGGTTTGAGGCCATTTTCTTTTCCTTTTCTTTTCTCCAAACTTAGGTTCCTATTGTGGCATTTGAGTGAGCTTTAAAATCAGATTTAGTTTGGCAATATGGCCCGGTCAACAGATTAAGTCTGGCTTAATTGACTCTTGGATCCGATTTTTTGGGCTTGACAGAGTCCGACACCCCGAGACCAAACTGACAATGACAAAAATAAAAAGGGTAAAGTCGGTCTGGCTTAACCCATTGTCATTCCTTGATCTCAAAAGGTAAAATTGTTCACCCCAGGCGCCCCCCCACCTCGGCCCTACAGAGTAGTGAGGGGAGTAAATCATAGTCTGATCTCATCCAGCTTCTCAGAAGGGTGGCCCAACGCCGGTGCGGCACAAGGAGTCATCACATTAGATGAACTCCTACACTACCGCTGCTGGAACTCGAACCTGAGGCCTTGATCTCAATTTTCCCTTCCAATAACCAACTGAACTATCCATGCGAGCAACCCATTGTCATTCCTAATTAGATTGAGCGATATACATTCAGAAAGATAGTAAATTTTTTTATTATTTTAAAATCATTTCAATGTAACTACTTTTTATTAATTTATGTTAAGTTAGTTTAACATAAGTTATTTAAATATAAAACAAGCTAAATGATTGATTTGAGTTAATTTTTAATAGCAAATTTTGTGAAAATAATTTAATAAAATATTTTTCTAATACCATATGATATTTTAAAGTAATTTAGGATAATAAAAAATAAGTAAAATCATATTATAAATGACTAGCTTTATTTGTTCATAAAAAGAAGACATTAATTCCGGATTCACACGTCCCAAAAGTGAAGAAAGGTTCTGTTGTTCAAAACTGAGCTGCCTTTTGGCTACAGCTTTATAGGATCCTTTATTCTTCCAATGGGAAAAGGAGACATTCATCATTTTCTAAAAGCACTTGAGGTCAAAAAAGCAAGGCCTCCCCATTTTCTTCTAAACCCCATTCTCATGTTCTTATCATTTAGAGACATCAGGAATTGAATAAGTAAAATGATTCTATCAGTTACTCATTGCATAACAAAACAATAGTAGCTACTACTTCTCTCCAAATGAAAAACACCAGGGTATGTTATGGTTTTAACACACTCAAACTTCCCCACTTCCTGATGGAGAATCTAAGTTGAGAAGAGGAGTGAAGTTATTCGTTACCTTAGCAACAAGTTGGCTTAGCAGGAATACCTTATTCAAGAAGTTTGAGATTATGGCATGGAAGAGAATGTGAGGTATAGAAATCAAAAAGTCTGTCTTGCGTCACAAAGCATATATCACTGTCAATATCAGACAGAAAACGCGTTACTCAGCCCATATCCCACCGAAAGGCAACATCTGCAAGCAACACTATAAAGTCTTTTACTTTATGCTACATTAAAGAATATAGTTGAAAGGGATCATGTACAAAACTTCCAATATTTTGATCATGCAGCAGACAGTTTAGAGATTATGGCAAAGAAATTTGGTCCGTCCTTGTGAACATCTTTTGAAGATATCAGTCATGGGATCAAACCAGAAACTCAAGGACCTTCAATGGCTTCTTGAAGTGACCAAATCCCAGAGCCTGAATCTTCAAAACATCTCTTTCTGTCTTTCTCAGCCAATTTCTGGATGTTACCAAGAAACAGAGAACTCATTGAATGTGATCATTTCGAAGGACAGCAGTTCCCTTTTCTCCGACATCCTCTCGGACCTTGGAACAGCTAAGAGCATTCAGTCAACTTTAACGAACTTGGAGTTTCACAGAGTAGAATGGGGATTGGAGCAAATGGTATATCTGGGAATACTGGTTCAGCATGGATCAAACGTCAAGCAACTCATGTTTCGAAGGAACAACTTCTCCATGGAATGTTTATCAGAGCTTTGTGAGGTCTTGAAGAGTAATGGCGTGATCAAAGAAGTGATAATTTCTGAATCTGGTATCGGGTCTACTGGAGCAGGGCTTATAGCTGATGCTCTGAAGATAAATGAAAGCTTGGAAGAGTTGCAGATATGGGAAGACTCCATTGGTTCCAAAGGTGCTGAGGAGCTGTCAAAGATGATCGAAGTCAATTGCACACTGAAGCTTCTTACAATTTTTGACTCACACTCTTTGGCTGCAGCTCCACTTATATCAGCTGTTTTAGCAAGGAATAGAGCTATGGAGGTTCACGTTTGGAGTGGAGAAAACGGTGAGAAGAGCACAAAGGTGGTCGAGTTTGTTCCTGACAACAATACACTTCGAATTTACAGGCTAGACGTTTCCGGGGCTTGCAGGGTTGCTTGCGCTCTGGGATTGAACACAACAGTGGTGTCACTAGACATGAGTGGAGTCCACCTCAAATCACGGTGGGCTAAGGAGTTCCGATGGGTTTTGGAACAGAACCAGAGCCTCAAAGAGGTAAGGTTATCAAAAACTTGTCTCAAGGACAAGGGAGTTGTGTATGTTGCTGCAGGACTCTTCAGGAACAAGAAATTGGAAAGCTTGTATCTTGATGGAAACAGGTTCAATGGAGTAGGTATTGAGCATTTGTTGTGCCCTTTGAGCAGGTTCTCTGCACTTCAAAGCCAAGCAAACATTACTCTCAAATCTTTGGCATTCGGAGGACGGAGAACCAAAGTTGGAAGGGATGGGCTTGCGGCCATCGTACAGATGCTAACAACCAATGAGAGTGTGACCAAGTTGGGAATATATGATGATGAGAGCTTAAGACCGAATGATTTTGTCAAGATTCTTAGGAGCTTAGAGAGAAATGCAAGTTTGAGATACTTGTCTTTGCAAGGTTGTAGAGGGGTTCAAGGAGAGTTAGTAGTTAAGTCAATTATGGAAACATTACAAGTAAATCCTTGGCTTGAAGAAATTGACCTGGCAAGAACACCACTCCAGAATTCAGGGAACGCTGATGCAATTTACCAAAGGTTGGGACAGAATGGAAAGACTGAACCTGAAACAGATACAGCTTTGCTGAAAGACATGCCACTTACAGAGCCAAAGAGCTGTAGAGTCTTCTTTTGTGGACAAGAAGCTGCAGGTAAGAATGTGAAGCTCCCTATTAAGAAATGAAACTGATTATGCAACTTCTCTATATCTGTTATCTTGTAATTGAAAACCACAACTAAATACTAAGCATACTTGCAGGCAAGACCACTCTTTGTAATTCAATATTGCAGAACTTCTCCTCCTCAAAACTCCCCTACCTAGAACAGGTGAGAAGTCTAGTAAACCCGGTTGAACAAGCTGTTAGAGTGAGTGGAATGAAGATAAAGTCTTTTAAAGATGAAGAAACAAAGATATCTATATGGAATCTTGGTGGCCAGCATGAATTCTATTCCCTTCATGATCTCATGTTTCCAGGTCATGGGAGTGCCTCATTCTTTTTGATCATATCGAGTTTGTTTCGAAGACCCAATAACCGAGAACCAAAGACACCAGCAGAAATAGAAGAAGACCTGCAATATTGGTTAAGGTTCATAGTCTCCAACTCAAGAAGAGCTGTCCAACAATGTATGCTACCAAATGCAACAATTGTCCTGACGCATTGCGATAAAGTCAATCAATCATCAGACAACTTTCAGCTGACTGTGAAATGTATACAGCAATTAAGGGACAAATATCAAGGGTTTGTTGACTTCTATCCAACTGTTTTCACTGTCGATGCTAGATCCTCTGCATCAGTCGGTAAACTCACTCATCATATTCGAAAAACAACCAAGACTATCCTCCAAAGGGTACCCCGAATTTATCAGCTTTGCAATGATCTAATAGAGATTTTATCAGAATGGAGAACAGAAAACAATAACAAACCAGCAATGAAGTTGAAGGAATTTGATGAACTTTGCCAAGTAAAGGTGCCTCCACTACGAATTAGATCAAGACATGGTGATAAACAGAAGGTGGAAATGAGGAGAAGAGCAGTTGCCAGTTGCCTTCATCACATAGGTGAGGTGATTTATTTTGATGAATTAGGCTTCTTAATCTTAGATTGTGAATGGTTCTGTACTGAAATTCTTGGCCAACTAGTAAAGTTAGATGTTAGAAAGCAAAGCTCCATGGAAAATGGATTTGTTAGTAGGAAGGAACTGGAGAAGATTCTGAGAGGGAGTTTGCAAAGCCAGATTCCAGGAATGGGTTCAAAGGTATTTGAGAACCTAGAGGCTAGTGATCTTGTGAGAATGATGCTGAAACTAGAACTATGCTACGAAAAAGATCCATCTAATCCAGATTCACTGGTATTGATCCCTTCCATCCTTGAGGAAGGTAGAGGGAAGCCACAGAGGTGGCAGTTAAGCGCACCTGACTCTATTTATGCAGGCCGGCATCTTGAGTGTGATGATTCAAGCCACATGTTTCTTACTCCAGGCTTCTTTCCCCGTTTGCAGGTAATAGATATATCTCTTCTCCCCTTTCTACTCTTATTTGGTTGCCTTCCAATATTTCCCGTGAAAAATGAACTCAAAAGATTCATGAAAACTTAATATTCTGTTACTAAGAATACATACTATCAAGATGAGCTTCAACCTTTGCTTAGAGTTCAAACGTGTCCATATTCTTTTTATGAACTAAACACAATACTAAACACAATATGATAAGTTTCTACATAATGAGACACTGCATTGATAGAAAACTAAGAATTCCTGCAATGTGCAAGAGTTAACCAGCCCATGCAATGGAAAATCGGCGTTTTGCAAATACCTGAAATAATATGTTACGATGTACAGTGACACAAGAAGTTAGAAATGCAGATTTAAGTTTCAAAACCTTTCATCCACACCTAACTAGTTTAGTACACTTAGAACATCATATCATTACTCCCTTCTCGACCACCAAGTCTACAATCTTCTTATACAGATAATCTACTCTAGATAATCTTGGGCTCGAATCTGTTGCTTGGGGATATACCTGTGATGATTCTTATTTGTTTATGGCTATTTTTAACGTTAAGCTTCTAAAGTTGTCTTTCTTCTCGTGCCTTTCCTACTCGGCCTAGGTTCATCTTCACAACAGAATCATGGCATTAAGAAGCCAACATGGAGCAACTTACAGTCTTGAGAAGTACCTCATCATGATACATATCAACGGCATTTATATAAGGGTGGAACTCGGAGGACAACTAGGACACCATATTGATATTCTTGCTTGCTCCACTAAGAACTTGACAGAAACACTTAGATTCATTCAGCAGCTCATTATTCCAGCAATCCAAAGCCTCTGTCATGGTGTCACCTTGACTGAAAGCATCATTAGGCCTGCATGTGTGCAAAATTTGACACCCCCCAGGCACAGGAGAACACAGCATCTGTGTCTGCAGCAATTGAAACATGCACTCCTATCAGTTCCTGCAGACAGCATGTATGATTACCAGCATACTTGGGATTCTGTTTCAGACTCTGGCCGACAGATTATAAGAGCTGGATTTGATTTAGCCCGAGACCTCCTATCAGATGATGATTTCCGTGACGTATTACATCGAAGATACCATGACCTATATAACCTTGCTGTAGAGTTGGATGTCCCACCAGAAAATCAAGATGGTACAGATCCCGCAGGCAATGAACTTAACACTGTCGATCCAAGTTTTGCTGGAATAGCAAAGGGTGTGGAACAGGTACTACAGAGACTCAAAATAATTGAACAAGAGATAAGAGATTTGAAACAGGAGATCCAAGGTCTGAGATACTATGAGCACAGACTACTTATTGAGCTCCACCGCAAAGTGAACTACCTGGTGAACTACAATGTCCAACTCGAAGAAAGGAAAGTGCCCAATATGTTCTTTTTTGTCAGGACAGAAAATTACTCGAGAAGATTAGTCACCAACCTCGTTTCTGGCATGAATGCACTAAGACTGCACATGTTATGCGAATTCAGGCGAGAAATGCACGTTGTTGAAGATCAAATGGGTTGTGAAATGATGCAGGTAGATAACAGGGCAGTGCAATATTTGGCTCCATACATGAAGAAATTCATGAAGTTGGTAACATTTGCTCTCAAGATAGGAGCACATCTTGCTGCTGGAATGGGAGAAATGATACCAGATTTAAGCAGAGAAGTTGCTCATTTAACAAACAGTTCCTTAATGTACGGGGCAGCAGGTGCAGTTGCTGCTGGAGCCATGGGGGGTGCAGTTGCTGCTGGAGCCATGGGACGCATAGAAGGAAGCAGGAGCAGAACCAGAGCAGCACAAAGGGACGTCCAACAGGATCATAGAGCAGCACAACAGTGGGTGGTTGATTTCTTAAGAGAGCGCAGATGTTCCACTGGAAAGGACATTGCTGAAAAGTTTGGATTGTGGAGAGTGAGATACATAGATGATGGACAAATAGCATGGATCTGCAGGAGGCACATGATCACTAGAGCAAATGAAATTCTGGAAGTGCCCATTTGACATTTTTGTATGAAACCATTAAGTTAATGAGCATTAGTTAATATAAGTTTTCTTGTATTGGGCTGGAGAGGACTGTCATCTCTTTTTATGTGTTCTGATAAGTTCTTGTCTTATGAAGCAACGGCACGTTAGTAGTAATCTGAAAAAAAGTAGCACTCCCATTCGTGCTCAAACCAGAAGTGCTTAGGCATAGTTCCAAGTAGGTTAATTGGACCAAATAGATTGACGTGGATATTCTGTACATCAAGATCCTGGACATAATAATTGCAAATGGCAAAGGCTAAATCACTGCAAGTTTTTGCTTTAACTTTTTGTTTCAAATCAACATGTAAGCAAGGACCCATCATATAGCCGATATCATAACATTCATTATTAGTCTATAATCAGATGAAATTTAACACCATAATTATTGGAAGTTGCAAAAAGTATGAACAAAATTAGCCAAGACATTTTCACATATACTAAATAAAAGTTGTTATAGAAGAAAGCTGATAACCACATACAGAGTCAAGATTTCCCGTTATCTAAAGCATTCTCAGCAAATAAAAGGATAACACCACACTACATGACATATTATTAGAGTTCACTATTAGTTGAGTCTCAGCTGCTACATAGTCTACAGTCACCTTAGCGTTTTCCTCACCCCAATAGCACTAAAAGCTCAGAAGAAAGCTCTACTACCATAAAACACCCGGGAACCAGGGTTCTTAGCTGCATTCATCTTCTGATCAGAGCTGGAACTTCCAGAACTCGCTGGTCCGCTATCAGTGTCCAAAGGAAGCTTCATCTTGGCCAGTGACTCTGTAAATTGTTGCATGCTCTTCATGTACATGTCTACTATGTCCTGCTGAACCACATTCTCCTCTTGTTCAATGCTCACAGTTATAACAGGCTTTGCAACTTTCTCACTCGATGCTCCACCAGATGGATCACACTCACCATCTCCAACATCCACACCCTTTTTCTCCTTTTGGGCCGACTCATGTTCCAGGATTGGTGTTTCCAAAGCTACATGAGCATCGGAGCTTTCAGAGCTTGCGGCAACAGGAGGAGAAGAAACAGCATTCGTGGACACACTGCTTGGAGGAGAATCAAGCTTAGTAACTTGGACAGAATTGACAGTAATAGCAGAGAAGCTCTCCACAACTCGAACACCTTCTGAATCAAGTTGCTGCTCAGTATCAGTCGAGACCAAGCTTCCAGAATGTTCAGCTTCCATACTGCTACATGGTATCCCAAAATACTCTGAAATCATCATCTGATTTTCATTCACAACATTAGGATCAGGGAACTCAATCTTATCAAACTCGGTAGGCACTGACTCAGGTTCCTGTGTGGTTCCATCTGATGGTAATGCAGCAGTAATTGCAGGGATCGCCATTACTTCTGGTGAAGCACCGCTGTACAAAAGCGATAACTGAACAAACCCTGCCGGAGAGTGGAACAAATCAGTTGATGAAAGAGAAAACTCTTTCTCCAACTTCCCATTCTTAACAAGTATTTCCGACAAAGGCACCAAAGAGAATCCCAATAACTGATCCTCAAGATAGTTTCTTACCCTGCTCATCATGAATATCTCACATTTAAGTGAACAATCCACAGTCTTAACATTGAGCAGGAGATTCTCATTGAAGACTGGATTTCTCCCACCACCATTGATTGTTTTAGTGGAGACACTCTTTTCAGGGTCACTAGTCAGGCAAATCTTAGCATAAACGTCTTGCTTGTGGTAAATGCATATGTTATGGATGTCCCTGGCCTGGTGTACGTAAACCTCAAGAACACCAATGAATTCCTCCAGATTGTCAGCCATAGCTTCCTTGCCAGTAACCTCAAAACCCCTGGACAATCTATCAGCAAACTGAACTGACTGATCAGTTTTCTGCTTAACGGGATCAGTAACAACAGAGGTCTTAAATGGTGATACAACAGATTGAGGAGAATCCATTACAAGGTGGAGAAAATGAACCTGGCAAGACACAAAACAAAATGTATTTTAAGAATCCAAGTTACCTCGACAAGAAAACTACAAGGAAAAGTAGAAAAAATACTATTTCACTATTCAACCTCAATGTCTCAAAATCCATAAATGCAGCCAAACGAAGAATAATTCAAGACTTTAAGAATCCTAGACTAGGCATCAATTATCAAATCTCAAAAGATGAACTTGTACCAGTTCCTTTCTAGCAAAACCTTAAAACCCGAGTACCTAAATCATAAATTATCTGAGACTGAGAATCAAACCCCGTGAAATGCAACACGCACTAAAAAGTAAATTGAAAAGCATGCGATTATATAATTCAGGAAGCCAAAAACTGAAATCTGAAGCCTGCCTCGAGCTTGAGCTTATGTCCAGAAAAAAAATTATGAAACGGTAAAAGTTGCAGCCACTCTTACTTTCGAGAGCAATCCAACCTTAAATTAACAAAAAGAAATAAAAAACAACTTAGTTCAAAAGAGAAAACAACTCTCGGAACCGACAAACCAGAAACTCCAAAAGAAGAAAACTTGAATACGAACCGCTACAAATCCCTGGACCTCCTGAAAACGTGAATCACAGCTCTTAGACCCGCAAGCGAAAAATCACCCAAGGAGACTATACACCATCTCTCCAAATCCTAACCTCAAAAACTTTAAAGCAGTAAGAAGAATCTCGTGAATAATTTGATGCCAGACCAGATTCCAATAAAGCTATCAATTTTTCAACTCAAAAACCGCAATCCAAGGGAGTGAAACAGGGAAGGCAAAAAGGCACAGTCACTTGGATCACTATACCAAAAAGGAAAATCTGAAATAACTCCTTTAAGACCATCAATTACAACACAAACTTTTCAGAGCAAATATACTGTAAAATCACTAGAAGCCAAAGATGGCACAGTGGCCTAGGTTGGCAACCCGAAACTCAAAAAACACTAATCCACTCAAATTCTCCTCGAAATCCTTCAAAATGGTCAAGGAAGCAGAAAAGACCTTGCTGAAACGGAACCAAAAAACAAGGAAACTTGACGAACGAAAAAACAAAAGATGTCTATTTTTAAAACAGACCTTTGGCTGCGAACTCAAACAAACAAGCTTATAATCAGGGGCTCTAATCCAAGATCTGGCAAAGACCCAGTTCGTGAATCGAGGTGACCATGTAGATTTTGTTTTTTTTGTCAAACACAAAAGCAAATAAGTGCGAGCGAGCGAGCGAGAGGACTCCTAGACAGCAACTGAAAAGTTAAGGAACAAAATCTAACATATACTTGAAGGGCAATAAACCCAGCCAACCCAACACTAAAAATAAACTCTTTTCTGATACAGAAAACTCAGTTAGAGCGAGCGTGCCTTGAGACTTGTCAGACGATCCCCGTGTCCCTTGTTACAGGTATAGAATTTAAGACTCTAACAAGCGCACTGTTGTTCAAATGTCACAAGAATGGGATTTGATATAGAAAAATACTGAGCGAGACATACAAAGACGCCGTCCCACGCGTTGGCAACAAGAGACCAATGAGAAGAGATATGAGTGCGGTTTCTGTGGAAGTGGGGACACGTGAAACAAGGTTAAGACAAGAGCGTTTGTAGGATTTCTCGGAAATACTTATTTACTGAAGTTGCGGTAGTTGCTACTTTTTTAGTTACTCAGTCTAAGTAAGCTACTTAGTGTTCTTGCTACGTAATCATTAACTCACTGATGATCTGATCTCTTGTCAAGTTGATACCATATATGCAATTCGAAATTCACATTTAGTAGCAGTTCATCTGTCTGATGAAAAAGCAAGAAAAGGATAAAAGGTCGCTCTTTTATCACGATTCAAAGACAATACGGTACAGTGAAAGTAGTTATATCAGTGTCACAGATTTTGGCAAATTAAGACAAGGCAAGAGGCTTGCAAAAAGTCCATAACTCATTGTCTGCCATGTGGGTTCATCGCAACTTTACTTTTATCAATCACTCCCATCTCTCTTTAGTCCTCCTTTCATGACATTGTTGGAATTTCATAATCAAATATAAATGTGAATCCTGCCAAATGTAAATATGATGGAACCCAAAATGCAAAATTCATTAGGGTTGGTCTTTGTTTCAGTTCTCTATAGAGCCATTGCTATTAGACCAAT
>JANZLX010000213.1:39511857-39522687 GCA_025531955.1 Erythroxylum orinocense
AAAAGATGGCTTTTATTTTATGAGAAAATATTTGAAATTACTTATGCATAAATGAGTCATATATTCTACGTGTATTTTTTCTCTTTTGGCTTAGAGCCACGGTATGGTTTTCATTTTATCGGTTGGACCGATAAATAAAGGCAGAGTGCCTTACTTAATTTTTACACTTAATATTGGACATGATTTGTTTTGTGATTGGTGAGACAACAATTGGCCAATCGTGTGCTAGGCACACCTGATTATGATTAAGCGACCCCCGTACCCTTGACACTGGTACATGAAAGTCGAGTCGCCGTATCGACACCTTTCTGCGGGAGTCGCGGGTGATTTCCATACCTAGGGTCTGGACGCCGACGAGGTCATCACCTAGGGTCATGATGCTCTTGTCGACTGTAGTCCGACCTCACCACGGATGAAAGTCGAGCCAACACCGAGTATCGATGAGTGTGCACATTAGTTTGGCCAACTAATGGTGTCACACATACTTGTTTTGGCTTCTTTTAATATTGGTTTCTCTATTGAGGTTTGATTAATACATATGATGTTTTCATACTTTGGTGTACTGGAACTGAGACTTATGTTTATCGGATGGGTGAGTCCTAGGTTGAGCTCCTGTGTTTTATGTGTGCTATATATCTATATTCACTCTGTAGGTTATCTGAGTTGTCTTGGAATAAATCAATTCTATTTATGAAATATGCTTATCCTGCTCACTGAGTACCTAGTGTACTCACCCCCTCCGCTTTCCAAACATGCAGGTTAATTTAGTGAGCTAGAAGCTCTGTGAGGATCACGCGACTTTTTGATATTTCCGTGATGTTTCCGCATGTGGGTAATCTCCTGTTTGTACTTTTGTTATCTAGTGGCTCATGAACTGTGTTTATGTAAATATGTTTTATGATTTTGTGAGTTAACTTTTGATTGTCTTGCATTATATAAAAGATTTTATATATGAATTTTGATACTGTTGTTGAGATTGTTTTGAGTTAAGATTGCCTGGAGTTGAGACTGTCTTGAGTAGACTAGAGAGTCCTGAAGTTGTGACTGGATGTGAATATAGAAGTGTGTTCAAAATTGTTTGCAGGTTTTTTTTGAGATTTTTAAAATACAGTCATTATGCTACCCAAATTTTTTCAAAAAAAAAATATTAAAAAAAGAAAGAAAGAGATATTCTGTAAGCCTTGCATAGTCGGATTAAGGATACTGCGAGTATCCTTAGCCCGAGTATGCGGTGGTTGTTATGGGCCCGAAGTGTTACCGGGTCGTGACAATTAAATTGGTATCAGAGCTATGGTTTTGCCTTTTCAAAAGTGTTATTTCTGTTTTCAAAAAGTTCATGACCCTTAGGAGTCGAGTCAGTATGTCGAGAGTCTTTAGTCGAGAAGTTGAGTCTCAGATCGTTAAGTTGACGTCCTTAACAGTCGGATGATTTCGACCTCGATCAGAGTACTTATCGACATTCATTGGGATGTTTGGGATAACGTCTAATTAAACAGTGTCTTTTCTTCGATTTATGATGATAGCATGGTTGGACGAGGAAGGGGAAGACGTCGCAACGTGACACCTTTGCGACCCGAGCTGGATGAACATAGCGCAAAAGCAGGCGCAAAACCGGCGGTAGCTAGCTCAGCGGCTCATAGGCAGCCTCATACCGTAACACCACCAGTAGTAGCGCAGCCGGATTTACCACCGGTGCCAAAAGAAGCTCTGCAGCAGGTGATGACATGGTGGGTAAAGTACACTGCGCGGCAGCAGCCTGGGGCTAGAGCGCCACAGATGCCACCACAACAACCAATAGCTAGCAGTACTTAGTCATGCACCAGGGCAACACCCGATGCTTGAAATTTCGGGTTATATCAAAGAGGCAAGGAATCTCGGGTGTAGTACTTTTGATGGGCGCGGTGGTGTTACAGAGGCTAAAACTTGGATGAGGCAAACCGCAGAGACATTTCATGATATGAGTATGCCTGATGAGACGAAGCTGAAGGTTGTCATCCGATTGTTGGAAGGTCACACTAGAGTTTGGTAGGAAAATGTCCAAGGAAGCTATCATAATCAAATGACCTGGAGAGATTTTATCAGTGAGTTCAATGAACAATACTACACCAGATTTGATCGAGATCAGAAGAAGGCTGCCCTCTTTACACTAACATAAGGGAATAGGTCGGTGCATAAGTTTGAGACAGAGTTGAGGGAGCTCGCCACTTATGTCCCTGAATATGTGGCTGATGAAGAGAATCTGTGTGTTCGGTTTGAGACAGGACTGCATTTGGCTATCCAGGAGAGGATGACAGTTACCTCAACTACTACATTTAAGGAGATGGTACAGTCGGCTAAAAGAGCCAAGAAGTTGGTGAAAGAGCATGGGAGACAGTGGGAAGAAAGGAACCGAAAAAGAAAGGGAGGAGGTTCTTTCAGCTAGCAACCTAAGAGGAGTCGTGATAGTTTAGCCCCAGTTAGTATTGGGGGTGCTACATCATCAGCTGCCCAGTTGCAGTTACCACGACCAGGTGGCCAGAGCACTGCCCCTGCTGCTAGCTCTACTTCCCGAGCTCGATCATATCGTTCTGAGCAGTGCAGAAACTGTAGAAAGGTACATGCAGGCAGGTGGTATCAGAGCCGGTACTCGAACCGTTGTGCCAGCTAGGCTGGACCCCAAAGGGGGGTGGAGAGTGTGAGATCCCACATCGGTTGGAGAGGGGAACGAAGTACGCCTTATAAGAGTACGGATACCTCTCTCTTACAGACGCATTTTTCATGGCCTAGTGGACAAGATCCCATCAGAACTATGAGGTTAAACGTGTTCGGGTGAGAGTAGTTCTAGGATGGGTGACCTCCTGGGAAAGCCTTGGAAAAGCAAAACCGTGAGGGCTTGGTTAGGGCCAAGGCTCAAAGCGGACAATGTCTGTAAGCAGGTGATCTGGGATGTTACATAAACTATCTATCTTTTGTACTTGTATAAATATGGCTCTCATATTTTTGGACTCATTTTGTTTGTCAAATTCCTATTTTATCATAATCTTATTTTATGACATGCAATATGTTGATTTGTACTTGTGTTTGCCTTTCAATTTTGTAGTTAAAATTTATTATTTGCTTTGTAACAACTTGTGCAAAGCATGGGGTTCAGAACTAGTTAAATATAAAAGAGTGATCTTGATAACAATATTTTGATAAGAATCAATATTCTACTACTATTTTGATAATATTTTAATAATATTTTATCTCTTATTTATGTATTTATTATAATTTCAATTTGTATCCAGTTCTTAATTATCTAAATTTGATTTTTTAATTCCCTATTTTGTCATTTACCATATACACCCCTCTCATCTTTATCACAAAACCATGTGACACATCAGGATCATGAAATGCTTACTAACCTTTGCAAGCTAGTGAACCTATATTCTTTCCTGCTTGGATACAAAACTATGAAGTCCTAAGTGGCACAAGCTCCACATTGCAAGAGGGAAGAACGAGGACGCACCAACACTCTCCTATAAATTACACAAACAAAGACTCATATTGTTCGAACTTGGGTCAAAAGTTAAAGACTCAGGACCCTGGAGATGATTAAGTCCTTTTAAGTGGTCCAAGCAACAAGTTGTGTAACGTCTGTTACTGGGTTTCAGTAGTTACAACTAACTAATAAGTGGAGTATGAGAACACCCTTGTTAAAATTGTAACCATTCAGTTGGCCTAACTTGTTTCTTGTACCCAACATGTTCAAACTTTCATCTTCAGTTATGAAATAGGCATCAAAACGTGTTGAAGATATGCCCAAAAAAGAAATTTTTCACACGAAGATACGAAAAGAAGGATTACCATATTCTTATCTTGTTCCAAAGAAAGAAGGTTGTGCTTTAATTTGGTACGGTTTGTGATTAGAATGAATTCAAAACGTAAACACAACCGAATTCCTTCTACTAATTTCAGATTAATTTCTAATTTGAAAACTAATGTACATCTATATTTTATTTCTCTTTTCCTTTCTTCTCTCAAAATGAACAAGCAATCTCTTAAAGAATAAGAAGCTAAAAGTCGAGGCTAATAGCAGCCTGAGATCTCCAGTGCTTGGCCTTCTCAAACCCGTTAACACAGTTCTCAAAATCATCAACTGTCTGGTCTATTTCCTCTTGAGTGTTCATCACGAATGGTCCAAGTTGTGCTAGAGGTTCACCCAATGGTTGCCCTCCAACCAAAATGAACCTAAGAGGCTTAGACGACTTGTTCCATGCCTCCAGTCCATCTCCACTGCCTAGTAGGAGAAGGTTGTGAGGTGGTACTGGCGACGATTTTGCGTTGCCAAATACTCCTTCACCTTCCAAGACATATGCAAATGCATTCCAGGACATGGGTATTGGTTGTTGAAGGTGAGTTCCTGGTTTTAGAGTGAAATCCAAGTACATGGTAGGAGTCCTTGTGTAGATCGGTGATTTAGTACCAAAGGACTCTCCTGCTATGACCCTAACCTTGACACCATCTTTGGCAGCTTCTGCAATGTCCTTGCTAAGCATTTCTTGATATCTCGGTTCAATCCTGTTAAAAAATATATATAAGGTTGATTTATCAATTACCATGGGCTGCTCCAGAAAGTTATTCCAGACATTTATACATTATGAGAGTCATTTATGATTTTCGGATAAAAAAAGGGAAGACTTAGTGACAGAAGCATCATGGGATATGGAAGGTGCAATGAGGGGCTCAAGTAAAGGCAAAGCTGAAAAGCCAGCATGCCACCATCAGGCTGGATACAGATAAAACTTAATGCTGCATTCAAAAGCACTTTTGCAAAAAGTTGCATGATGACAAATCATAACCAGCCATATCAGATATCAACATATCCTTGCTCCAAATTTTCAATCAAACTGGCTCTTGTACTTGGTCGATTTAATTCAGGAAAAAGACATGGGCTATGTTACTCAACTTAACCTTCCAAAATTTATCTGTCACAAGTCCTTCCAGCTAAGTTGCTTACATTTTATGTTTTGAGGAGAGATTGATCCACAACTGCAAACCCTTTTGGGTGCCTTGTGCTGCAGGCATTTCTGAGTGAACAATCCCTCTTCCTGCGGTCATCCACTGCAAGTCACCGGCCTTTATCGTCCCCTTATGTCCTTCAAAATCTTCATGCGAGACAGCTCCCTGGTTGTTTGTAGAAGTTCCATTCAATCAAGGTAAGTGAAATTTTCTTAAAAGTCAAAGCTCGTTTTTAAATATAAAATAATGGTGAATGATCCTATCCTAGCTTATCTAATCCTGAGGTCAATTTTGGATTCTCTCCATTAGTTTTTTCCCCTCCTTATCTGTTCTGGACAAATGTGTATATACTGTTACACGATTATACAAAAATATAGCAAAGGTGACATGTTACAAAGCCTAGTGGCCCTTTTTAGCTGGATCACTCGTTAGTGACTTCTTATTGATCACTACAGTGTTTCCCTGAATTGATAATTGTATAAAATTGTGTTGTGACTGGTCAATACAAACAACTTACAGCAATCAAGTGATCAAGAAATTGATTAGTTCCAGCCTACCCTACTAAAATACTTGAGTTCTCAATTTAAATAGGAACAGTTCTGTCTCGATAACTGCTTGCCGACGTGTTTGTACCCGGAAAAGATAATTAATACCAAGTCAACTACTCAATTGTCAAATTTCATACCTGCAACACGTAAGTTACAGTCTCGAAACCTGTTACGAATGAAAAGAATGTTCAGAACCAACTAATTATATGACAAAATGTGCAAGGAAAAAAATTATCAGACAATGCAGAATCCAGAATAAGACATAAAAGACAAACCTCTGTGAGGATGATCAGGAAATCCAGCTGGTGAAGTCACTGAAAAATATACAAAGCGAATAACAATTAGAGAAATGTCATACGAAAACTAAGCAAACAAGCAATCACATTTCTGGAGAAACATAGAAGAAAGCACAGAAAAATGGGAAAAGGAACACAGAAAAACAGAGCACCCACCAGAGAACTCATCCAAAAGAAGGAAAGGATCGAAGTATTTGAGCTCAAACCTACGGAAAAGCATCAAATTCCCATCAAGACAAACATATCAGAGTTTCAATCTTTGAATTAAAAAAGATCAGCCATGACTCAAATTGTTCAACTTTTTACTCACCTTCCAATGCTCCTCCTAACGGTGGCTCCAATTCCTTCACGTTGGGGCCTAGCCAAGAACTTTCTCACCACTTGCCTCGGCTCTTCAACGACAGGTGTGCGCTCTGTTTCAGGCATTATGTCCTTCAGGTAGCAAACAATGGTTCAAGACAAGTTCTTTTGAAAGTGCTAGTGTATGGAGACGAGGGAAGACATTTGGACATATATATAGGGAGACCATAGACCTGAACAAAGTTAAGAAATTTCTTAATGCGAATGGTTTCTTTCAAGGTTTGGAGGGTCAAGGCTAAGTGTTGGCCGCCACATGGGAGTTTTCCTTCAGCGCAAGGGATCTCTCAAGTTAATACAACGTCAGCTTGGCGTTGCGATGATGTGTGTGTTTTAAGGAAATGTTTGAGATCTAACCGTTGTTTAAATGACACGTGTCCAATACTTGTCCTTAAAAACCACGGATGACTGTTGACGTCAGCATGATATTGCATGGGACTCGTAATTTCGACTCAAAATCTATTGTTCTTTTGTCCACATATGTGGCTATGGCTTTCGTGAGCTCTTCCTTCCTTTTCATGGAAGCTTCGCATCCTCTTCTTTTTATTCAAAAGTAAATCCGACCAAAAGTTTAATTAATAAAATAAAAGATTTATTTTTTAAAAGATTCAATTAATAATATATCGTAATAAATGTAATTAAAAATTAATTAAAACGGAATAATATGCAAATAATTTAAAAATTATCCTTATTCATCAAAAAATTAAAATTTAATTAAAAAATTCTATTAAATAAAACTAATTGATTTATAAAAACTTATCAGTTTAAAAAAATTGTTTGATTAATTAATAAATTATTTGGGTTTTTATAATAAAAGTTATTAAACTAAATCAAACTAAAAAATTAAAAACTGGTACTATTAAACCTGTTTTTAAAACGTTAATTTCTTTTTTTATTTTACTTAGAATAATCAAAAGAAATTTCATTATTATTAATTCCAAAATTATGCAACAATTCGATATAATTATTAGAAATATTCTTTGGTAAATTGTTTTTTTAATAAGTATACTTAAAATCTGAATCCAATTCATTGTATTTAAAAAAACTTACCATTTTCTGAAATTTAAATCCATTTTAGTCAATAATCTAATTGCTCATAAGTCCAACTTTTTTTTTTGGATCTACAAAATAATTAAAATTAATTTTCTTCTTTTTTTTGTATATAAAAAAAAAAGAATCGATTACACGACGTGTCGCGGAAACAGATCCCAGACGTGTCCTCAATTGTTCCTTATCACAGAGCTGATCAAAATATCTCCAAGGACGTGAAGAAGAAGGAAGGAACACATTTTGATTATGACAGCATCTTTTTCAAACTTCTTTAATGACGACATCATTTTCGACCTTCAAATTCCCTTTCAATTAATGAACCAATGTTGTTAAAAGCAAAAGACCAAATTCAAGTGTTCTTTAAATTTTCCTTTGTTCACATATGCCTGCTTGGACCGTAAACCTTTTTTATTTATTAATAAATCGATAATATATGTCAACTTAAAGACTACCTGCACATCTTAAGACTGTTGGAAACAGGATCTTCATGTCACGTTTTAGTTCGGCAGTTGTCATTTTTTTTAATTTATTATATAAAATATCTCAACGAAGTCGAATTAATCTTAAGTTTCTAAGACCTCATTCTAAAGTTTTTCAAATTCTCACGTAGTCTGTACACTTTCGTCACATATTTAATTGATCAATTGTTAATTGATCACTAACTCTGCTCAGCATCAAATTCTTAACAACTCTCAAATTTCATAATAACTTCAACTCTTAAATTGAATAGGGAAATTTTTTCATTTTTCCTCCTTTGACGTGATTTAAATTCAAAACTTCCTGTAACAAATAAGCCTTAAGTAAAAAGTTTACAAAGGCCGTTCATTTTTGTCTAGTAGTTGTCACTTTTATTAGATGCGACCATGCAGAATCCACATTCTACAGTGACAATTTAATAATAAAGGAAAAAAAAAACGGCCCAATGAGGTTTTCTTAAAAATAAATACAATAACAACAATACTATAATATTATGTAAAAATACTTAGCCTTATTTTTAATTAAAAAGACTATTTTTAAATAACCCATATAAATAATTGATAATAAATAATAAATAAATTTAAAATTAGAATAAAAAACCAAAAATTAAAATAAATTCTTAAAAATAAATATTAACCAAAAACAAAAAGAAAGAGGGACAGAGAGAAACCACGTAGTAAATTACGAGAAGAAGAGGCAATGTCATGATGTTTGATTATTCTTTATTTAGCAATTGACTTGAGTGTTGAGCTAATACCATAACTTTTGTAAGGGGCCCACTAGATCCCATAGGATATCATCAATAAGATGACATCATTGATACCAAAGCATGATGCAATGAGCACCGTCGGATTATTTCATTGGTCCAGTCAAAACGCGATTCCATAGCAAGGAAGTTACCTGTATAGATACACTAACACGTGGACTTTTTAAATCCTTAAAATGGACAACCAGAAAGCGGCAAATGCTTCCCTTTATTATTGATGATATAAGAATTACAATATGGTGATGTTATCATATCTTCAGTTTTTTATATTATATGTATGTACTATAACAACAACGTCGGATTAAAGTGTAATAGTATGCAACTTTATTTGTAATTAATAAAAAAATTACTCTTAAATAATCTATCATCTCTTAATAAAGAAAAATTATCAATATTTATTCAGTTTGAGATAAGACGGGAGTTTTTTAAATTTTCTTTTTTATATGAAACTAAAGTTTAATAATACGCAATTTTATATGTAATTAATGAAAAAGTTATTCTTAAATAATCTGGTATCTCTTAATAAAGGAAAATTATCAATATTTATTCAGTTCGAAACAAGACAGGAGTTTTTTAAATTTTCTTTTTTCATATAAAACTTTATTTAAGGGTGACAAGTGATTATTTTTGTTGAGATTGTAGTTGAATTTATAATAATGTAGTAAAATAATAAATATAATGTTAATAAAAGGTCAATTTGAGAAAATCTTGCAATTCTACCCCTTCATTAAACCTCACAATATCAGCAATATGTAGTAAGAATCTTGTATTACACGTAAGATAAACCCTATTACCAGTAACGGAGCCAGAAATTTAAGATAGGGGGTTCAAAATTTAATTTTTTTAAATTTTGGGGGGCCCAATACACCACTGACCTTTAAATAACTCTATTTATATATATATATATATTAATAATTTTAAAAAAAAACTTGGGGGGCCGCCTATTACATACCTAAGATTATACATGAAAGGATAAAAACAAAAGAAATGCGAAATACTTATTTTCGGGTCCATTTTGACTTTCGAAGCAATTTTCGCCATCCAAACGAGCTCCGATTCTCCCGGGCTAGTTGAGGAAGTTATTCACCGTCGTTCGGTCTAGGCCTTTCTACAGTTTTCTCGATCATATACTCTCTTAACAGATTAGCGAACTTTATGCTCGTGAACGAGCTGAGTAATTTCAAGAGACCTTAATCTTTATATAGCTTTTATATCGGACTTTTCCATCACAAGGTCGATGTAGACCAGGTCCATACTAAAAAGAATTTATTTTCTTCCTGAACTTCCACCCATTAATTTAGATAATTTATTGAGCCACTTTATTACCTTTAACTGGAACAAATTTCGTAACTTAACCAGTAATTTATTAAAAATTAAAATTACAATTAATAACTGTCTATTTAAAAGAAGAAAGACAAAAATGCCCTTAACTTTAAGAGCAAAAATGTCTAACATCTTGTAGATAAGCGGAGTTAAAAGAAATTCAGTAATATATAGTCTAATTTTTAATTAGCAGCGAGGCTGAGGAATTAAACCGTCGTAACTATAAATATTCATGAAGACTTGTTTTGTGTGTATTTTGTAAGATCTAGGTCCCATGATTAAAACGAATTCATTATGTTCAGAACATGTGGCCTAGCTGTTAATCACCAACAATATATATAACTTATTAGACAATTAGTTACCTAAAAGGAAGTACTTTTTACCTTAAAGACACCACCCTTTGTTGGGAGTTCTATGACACGTTGTCCTAAGATTCGGGAATCTCCTGAGGTTTAACTATTTTTTGAAAAATGCTAATCTAATTTCTGAAATGTAGTGTTTCCAATTCGTCTAAATACTTCTTTATTTTTTTATTTGTATATATTTTATTTATTTTACCTTTTATTTTTATTCTTTGTTCCATATTTATTTTATTATTTATTTTCTTACTTATTTTTATATTTTATTTATAAACTTTTATTTATTTTATTATTATCTTTTAGGTATTTTATTTTAACATTTTAATAAGTATATGCGTGCGCGCACATATATATTCGTCATGTGGATTTATCGAAAACAATATCTCTATTAGAGTGGTAAGATTGTGTATTACAGAATCTTTTCAGGCTCTGACTTTTACTGAATTGTTGTATCTTTATTTATTAAGAGTTGTAAGTTTATTATTAGTAATAGCAATGTTATGAATACCGTACCGAGGTCGGTATCAGGTTGAGCTATGAAACGAAACTGTACCGGTACCGGTCGGTACCGGGTACCGTTTCGGGATATTTTTTAATTTTATAAAATAGTCCCTAAACTTTTTCAAAATTGCAAAATAGTTCATATTGATATATTATACAGTTGTACTGTATAC
>JANZLX010000213.1:39556131-39566246 GCA_025531955.1 Erythroxylum orinocense
TGGAATGTTGTATTTGTTCATAAGATCATTGAAGTTTACAAGCCTTACACCCAACATATTTCTTAGCTTCATATCTATCTATATTAGTAAGACTCTCTTACGTTCCTTACACTTTAAGCCTTACTTATATTATGAAAGGATTCCATATATCCACTCTTACTAAAAGTCCCTAAACCACTCACACACCTACTACTTCAGTCATTATTGTTAGAATGAGGGATAGAGAAATATACCTTCTTAAGAAATAAATTGTATGGAATATGCTACAAAATAAATGATCACTTGTGGATTGCAGATTGATAAGTTGTTCAATTGAGTCACTTGTACGTTTCATTTTTGTATCAAGTAAGCATTATGTGTAAAATAAATCATCATTTGAGAAATTTCTTTAGGTTCATATAGTAGCATTTAACAAATCATATGAAAGCAAAGAAAAATTTTAAGATTGTGATACCTTCCCACTTCTTAAGACCTCCTACCAAAACTCATAAAAATTTTCAATTTTTATGTGTAATTGAGTGTGTGATAACTTGGTAAGCAGCCTAAGGCATACAAACCTTAAAAAAAAATCACAATTATGATTGCAAAGCTAGAGAAATCACAATACATTAGTTTTAATGGAGTCCCTAAGCCTTCATTAAGACTTAGTTGGCCATATGACCCTCTATAACCTAAGCTATTCTTTGTAAGAGCCAAAGTTGCCCATGTACTATGTCAAATGTGTGACATAATATTTGTATCGAGCTTTATTATGTGGCATATACCATGTATCACTTATGTTAGAGGTTGTACATGTTATGACTTACCTCATTGGGTATGAATACAATCCATACGTAGGGTTTCTATCTTCCTAAACCTCCTATAAAAAGGGAACTCATGTTGAGGAAAGTAAGTCATTATTTATTGACATCTTTACTATGTTTAGATATTTGACTAACTTTATCATAATAGCCTTTTCGTCAAAGATAACCTCTCACAAAAATTACAAGTATGGAGACCCTAAAATTCCAATCGATGTACTAGGATTTTTACACTTATAACCTAAGAAAATGCTCAATAGTTATAGAACAAGGAGCCTAAAATTTAGAGAAATATAAAAAGCCAAACAAAAGTGGTATGCTCAAACAAACAAAAATATAAAAAAAAGGTAAAATGATGAAACCTTTCCATAGCAAAGTCTTTGAACACCATATATGCTTTTCATTTTATATGGAAAGGAATGTATGTTCAATATAAGCTCCAATAAAGTTGAAATCTTAAAGAAACAAGAATGAGTTTGGACTCCAAATGTTTAACAACAACATTTGGACAAGTTAGCTTAGTGTTGACTACGATGGAGAGGTAAGAATTTTCGTTTAAGGAGTGATTGTAAAATATTGACCTTTATTGATTTTTTTTCTCTTTCGTTCCCAACCTTGCTTGTCTTTATATCTATTTTCTCTCTACATATTTGTATATTTTTACATTTTAATTTGGAATAACATCTTACCTTTTGATAGTTAGTGATCCATTATTTTGGCACCAACATTTCAAGTTCTATTAGCGGTTGGAATTTGGATAATAGTAGTATGATCATAAGCTCTGTCTACTATCATATATAGAGCATCAAAAAGAAAAATATATTATATTATAACATTTCAGCTAAATTTTCATAAAAATAAATGATTAAAATGAATCACTATTAATGTATTGTTTTTCTTATTTATATTCTTGTTAAAAGTTAATTTAGCAAAATAAGAGAATATTATTTTGGTATTTCAAACTTTACTATTTGTAACGTGTATTTGTTGCCATCTAAAACAATTCATTGGAAAAGAATGGTATTTAAATATGCAGTCACATTGGTGGCATGGGAAATAAACAAGCTAACAAGAGATACGCACTCCATTCCCTTTGAACTTTTCTTAAAAATTTTATAATACATTTAACGACCAACAACAATTCTAACTATTCATTTTTTATGCCATCTTTTTCCACAAAAATTAACAAAAAAGGATTATAGAAACAGCAAATTTGAAAAAAAACATTTGTATAATATAAATCAAATGAATAAAATCATTTTATTGGTTATTATATTGGCTCTTCGTTTTCTCCAACGTACGTGCGGGGCACATGGGGCATGGAAGTTGGAAACAATATCACAATGAGCCATGAGGGAAATGTCCGGTCGGTTTGGTCGGTGGTTGGTCGTTTGGAGATTAATGTGTGAACAAAATCTATAACAGAAAGTGACCAAACTTTGAAATCTTTGTTTAATTAATCATATGAAGTAACTAATTAGGCTCATCTAGTGGCTCTCTTTCACTGCTGCCCCAACAAATGGGCCTACCAAAAATCTTACCAGAAAGTATAATATTCCGTTGTTTTTAAATTTAGGTATTTAAAAAATTTAATTAATATTAATTTATTAAAAAATTAAATAAAATTAAAGAATTTAAAGTATAATTAAAAGAAATTGTTTTTATCTATAGAATAATTTAAAATTGAATTAAAATTAATTTTAATTTATAAAACTTAATAATTTACAAAAAATTAACAAATTAATTAACTAACTAATTTTTAGTAATAAAAATTATTAAAATAAATTAAATCAAAAATTCGTTATATTTTATGTCCAAAAAAATAAATGAATTTCATTCGTAGATATTGAATATCTGGCAAATTCCACGTGGAGACAAAGAGACGTCCATTGGAAAGGCCAAAGGTGGCAAGTACCTGCCACGAATCGGCTGACGTGGCAAACACACGAAGCGAGTTCCACGAAATTAACCATACACACGAGAGTAGCAAAACTGCCACGGGACCGGCTTCTGAGGGCCACTAAGGCCTTCGCTGGCTCTCTTGGTAAAAATCGTCTCTCTCTCTCTTTTCTTATTCATGTTTTCTCAGTTTGCCCTTCCGCCAAGGAACATCGATACTTTCTCTCTCTAATTTCCTTTTTTCTCTATCTATACCATCGTAAAGGATCGTTTTTGATGCATTTTGATTGGTTTCTGACGTGAATCCGTCTATTTTTTGCACTTCGTCACAGGTATTCGCTTCTGGGTGATTTACAATTTCCGGTTTGTTTTCTTGAGTTTTTGCGTTCACTCCGTTCCAACGAAGTCTTGTTTCGTTGTTTGTTATAGCGAGTTGGTTTTTTCCTTTTTAGTTTTCGTCTTCATTTCTATTTTTGGTGCTTTTTTGTGATCTATTTTGCTTTTTCCTTGTTCCAACTCGACGTTTGTTGTGTGCTTTCTCCTTCGTTTTAGATTTTAGTTGATGGGTTGCGATTCATTATTAATGTTGGTTATGAACAGACGTAGTTAAAATGCATCCGGTTATGGTTTAAGGGCCATGTTTCCATTCACATTTGACTATTTATCACAATCTCCGTTTGCATCAGGGATGGAAGATTGCATTTTGGGCTCAAGCTAGACCATCTGTGAGGCGGTTTTGATCTTGGATTGTTGGCATGTGTATATAAGTAGGATCTAAAAACTGAGTCTTTGGTTCTTGTGCTGGTTTTTGGATGCTGGAATTGAAAGACTCTTGAGAGGGACTCGTACCAATTTTGTCTAATCTGGAAGATTAATTTAGCGATTTTGAGAGTGTTATCTGCGTTAGAAATTTGTGATGTCGAGTTATATAGGTGTTCATATCTCCGATCAAGGGCTTCAAAGTCAGTTCACACAAGTGGAACTTCGTAGTCTTAAATCAAAAGTGAGTCCGATCTCATTGTTTCTTCATGCATTATATGTTTGAATTGTTAGAATTTTTTATCCTGATTACGCTAGGTTGGACCTTTAGACTATATTTTCTTTCTTCTGAATATAGCTTCATTTCATATGCTTTCTTCGTTCTAGTTCCTCTCAATAAAGAATCAAAACGGCAAGGTTACTGTTGGAGATTTGCCATCTTTGATGGCAAAGCTAAAAGCTTTTAGCTCAATGTTCAATGAGGAGGAGATAACTGGGATCTTGAGTGAGTCATTTTCTGACCTGAGCAGTGATATTGATTTTGAAGGCTTCCTTAGGGTAAGTAGTTTTCTGTTTCACTTCTGATAATTGGCTGAGAATGAAGTGAATGTGGAATTAGAATTCTTTGTCTTCAGCTATCTTGGAGGATGCCAGAGGGAAGACATACATGATGTTTCCATCAGAATAAATTGTCAGTTTATATATGATTTTGCCTGTTCATCAACTGTTTTCCAATTTGCAGGCATATCTGAATTTGCAAGGTCGAGCTAAAACGAAATCAGGGGCTGCAAAACATGATTCATCATTTCTCAAGGCAACTACAACCACTCTTCTTCACACAATCAATGAAGCAGAGAAATCATCTTATGTTGTTCACATAAACATTTATCTAGGGGATGACCCATTTCTGAAGCAGTTTCTTCCTTTAGATCCAGCCACAAATGATCTATTTAATCTTGTGAGAGACGGAGTACTTTTATGGTATATGATAGTGCATACTTGACCTTTTTGCTTCTTTCATTTGCTAATTAACAGAGATTTGACAATAATGTTGTTATCTTGTGGGGTGTTGTAGTAAGCTTATAAATGTTGCTGTGCCGGGAACAATAGATGAACGAGCCATAAACACAAAACGAGTTTTGAACCCATGGGAAAGGAATGAAAATCACACTCTGTGCCTCAACTCTGCAAAAGCTATTGGATGCACGGTGGTTAACATTGGTACACAGGATTTGGTGGAAGGAAGAGTAAGCTTGAGCTGACTTAGATTCTCTAATGGATATGGCATGAGTTTTTTTCTGAAGGAATTTGCATTGTTTGTTTATTTGCAGCCTCATCTGGTACTTGGATTGATTTCTCAAATTATTAAGGTGAAATTCAAACTTTTTCCATGCACAGTTCAGAACTTTGTGGATTCATCGTTGCATAACAAGAAGGTCGTGGAGTTTTAAACTGATAGTTATACATTGACTATGATAATCACAGATTCAACTTTTAGCAGATCTCAACCTTAAGAAGACACCACAGCTTGTGGAATTGGTGGAAGACAATACTGTAATGCAATTTTGTTTTTGAGATATAGTGTGATATCCGGATTTCCGTACTTTAAACCAGAAGTGATATTTTCTCAATCTTGGCTTGATGTTTCTTACAGGATGTGGAGGAGCTTATGGGGTTAGCTCCTGAAAAAGTCTTGCTGAAATGGATGAATTTCCATCTCAAGAAAGGAGGCTATGAGAAACCTGTCACAAACTTCTCTTCTGATTTAAAGGTACTGACGGCTAAAATTTTATGTTAAGAGCATTTACTTGTAGAAAAATATGTGAGCTCATAATTGCTTGGATTCCCCGTTTTTAATCATGTCATAGACTCATGCTTGATATTTACTTTCAATGCTTTGGAATTTCTTCTTTGAACATTGAAGAGTCTCTTTCATATGTTTGATGTCTATTTGCAATCTATTTCATCCTCTATGGGAAATTTATGTTTATCACTGAGCAATGTCAAGAGCAATAATTCGTTTGGTCCCGCTTTAGAAACTCAGCAATTTCAGTGTACTTTGATGATGTCTGCTCATAATCTGTTTTGTCTAAGGAGAAGAGCAGTTGCAGCTGTTATCCTTTGTTTATTCCCTGTTATGCTTGAGTAAGAAAAACTGAAAAAAACACGAATCTGAAGTTTTCAAACTAAATTAGTAATGCTTTTATTTGCATTTCTGTAGGATGGAAAGGCTTATACCTACTTGCTCAATGTCCTTGCACCAGAACACTGTGATCCATCTACTTTGGATTGCAAGGATCCCAAAGAGAGGGCGAAGCTGGTGCTTGATCATTCAGAGAAGATGGGATGCAAACGGTATTTGAAACCCGAAGACATTGTTGAAGGCTCAGCAAATCTGAATCTTGCTTTTGTGGCACAAATATTTCATCAAAGGTCGGAATGAAATTGCTGTTCCTTTTCCTTAATTGCACTAATGTTTCTGAATCGCCTTTTGGAATTGAAATTGGGTATGCTACATCTGAAAAATAAATTGCAATATGTTGTTAACATGCTGCTTATGGCACCACTCTTTATGAGAATTGAAATTGTGTATTCTACATCTGAGAAAGAAATTACAATATGTTGTAACATGCTGCCTACAGCATACAATGGTAAATCAATGTGGACCCAATCACCCAAGAATTGCTCGAGGCTTGAAAAAGCTGCTTTCTACTCATCATCCTCAACTTATGTTTTATCCATCCCATACTTATTGATTGATTTGTTTTACATGCCATGGACTATTCAGATGGCCAGAAGAATAAGAATTATGTTACTTCTGAAAGCATGATTAAAGGGAAAAGTAAGTAGATGAGAGCTTATGATGAATCAGTAGGTGCAGTGGTAGGACAAATCTGGTCTGTTGTTACCCCCAACTCCTCACCCTCACCGTCTCCCTCGCCCCTTCCCACCACTCCTGAGAAAAAAGCTTGATGAAATGTCCAAACTATGGTGTAAAAATACTCATCTTTTAAGATTCTTACTGTTTGTTCATCCTATAATTCCAAATCTACAGCTTTCCCAATAGTTTTTGGCTTCATCTCCACTATTTTCCATGTCTGTCCGCTGCATAATCCAAAATTCTTTTTTCTACCCACTTCCTTTCCTTCTACTACTGTTCATTGTTGACTTTGTATTGAATCAGGATTCTTCTGTGTTCATTTTCAGGAGTGGCTTGACTACAGACAGCAAAACGATTTCTTTTGCAGAGAGGATGACAGATGACGTGCAGACATCTAGAGAGGAGAGATGCTATAGATTGTGGATCAACAGTCTTGGAATTGCGACTTATGTTAACAATTTATTTGAAGATGTTAGGAATGGGTATGTGCTCCTTTTACATAGCAACTGGCATTTTGATTGACTATTCAGAATTCAGTGTGTTGAGCTTCTTATGAATTAAGCATCCTGCATGGTATTCTCCATCATGAGGAACATGCTTTTAGGAGTTGGAATATGTACTTTACAGTTGTGCAGGTTTTACTCAGCTTAAAATTCTGGGATTTGTTTTTTAAATTGCTTACTACTTCAATCAAGTTCCTTGTGCACTACATAATAATCACCTTGATGCCTTGGATGAAAACTTATTTTTCTTCTTTTGGTTGAAGTCTAGTAATTAAGGTAGCTAAGTGCCAAGCTTGATTGTCTAATACTTTTGGCTGCAGGTGGCTACTTTTGGAAGTGCTTGACAAGGTTTCTCCCGGATCAGTTAATTGGAAGCAGGCAACAAAGCCTCCAATTAAGATGCCGTTCAGAAAAGTAGAAAACTGCAATCAAGTTGTAAAGATTGGAGGACAGTTGAAATTCTCCCTTGTAAATGTGGGTGGAAATGATATAGTACAAGGAAACAAGAAACTGATACTTGGTAATCTTCAATATCTATTAGGGATTGGTAACTATTTCCATATAAGATACTTTTATTTGCTATTAGTTTTGTTTTGGTTATCTTATGAGAGTTTTCCTTGACGAGTAAATGGTATTTGAGATCTGATGTTTATGTAAAATAAAGTGTCCTTCCTCCTCCTTTTGTATAAACAATTTTTTTAAAAAAATTCCCTCAATATGGCTAAAATTCATCGGATATTTTTCAGCTTTCTTGTGGCAGTTGATGAGATATAATATGCTTCAACTTCTGAAGAACTTGAGATCTCGCTCCCAAGGAAAGGAGATCACTGATTCAGATATCTTAAAATGGGCAAATAGAAAAGTTAGAAGCTCTGGCAGAACTTCCCAGATTGAAAATTTCAAGGTATAGGAAATTTGTGCCTTCGTCTCCATATAAATCACCACATCTGACATATTATGCTTATCTTGTGTTACTGGCTTTTAATTATTTAAGGATAAAAGTCTGTCAAATGGAATCTTCTTCCTTGAGTTTCTCAGTTCTGTGGAGCCAAGAGTGGTCAATTGGAACCTTGTTACCAAGGGTGAGAGTGGTATGACATCGTGTAAACTTTCTTGAACTAAACTGTTAATTCTTCTCAATTTGCCTGTGGTGGCGCATTATGATCATTGTTTTTATCTTTAATGGTTTTCCTCTGACCATCCGGACTGTAGATGAGCAGAAGAGGTTGAATGCTACCTACATAATCAGTGTTGCTCGGAAACTTGGCTGTTCCATTTTCTTGTTGCCTGAGGACATCATGGAGGTACTGATACTACTTCTTTCCATTTATTACCCATCTTATAGAGAAGTCTCAGATGACAACTTTCCATGCTCCTTGGAACATTGATAGTCTTATTTTGGATGCGTTAGTTATGCAACAGCAATATACGTGAGGATTTAGTCTGATTGTTAATCTGTTTTGTGGCAGGTAAATCAGAAGATGATTCTTACACTTGCGGCTAGCATTATGTATTGGAGTTTGCAAAAGGCAGCTGAAGATGGAGAGTCCTGTCCTTCCACTGCCAACAGCTCAACATACCCTACTCCTGAAGCATCCCCGGCACCATCTGTTAGCGGTGAAGATGACGTCTCCTCCCTGAATGGTGAAGTGTCAAACTTTAATATTGATGATGCAGCCTCTGATACTACAGTCTGTTCGCAGATCGAGAATGAAGAACTGCTTCAGGTGAATAAAGTGTAAGGATATGTTTCTAAGAGAATAGATAATGTGGTATACAGGAAGTGAACACACGTCCAGTACAGCGTCGAGTGCATATGTTTCCTCTTACAGCAAAAATGAATGCACCAACCATAGGACCCCTGTAAAACACAGTTTGGCAAAGATAGAAGTGCACAAATTTCTCGTTTTTGCCCTTTATTACATACCATTAAAAGTAGGTTGTACTATTATAGGTGTATTCTTTTGAGCATTTTTTAACGTCTGATCAATAATATCAAACGCTGAAAACAAGGATGGGCCGATTACTGGAACAAATAATTTGTTTCTACTAAGTAGGCACATGTATGATTTAACTCTATTTTATCTTTTTTCATAAAATCGAGTCGGGTTTTGAGAGCCTCATCAGGTTCCTGCTTACAGGCTGACGGGGTTGCTGAGGAACTACACAAAATATGGGACAGTCCAAACTCGCAAGTACTCTGACGTTGTGCTCTCCACCATGTAGTTCACCACATTCTTAGGTTTGCCCTCTCCTAATAATAAGTTCCTTTGATTCGAAAAAGTAATGGAAGACAAAGGCCGGGAAACACTAGTTTCTTGACCAAGTTGCAAGCTTTCAATGAGTTTGTTTCAACCAAGACTCTTGAATACACAAATCCTGACTATGCAAGGTTCTTGGAAATTCATAACCTCAAAATTGACGGGTTTTATCATGAACAAGAGGTCAAATCGTGAGACTTTTAGTCCATCCCACCTTATTGACTCCGTTAAATACCAGGTAGGCTTTAGGCTTTGTTATCAGACTTTTTAAACTTTACGTTTCAGCGAAATTTTAATTAGGTGTTGAAGATAGCGATGACAATTGTGGGGCTTAGACATTTTAATTATTTGATTATTTTGTTATATTACCAATAGATACCAAATAATAAGAAAAGGAATTTAAAATAAAATTATAATAGTGATAAGTAATTCTGTTCTCAATATTATTTTATGAATTGGGCTTGAAATGGGTGAAATACTGTATCCTGAATTTTTTTTTAAAAAGAAAAAAACCTAAGATCTTGAAATTATCCAAAAATAAAAACCAAACTCAGACCTCAAAATGCACAATTCCAAAGATCAAAGGCTTTTCTCCGATAAGATGACAATTTTTTTTAATGTATGAGCTTAAATTTAGTCATTTTTCATGAATTAGTTTATAAAACATGTTCAGATTCGAAATTTAAATAGTTTATACAAAATAATATTATTTTATTTAAAAATTTTGAGTCATAAATAAAATTGGCCGGTTCAACGACTAGTCAACTCGTGCCTCAAACAATGCAATTACCTTACGAACACGCATCTCTAGAAACGCTGGGGACAAATGACATAAGGGCATCTCCAACCACTGCACCAAATTTTTACACCAAATTTGGTGCAAAGTGGAATATTCCTAGAATCTTTTTACACCAAATTTTTTGTTACTCCAACCATTTTACACCAAATTTTTTTCAAAGAATCTACCACAATAATTTAGTTATTAACTCAATTAATTTATATTCATATAACC
>JANZLX010000213.1:39566346-39585157 GCA_025531955.1 Erythroxylum orinocense
GCCTTAGCTGGATCTTCAGTAGGTGGGCTGAAGGTTGGATCACTCGTGACTGAATTGGACTTCTTCTTCCTCCTCCCTTATACCTTCAAAGGCCTATCAGTACTTTATCACCTTACTTTCCATAGAAATTCATGTCCATATCAGAAACATTGATTACAAATGTTCAAACTAGGCAAGCATAGGTCAATTAACACCCTTTTCAGAACGGGGTTTCTGAGTTGGTTAGTTCTCCTTACCCTGGTTCGTATTGCTGGAATCATGCCTTTTTGTTTTGAATTTACACACATCAGTGATTTCTTACCTTAGGGAAGGAGTAATACTAATTTGGCAAGGACTTACTTGATTAAATCTGTTAATTGGATAAAAGAAGGGATTTTCATGGCTTTGGATGTTAGGCTTGAGTTGTACCGTTTAGTTCTCACCTCTGATTCATGGCATTGACACTTAGCTCTTAGTTCCACATATGGTCCTTTCTTGGTCATGCTTTCATTTAAATGTTTCAATGTACGGCCATAACCAATCTAATGTAAATAAGGGTCGCAAATCTTCATGGACCTGCCACTTGCATTATTTGAAGCCATAGAAGTGTTGTAAGTTGTACCATGTAGGATTATATTCATTTCTTACAATCTGATGGCTTGCCATCTGCATTTTTCAGGTGGTAACAAGTTTGGGTGATCCATCAGCAAACATAATATTCGGGGTTGTCCTAGATGATCGTTATAATGGAGAGATTCATGTGACCATTATTGCAACTGGATTCTCTCAGTCTTTTCAAAAGAGACTCTTCTGACAGACCCCAAAGCTGCAAAACTGCTAGATAGAACGGGGGGGGGGGGGGGGGGGGGGCTCAAAAAGGCAAAGGATTTCCTACCCCACTTAGAACTGCAACCTCACCTTCAACTTTTCCTTCAAGACCATCTCCATGAAAGCTTTTCTTTTAGTTATTTTTTTTAAAGCCATCTTGGAAGTATAGTCTGATAGTTCACGTTGAAAGGTGCAACGTTGCCACCTTTCTTTCGCTTTAATGCCAATGTAACCGTTGTTACTTATGTTGGAGAACAACATTCACTTGTTTAATTTTAGTGATCAAGCAACAATGTTCATTGCTTATCAAATCTTCTGTATTTTAGGTATCCAAATGAGTTTTGTCTTTCGTTGTTAGTCTCCCTTTTTTTTAACCCTCTTCTCTTAAAGTTTTACTTACTATTCTTTGTTTCATAAACTAAAATCTATTAATATGTCCGTACTTATCACAAAGCTAACATTACATATTATATGAGTGATGATAATGCATAAATGTTTTACTTATTTTATGCGTGTAAGCATAATGAAAAATTTTAGTTTGAACATTAAATGTGGTGAATAGTTTTTTACTGAAATGAGCTATCATGACTATATGTATGATGCAGACTTTGAATAAATACTTGATGTATGCTTCTTTAAGGTCTAAAGGATTATGAATGAGTTTGCATGTCATTACAGAAGTTATGTCTATTCTTCCCTTAAAATTATTGATCTCTATGTGAAGATTGTTAACCATATATGAAAGCATGTTGCTTGCTCTTAGAATTACTCATAGTGGATGTAGCATATGCATGCAAATGCTTATATGTGAATGCTCCATACTCATTTGTCACGATATACAATGATTTTTTGCTATGCAAATATTTTCTATTAGTAAACATGGTTTTTAAAATTAACTTCACAGTTATGGTTGCATCATATTCCATGCTTATTATTGGAATTCTTTTGAGCTCTTAAAATATTTTTTATTTTTTACTTTTCTTTATAAACTTGGACAATGAGTTATTGAGGGCATTAACCTCCTTTGCAATATTTCATTCTTATGTTTTAATGCATCCAAGTTGTAATTGTCATCAATAATCACATTTTTAGATTCTTTAATATTATGCAATTTACTATTTATATTTTCATTCTCATTCATGGATGTATCCAACTGTTTTTAAACTTCCTTGAATTTGGAAGATAATTTCTTCCTTTTCTTACACATGATTTTGAAACTTTTTGACTAGACTATCTTATGTCAACTCACTATAATCACTATTACATGATTGGATTTGGATATTACCTCATCATCGTTTATAGTGGTAAAGCACCTGTGAGCTATCTCTTCTCCAGTTGCTCATTTTCATACTTGTGCCATCTCAAATTGAGGCTTTAAGTGTTGTCTTCTTATATTTGTGCTTATTCTCTTTCTTATTATTTCTTTCATACTTGTCATCATCCTTGAGTAGGGGGCAGTGATTTTATGCAATTAGATTTTTTACATTTAAAACAAATAATGTTAGAGAATTTATGTTTTAAATTACCTTTATCTTTCCTGAAATCCTTTCTTTTAGAAAATTTTTCTTTCAAAAACTTCTTGAATTATCTAGTGATTAAGTCAATGTCTTCTTCATCACTTTCACTAGTTGAAATCTTTTCCTCTTCGCTTGATTCTTCCTTTGATATTTTAAATGCTAAGTTCTTTTTCTTTGAAAGTGTCATTTTTTCTTGTATCTCTTAAATCTCGTTTCGTATGTCAAGAGAGATCTTATAAGTTCCTCTAATGGTAGTATTGTTAGATCTTTAACTTCTTATATAATCATCACTTTTGCTTCTTACATCTTTGGAAGTACATTAAGCAATTTTATTGCCATTTTAACATTAGTGTAAGTCTTTTCAAAACATGTAAGTGTATTATTAATATTAATAAACCTAGTGTACATATTAGATATACTTTCATTATGCTTCATTTGAAACCATGTTAATGTGTTAATATGCCAACTTTGCTTTGCTTTACTTGATTTGTTTCCTCTTATGTAATTTCTAATGTATGCTAATTGTCATATAGACGTTTCACATATAAAGACCCTATTAAATTCATTTCTTTATAATGTACAAAATAAGAAGTGTATGACCTTACTATTTAACAAAATTAATCTCTTATCTTGAGGTTCTCATTTTTCCTTTAGTTTAAGGATTTTTGTTATCTACATTCGTAGGTATAAAGAGACTATTTAATAATGTTATTTATAAGTTTGCACTTTTGGCCATTAAAAAGAATATGATCCTAGTTTTCCAACAGAAGTAATCATTCTTATCAAAGAAAAACGTTTTACTAATGTTTTATCCCTCTTTGTTGAATGATGATGATGATGCTCCAACGTATGCTATTATGATCTTTGTTATAGAATTTCGTTAGAAATGTTAGCCTAATGAAACCACTCTGATACCACTTATTAGCCCATAATGGAATCCAAAACGTGCTTAATTAGGTGTCTATAAAATTCAATAATTTTTCTAACCATTTTACTCAATTAACAATAATCAATATAAATAATGATGAGGAAATTACTTAGCATAAGTCAATTAAACAATAATTTAAAGAAAATACAAAAAAAATATAAACCAATTTATAGTGGTTATGTAAACAATTCATGCTTACGTCAACTCCTAAGACTCTTTTTATAATTTTACTATAATTCTTCTTTCAAAAAGAAGAATAACCTTTGTACAATCCTTTTGGGTAAATAAGAACCCTTTTACAATCTTCTTCTAAAGTGAAGAGGAACTATAATTTCACTTGAATCACGTCCATTGAATGCACAGATTCATTAGCTATTAAGAGACTAGTCAATTATCAGGCATAGTGGTTAACAAATTCTTGATACATCAAATTTAATAATGCAAACCTATATTGGTTGACCACTGACTCATATATATCAACCAACCCCTTAAAAAAATGTATTATTAACAACTTTAAATGCTCAACTCATTTTGTCTATTGCAATTATGATTTAAATGCTTCCCAAAATATTCTTTAAAGGGTGTTTAAAAAATCAAGAGGTTTTTCTTCTAAAAACAAAAACTTTAATACCTCTTAATGAATGAAAATGCTCATGCAAAGAAGTAAGATGAAATGTTTATGAATGGTGAGCTTTTGAGATTATCAAATTTGCGGAGTGAAATTATAATTAATAATATAAGATATAAATGTCCTTGATGAGTCTTGTTCTCCTTTTATTCTCAGTTTGGTATTCATTCTAACGATTGCAAACTTTAGTTCTCTTTGTCAACTTTATAAACTATCTTCTTGAATTTATAATTTTATTTTGTTCTTATATTACATTTCATCAAAATAATAAACTCTTACTCATCACTAAGAATTATGTTTTTTTACCATCAAAATATTGATCAGAACCTCCCTTATTTCAATATATTCGATTAAGATTCTACATCCTGCTGCTACTAAGTTAGCAACTTCAAGTACTTTAAAATTTTGTGACATGTAAATACTTTTCAAATCAAATTATCAAAGGGTGTGAAAGAAAAAGATGTTTATGTTATTATTCTAGATAACGAATTTTAGAATGCTTACTTGATTATTATGAAGATTGTAACTCTATTATAAGGTTGTTAATTAAGGATTGTTGACTCATGTAAAAACTGTATTTAGGGTATATATATGATGACATGTATAGAGTTCATAAAATAATTATGAATATTTTTAAATGAAAGTAGAAATTGTAGAAGCATTACATAGATATTATTAATCAACAATAGGCTAAGTAACATACTCAAAATATCAACTTAGCATCTTACTTTCTTAGTCCTTATTACATATATATTAAAGATGTACGTACAACTGTAGACATTATGGGCAGTTTTTCGATGTAATTGAATGCAAAAGTTTTTTCTTTAATAAGAGCAATCAAACACAACAAATGAAATTAAATTGTATTATAAGAGTTAAGGGAGTTTACTAGATCATTTACAAAGAGAGGACTTATAATAAAAAAAATGCAACTTGGTAAGTTTTCATACTTTTTAATTTCATCTTTTACATATTAATACTATTTTATTTTTAAAATTATTAATTTAAAATATAAATGACTGGTGGAGATTATTTGAAGAAAATGTTCTCAAATTGAGAAAACTTGTGAAATTACCCGATCAAATGACTTCTTCATTAGGTTATGAATGTAATTGGAGCGTTTTTAATTTTATTATTATGAAAAAATGAAATTGTATGGAATATCAAAGATTCAATAATCTAATTTACATTATTTGTAATTTAAGGATGAATAATAGGTATTTTGTTGATTGAATTTTATTTTTCAATTATTGATTTTATAATTTTTGTAGTACGTATTTAGGGTGTTTAGTAAGAAGATAATATAAGTTTTAATTGATATTGATTGTATTAAGTACGCTAATTTTTGGATTGAATAAAAAGAACTATTGCTTGATCTTGATTATAGTAATTTGAAAAGACAATTTATAGAAAAATGTATTTGTAATTTGCAAATAGTCAGTTGATATCTTATTTTATACATATTTATAAATTAAAAGTATAATGTTCTATGATAGAAAACAATTTCAGACATTCTTGATTTATAATTTATTTCAATGTAATAGAAAATGTTGATGCAAATAGTTTGAATGAAGCATGATTTATGTCTTTAAATAGTATTAGAGAAAAAAATTTGACAATGATAAAACACACATTTCTTCAAGAACACAATTTTATGATTAATTTAATTTTTTTAAAATTATTTAAATTATTATTAATTGATTATACATTAATAAGCATTGGATTGTTTTTTTTATTTTAATAAAGTATTTAATTTTTATATTATTTTCATTATTTTTATTTTTTTACTACATACCAATTTTATAATAATCTAACACTGATCTTCTTTTCAATTTGATATTCAATTGGATTTTTAAAACATTGGTTATTTACACTAAAATATGTTATAAATATGTTAGTTATTTTTCGAAAGTAGTATGAAGTGTCATATTTTTTAATTCTTCTACAAATGTAAATTTATAATGATGGGAGGCTGGGTTTTTCTGCAAACAAATCAAAGTCTTCTTGTAGAGATCTTTGGATTCCCTCTAAACGTAAGGAGTCCATGTTGTATGCTAACAAAAAAAGGTGGAAAAGAAAGAAAAACTTCCAAGACATCCTGCTAGAATATCTGGCTGAGTAGAGTATCCTGCAAGAACATGTGGCCGAGTTGAGTATGGCCTGTGAGGCTTTGACACCGGCAGTTTCGAGTTTCGACAGCAACATCACAATAATTGACTTGACTTTGCCATGATAAGCTTCCGAATCGTATGAGCAATTACTCGGAACATACTTGAGTGAACCCGATATTGAACAATTGAACCATGTGCTGGTTCTTCATAACAGGCTTTTATAAAGTTGTTAGGACTTCAACAAAACTTTTATTAGTGGTAACTATTTTTAACATAATTCAGCCTGTATCAGACATTGGAATTAGACTAATTCTCTTTCCTAGGAAAAAATTTGGAACTTGAAAGATAAATTACACACGCATTCTAGACAACTTTCATGGCTGCTAACAAATTACAAGAAAATTGACAACTCAGGTTTAGGAGTAAATGACAGCATGCTTTCACCAAAAAGTTCAAACATAGATGCCAGCAGGCTTCCAGTATCCGTGTCCTCTTTCCAAGCCTGAGCAAGGACGTTTGATGTCTTTGATACCTCACCACCAGCCTCCCTTCCGACAATATTCTCATTAGATAATGGCCGGGCAGACATAGCCATGCTAGAAACGCCAACAGCTGTTGCCAACCCACCCCCTTGAATGGAGTTCATTGCTATCCCCCGCATCGGCATTGCACCTTCTGTTGCTATTTTCTTAAGTGGCTGTTGTGACAATAAATTGTCCATGCTTGCTTTGCGTTTGTCTTGATTATAAAGAAGCAGGAATCATTCGCAGAAAAAGAAAAAGTAAATAAAAGGGTTATGGATAAAGAGAAACATAAATTAACGTGCTCCTAGACTGATAAATAACCCAACCACCGGTCCACTAGGAAGAAAATAATATAAGGTATGACCATTATATAACTAGAATCAAAGTTGTCGTAACAATTCCGAGTTATATGCACAGTAGATATACCGTTGTTAGCTCTCTAGAACTATCTACATGCCCCTAAACCAATTTATCCTCCAAAATTGTAGCTTTGATCATCATAATTTTTATCATTAAAGCATTTGTTAAAGCTATCCACTTACTGTTCATTTCCACCTTTCAAATTTCTGATCAATTACCGGGAAAAATTATTCTTCAACACGCTCAGTATTTGTACTCCTAAGCATACTTGACATCAACACTACAGTAAACAAAACATGCCAGAACCAACTGCTGTATGCGCATAGAGGACAAGAGAGAGAAGAATTACTTGGCATGGGAATTACAATTCTTCCATTGTACTTGGAGATGGAACGTGAGATGGAACGTGACGGTGTTAGCAAATGAGGTACAGCTTTCAGTCGATCATACAAACATAAACCAGCAGCATGCTACAGATTTTACAGGTGGGTCAACAACAAATTTCGCTATCCTATCAATATTGTCACACATGAAATGATAAAGAGCATCAAACATCGCACTCACCATCAAGACACCATAAACACGGCAAGCTTCATACCTCTTTATTTCATTTTTTTGCTTCTCAAGAAGCATTTCTGGTTCAAGGAGAAGCAAATAAGGCTCTAAATTTGGTAGAATAAGAAGACGTACCTATTAAAAGTCAAGAAGTAATAAAAAATTTTCAAAATCAGATGTATGGAAAGAGGTGTTTCAAATATTGGATAGACAACATCAGGGACCATAATTACAACTAAATGATCTTCAATATAATACAATAACAAGACAAGCCTTCAACCCATTTTGATATAATCTAGATGGGATCTCAGATAGCAATCCTACCTTTCAACATTATTTCATAGTGAACCTTTTGAAAACTTAAAAGTGAGGCTAAAAGCACAAGAACCTTGCCATTACCCCATGAAAAAACTGAATTGAATGAGACACCAAAATTAAACATAATGTCACATAATAGTAAAACAATATAAGCAAAAGAGAGTTACTTAAATTTTAGTCGAATGAGAGTTACTTGTTTTACTTTTTCTTAGAACAACAACAATTCAGTGAAAGTCCTGCTAATACGCAAGGTCTAGAGAGGTCCAAAAATATGCAGTCTTATCCCTAACTAGTGTAGAAACAATTTCCGATACTTGTTTTACTTTTTCCTGAAGCTTGCAATTTCAAAATAGTACACAAGAAAGACTTCCATTGGGAAACAATTTCAAAATAGCTAACAAGAGCCAAGCATATCTAATATTAAAAATAACTCTTTGCAGAAGAAAAAAGGAAAAAAAAACAAATTTACTTTGCCAGCAAAAGCATTGTAAAAGAAATGAAGACCCCGGCAAAAGCATTGTGAAAGAAATGAAGTACCACGCTGGGTCCTAGGGCTGCCAACCCTTGTATAGCACCATAATGTTGAGGCAATGATTTTGTTGTGTCCAAGAATGCATGTAGTAGCGTCCTTGTCACGCGAGACTGCAGATTGTGATAAACATGCCCAAATCTACAAAACTTTAAATGATAAGGTTCATACACAATGCCTATTACAACAAAGGTTGAATTGGTTAAGAATCTCTCTCAGACACAACTTGCATGTGAAAACTTATAACAAGTTCATTCAGAGTGAGAAGAGAAATATCCAGCATTTGATGTGAACTGCATTACCCAAGCGTAAAAGCAGAGGAATAAGTTTGATGCAAGCTTCACCAAACCAGAACTCAGATGATTTTACCATGAGAAGATAATGAACTTGAATGTAATGCATATTAACAAAAGAAAAGCAAAGAACTCACCTTTTGCATATTGAAGAGATCAGGTTTGCTGTGAAATCTCTAAGCTCCCAGTGGTTGTCAGAAATTTTATTTCCCAACCTTTTAGCTACTAGACAGGTAAGAATTGATGGCATCAATTGATGTAACTGCACAAAGAGAAAGGTAAGTTAAGCATTTAAAATTAGTCTTGAACAAATATACCAGTTAGTTCAACTCTTAACTACAAGAAGAGCTGAAAATGCATTATTGTCAGGATACTACTAAAAAAGTCGATAAATCTTTCTACATCTTTTCATGCAGTCCTATACCTTTTTTCTGTTTCAATTGGGTCATAAACCTAAAACAATGAAACCAACATTAGTTAAACAGAATATAAGGCTTATTACTAGTTTGATAAATTTTAAATAGACTCGAGATAGTTCTTATCTTTGGAATATTATACTCTGCGAGATGTACATGGAATTGATTTACAAAATTTATATTTATTCCTTTTAATTTATTTGAAAGAATTTTCAACACACCAAAAAGGTCACAGTTTTAATTTAAAGATTTTATGAACTTCCTAAAAAATTAATTCAGTATTAACACGTAAAAGAAGATGAAGATATTTGAAATTATGTTAAGATATTCAAATTACTTATAGTTTAGGAATCTTAGGAATTTCAAACATATAAGTGAACAAGACTATATGTTTCGGAGTAAGGACTTAGAAAGTCATAGAACTTTTTCTATTTTAGTCATGCAACTTTTATTTAATCTAATTCAATCCTAAACTTATGACCTATCAAACTTATATGAAATGTTAGTAAAATGTTGACGTACCTGATGAAATCTGATGTTCAGGACTTGTTTAGTATGTTTCTAATAGGTTTGGAATGTAATGGAAAAAATAAAAAGTACAAGACTAAAGCAAAATGTTTTGAAGATATTTAAATTTCACTGAGAACTTATCCCTTATGGATAAGCATATAGATATTGCACATCAGAAAAATCAAAAGTAAGTGTATGTGCCTCCTTAACCTGTGAAATATTAACAGGTGGATTCAACATGCCAATCAGATACTTACATAAGGCTCTATATGTATGTGTGGATTTTGAAGAAGGCTTCGGGCAACACGCATCAAAGCAAACAAGAGCGAAATCTTATTCAAATTTCTCATAACCTGAAATCAGTGCGTAGAAACATAAATGAAACAGTTGAAAACTACAAAAAGAATAATAATAAAAACAATGTTGCACCATATATGACGCGATAGCCCACCTCATCAGCAATGAAATATGTAAAGTAAGGAACTAAAGGATGGATTCCAGAGTCTGTTGTCAAGCTCATTAATGCTCGTTTGAAAACGATAGAATCAGACTTCCTCACAGTTAGGTCAGTAATCTTGTCAAAATAAAGCTGTACAACAAAACCACAAAGATTCTTTTAATCTATCAAACTTCCAACGGCAAAATTTAAGAAGCACACAAACAAAGCAAAGCAGCTTCACCTGAAGTTCCCTAGATAATACATGCTTTACAGGTGATTTAATGTCAACCGGAAAACCATCTTCCTTGTATTCAGATCTTTTACCATCGACAGAAGCTGATATTGCTGCAATTATAGCAGAAAACAGAAATTCATATGAAGAAACAGAAAATCAAGTAACATAAAAACAACTTTCTCACGTTCAGATTTTACCCTCTACCATTGACACTAAGCTTCAAAAGATTACCTTCAACTGGAGCATTCTCAGGGATGGCAGGTTGAACTCCTTCAATCGCTAGCCAATGTGCAGTTACCGACGTATCAAGAGGCACTCTAGGCAAAGGCGCTTCAATTACCTACACAAATCAAAACAATGCAAATCTTATGACCCCCATGGCCTCTTCCACAATATCCGAATCATTTCTTTCTTACATCCTTAAACTCGACATCCTTATCATCGATGTAGTAGAGATCCTTATGTCCAGCAGCTCTCTTGAACCGCATTGAATCCCCCGAAGCAAACCCATATATTGGCTGCACCAAGAAAGGGGGAAAAAAACATCAACAATACCATTAAATAAAATTAATGAAAAATTCAAAACAAGCCAACACACACTCAAAAAAAAAAAAAAAGCGATAAAGAGAGAGAGAGATTAAACACTAGACCTCCACATTTCTTAAACTAACAGCACTATCCACATCATCTGTGGTTAAGGTAGTCCTTCTTGAATGACGCATGCACTTAACCGCCTCCTATAAATGGAAATAAGTATCAGAAACAGAAAAAGAAAATGTTAGTCAATTAAGTAACCAAGCACTGAACTTTAAACAAACAAATTGCGGCTAAAGAAAACAGACCTGCATGATCTCTCGAACACGGTACTCGACATCGGGGGCGAGGGCGAGTGCGACATCGGATGGCAAATTTGTAATTCCGACAGTCTGAGCAATCACCTCAATTGCTTCCTTAGGGATCACACTCATTATTCTTATTCAAGTTGACGCCTTTTTCATTAGGCTCCCACAATTAAATCGAAAATTTATGCCGTAAAATTATAATGTAGTGTTTGTGATTCGAAGAAATATGAGAAATTGATTGAATTGTAGCCTTCGAAAAGAGAGGGAAAATCAGAACCTGAAATCCTAGGGTTGCATGAATTGGGAAGAGAGAAGAAACGATCTATTATAGGTGGGTTGACAATGGGTCTAGTTGGGCCGTTCCTAGCTAAATTTAGGCTGATTCTGATCAGGTCAAACTGGGCCTCTCAAAACGTGATCCAAAATCTCAAATTTTAAGACTTGACTCAGACTTCATTTTGGATTCGCCGAAATTAAACTTTTCTGTCAAGCTTATCTATTAGAATTTATTTATAATGCCATTTTAGCATAATTTCTAACACTTTTTTTTTAAACAGACAATCAGTTATCTTTTGGATACATAAATAAATCTCGAGATTGAGGCTATAGCCTATAAATTCTGTACAACAGACTCGATCGAAATAACGTAAATAGAAATAATCGAACACAAGACCTTTTAACCTCATGCCCCTCCATTCCACCAACTCAACCATCCCCTACAAAGCCAAAAATTTAAACACGTGATATAATGTACTCAAACGTTGTATATTAATAAAAATTAAATTATAAAATATTCAAATTAATTATTTATTATTTATTATTTATTACTTTTGAAATCTGATAAATTAAATTCAATTGTTTGATATAAATATTTATTTATACCCTTCATATGATGTATATTCACGTAATTCATTCAAAATTTTCAAAAGCACATTAAAATATCATTTACAATAAAATGAATTAGCTATTGAATGTAATATATATTTATTAGTATTATTAAATATATTTAATAAAATGTTCAAAAAGTAATTTAAAATTTCGTTTATTTATTTATTTTAAAATTATTTAAAATACTATAAATTAAATTTAATTATTCGATGTTAAAAGTTTATTTCTATTCTTCATATGACGCCTTCATACATAATAATTAGTTTGAAATTGTAAAAATACATGTAACTATTATATATTTAATGCAATTCAATTATGAAATATAATATTATTAAATAGCTACTGAATATAACATATATAAATATGTTTACATTTAATTAATAACTCAAGTTTTAGTAATTTATCAATCAACTAAAATTTTATCGTGATTAATATTTTTAAAATTCTAATAGTAGAAGTGTATCAGTAATTATTATTATTTTACTATACTTGTACATCAGTATATGTATTTTTTTTTCCCTGTGTCAAAGGGATTTTCACTACATTGTTGTTGTATGTGTAAATTTTGTTATGAAATTTCTTTTACATTTCTTATTTTTCATAGATAAATTATAATAACATTTTTAACTTTATCCAATTTTACAATATTAGTCAAAAAGTATAAAAGGGCTGTTAGTTTTATTTTTTTAAAAGGTTTTTTTGTTGTGATTTTTATAAATTAAGAAACAACTCTTAAAATCGTGTACACGTTTGTATATTTCGTTTTTTTTAAATGACAACTATTTTATGAAAACGTAAAATAATATTTTCTTGATTTCTGAAAACATGTTTTTATAAACGTTTTTTTTTTTCACAAAAACAAATCATATTCAGGTTTTTATCTCGTCTGCGCCGTCTTTTGCGTCTTCATGGGTGGTGCAGTATCTCCAATTTTGTTTTCATATCTATTTGTTGCTTTTGCGATTTTTCTTGTCTTTCTTGTTCATAACATTAGATCCATAACAAAATAGAAAAACTAGGTGTGATGAAGGAGATATATGAAAACTGCGAAAAGAAAAAGAGATATGAAGAAAATGACAGTATTGTAGATGTAGTCATACTTACTAAAAACAACATGTAGAACTTCTGCTTTGAGCATAAGCTTCTGCAATTTTTGTGATGATAAAGAAGATGATGCACTCTCGTTCTTCCTTCAATTTTTCTTCACCTCCTCTGCTAAACATAACGACGACTTCATCTGATTCTTTATAAAGAACCAACACAGAACAACTATGAAATGATGTTATTAAAACCAAAGGCTATAGCTTTTTTCTTAATCCTTACGTCATTTTAAATCCGAGAAAACTATACTTGTTTTCTTTTTCCTCACGTCTTTGCAGTTGTTTTATTCTTAGACTTCACGTTATTCTTAGGGATGGCAATTGTGCCCGAACCTGATGGGTACCCTGTAAAATTACCCAAACGGAGGCGAGTATGGGAGCAAATTTTTACCCGTGGGGCAGGTATGGGGGGTTAACAAAAATACCCGTCGGGTATGGAGATACCACCCCCCATATCCGTTTATCCGTTATATAGTAATTATATATATATATATATATATATATATATATTAAATGAGCTTATCTTAAAAAAAAATAGGCGGGTAAACGGGTACCCGATGAGGGTCAAACCCCCAACGGGTATGGGTATGAGGGTGCCAAAAAATCCCCGACGAAGATGGGGGCAGGTATGGGGGTGGGGGCAGGTTCATGGGCGGGTACGGGGATGGCATACCCGCCCCGTTGCCATCCCTAGTTATTCTTTCTCCTTGTCCTCACGTCTCTTCTCATCCTCGCGTCTTTAGCATAGTGTGAAGCACATGTGGCATAGAATGGAGTAGGTGAAGCCTATTATGTCTTCAGTCTTCACATCATTTAATTCTATTTAATGTGGCAGAGACTTTATCCTTACAAAAGTTAAGCCTAGTCTTCACATCATTTAAAGTGGTAGAGGCTTTATTAAAAGTGAAGCCTAGTCTTTACGTCATTTACTATGAAGCTATTCTTGACTTCACGTAATAGCTTATTGTAGAGAACCGAAACATTATATATTTGTACGTGAGTTCTTCACATCATTTATTGTGAATCCTATTCTTGTCTTCACGTAATAGCTTATTGTTGCTTATAACTGTGGAGAATTGAAACATTAAATGCATTTGTACGTTCGTTGAATTTGATATATATTACGACAAATGCATTTGTTTTGCTTGTGAATCCTATTGAAGTGGCTTACTACCTGAATCTGAAGCCGAAATGAAGGATGTGTAAATAATTTACTGTAGTGGTTTTGCTACCAGGTTTTCACATATAGTGAATATTTGATTTGTGTACAAGTTTAGGCACCAAATATTTTTTAAAAATTATTATAGTTGTGACATGTTTATGTTTAGAATTTATTATGGTTGTAACGTGTTTATTTTAAATTATATTTAACATTTAATACTTTGTAAAAATTATTGTGATTGATGACACATATATGTTATTACATTTAGTGATGGAAGGCTTGAACAATATGAATGATTATAATGATTGTATGGAAGTAAATGAAAAAGATGGGGTATAGAATGATACTATAGAGATTTATTTAATCTCCTTGATGGTTGAAAAAAATGAAGAAGGGAAATCGAACGACTACTACCTTTTCTAAATCTAGTTGGAAGAATATTAAAGCAGGGCTTCAAACAAAATTCAATAAGGAGTATGATGATATTCAATTAAAGAATAAGTATAATGGATTAAGGGCCAGATTGAAGAATTTTAAGAACTTACTAAAAAAAATGAATCAGTTACAACTCTTTCACTAGTGAAGTTAATGCTACAAATGAATGTTGGGAGAATTTATTTAAGGTAAAGTATGACTTTTGTTTTATTAATATATCATATTATATAATGTTCATTCTTATATATCTTTTTCATCATTATAGGTGCATACAATGGCTCACATATTCAAGAAAAAAGGATGTAAGAAATTTTTAGACTTGTGTTATATTTTTTTAGATACTACTGCACCTGGTGTGCATGCACATCCATCAACTAAATCTTCATCAAATAGTGCAGAAGGAGAACGTGGAAATGATATTGATGAAGATTACTCATATAATGGAAAAGAAGATCAAGATACAAGTTCTCCGTCAAAGACAAAGAAGTCTCCTAAAAACAGGAAGGCAAAGAAGACACATTCTAACATTGTAGAAGAAGCCTTACCTATACTTAGTGAACAATCAAGAAGGAATAATGATTTACTTGAGAAAAAACTGAGTTAAACATCATCCACTACAGAGAATAGATCTCAAGAGTCTAACATAATGACGGAATGTCTAAATTCTTTAAATGAATTGGGTGCTGACGATGTGCAACATGGAAAAACTGTGAAGGCTTTACACGATTCTTTACTTTATAGGGATATTTTTTAAAAGATGATACAAACAAGGAAGTTGTATTGAATCACATCGCTTTAGTTATATTTTCATGTTATTGCATATCAAATTCTTATTGAATTGACACTTTTATATTAAACACTGTTCCATATTTTGAACAACTTAAGTTTATGTTTTGTATGAATATTTGACTTACTTTTAAGTTTATATTTTGCATTAATATTTTTCTATATTTGATTAAATATACTTGATTGAATATTTTATTAATTATTTAATATTGACATTGTAGATATATGAATTTCTTATCAGATTTTGATGATGAACGGAAGAAGGTAATTATTATTTCTATAGCTGAAGGAGAGAACAAATATTTTCATTTGGAAAAGCAACCATGTAAGACTTATGTTCTACTAGGTCATGATTGGATATTAGAACTTTTGAATGGGAATCCTACAATGATTTATGAAAACTTAAAAATGAGAAAGATAATTTTCTTAAGCTTATGTGATGAGCTGAAGAATTTAAGAGACTTAAAGACAACAAATCATTTGACTGTGGAGGAACAAGTAACATTTTTCTTGATAACTATAGGGCATAGTGAGACAACTAGAGTCAATGCAGAACGCTTTCAACATTCGATCTGGACAATTTCGAAGTACTTTAAAAAAATCTTATATATAGTTAATCGTCTTGCAAAAAGAGTCATTACTCTACCATCTTTTACTAATACACCTCCTGAAATTCAACATAATTCAAAATTCTTTCCATATTTTAAAGTACATTAATATATTTAATTACTATTTTAATTATGTCTTTATGATTAAAAAATATTTTAATATATTTTTTAATTTTTAGGATTATATAGGAGCAATAGATTGTACACATATTGATGCACGTGTTCCAACCGATGAACAAATACCATACAAGGGCAAAAGAATTAATCCAACCCAAAATATTATGTGACGTTGCTTATTTGACATGTGTTTTACATATGTAATAGCTAGATGGGTAGGTACTGCAAATGACTCTTGAGTTCTTTTAGAAACAGTGACAAATCTAGCGAATCAATTTCATATGCCTCCACAAGGTATTATATTATTTTAAATAAACATAGTAATTATGATTCATTTTTAATATCTTTTTGTTAATATTATGTTCTTTCTATATTAAGTAAGTACTATTTGGTTGACTCGAGCTACACTAATATACTTGGATTTCTTTCACTATATCGATGTGAAAGATATCATTTGCGAGATTATAGAAGCAGGGGAAGACCTCGAGGTCCACAGGAATTGTTTAACCACAGACATTCTTCATTGAGAAATGTTATCGAAAGATGTTTTGACATTCTAAAAATAAGATTCCCCATACTTAAAAATATGCCGAGTTATGATATGAAAAAACAAAAATACATTGTTATTGTTTGTTGTGTTATACACAACTATATTAGAATGTATGGACAAAGCGATGAATTATTTTAAAGTTGTGCTGAAAATGATGAACAAATTAGGAAAAGTGAAAATGAAGATGCAAGTTCTCAAGTAGAGTATAATATCACTCCAGCACAACTTCGAGGTATGTCTTGGAAACAAGATGAAATTGTTAGACAAATGTGGAGTGATTATATTATTTCTAATTGGTTTATGTTTCTTTTTGTAAATGATAATACTATTATGTTTTCAATAATTATAATATGATGGACATATTTTATTAATTAGAACGACTTAATATAATTTCTAATTTATGTAATTTTATTATATACAATTATTGTGTAAATTTTTAATAATATTTGATTTGTATGTATTTAATTTTAGCTACAATGATAATTAATTAATTTAAAAATATAATGTATTATATTATAATTATTACACAAAAGATATAATTACAAAACAATAGCAACAAGATAATAAAACCAAACATGTTTTTATTTTCAGTTTTTTATTACAAATCTCAACCAAACAGATTTTTGTTTTTAGTTTGTATGTTACAAATCTCAACTAAACAGATTTTCATTTTTTTAAGAAAAAACAAAAACCAAAAATAGGAAGCAAAAACTAAAAACAGCAACAAAAAAATAGAAGTGAAACCAAGTGACCCATTAATTTGTAACAATATTACCCCACATGGTTGACAATAAATCAAGTCAAGTTTAATGCTACCTAAGCTTATCCTAAAGTCCCTTACACATAAGCTTAGCCCAATCAAAGCTTGATTAGGCCTAGGTTATAATGTGTAAGCCCAAGCTTGAACAAGTTTTGGGTTAGAAACTGACTTGATCTATTAAAACTTCAATCGTTGACCCGATAATTCCTCTTTATCCCTTCTCCATCAACCTTATCCAAATAACAAGATCCATCATCCATCCAAACACAATTCTCAGCTTGTTGTGAAGGATAAGGGGGTGTTTGGTTGATGAGTTTAGAAAAGGGTTAATGGGTAAAGAATTAAAAGTAAGTGGTTAGTTGTTAATTATCATTATAAGGACAATAGTTTAGTATCTTACTTTTGGGGAATCCTCGATACCCTTTATTTAGTAAAGGAATGAAACTCATTCCTTAGTAGTGATTCTTTTTAAAAAATATTTTAAATATTAACTAATTCATTAAAATATAATTATTTAATTAAGTAAATTAATATTATTAATTAATTACAATATAATTAATTAGAATATTGTAAGTAATTAATTATAATATAATTAATTACAATATTATTATTAATTAATTACATTATAATTAATTATCATAACATTAATTAATTAGTTACAATTTAATTAATTAAAATATAATGTATTCATTAATTAAAATATTGTAATTCATTCATTAATTAAAATATTATAATTAATTAAATACAATAAAATTAATTTAAATATAATTAATTAATTAAAATATAATGTGTTTATTTTTTTAATATTTTTTTACAAACCAACCACTATCAATGGTAAACCACTATCAATGGTAATGGTAATCATTCATTCTTCTTAACCAACTATCATAATTATAATGATAATATCCATTATTATTTTTCACTATATTCATCTCATTTCTATTACCATTTCTCCATGCGAACCAAATGCCTCCTAAGAGCCTATGAGTATAATAGAACAACCTTAATATTTTAGAGGGAATAATTAAGATCCTAATGTTTAAAAAACACGATAAAATGTAACCTCATTATAATGGAATTACTAATTGTTGGGACCCGATCTCGGAATCGGACCCCAACCGGATAAGAATGGAAAACGGAAACGAAAATAAAGTAGCGGAACGAATCAAACGGATTTCAAAACCAAACGAAAGCGACATACAAAGTGAAAGTATCGAATCACAACGAATCGGATCGGAACGAAATCAGAAACCAAAACGAAGCGGACGAAAGCGAAAGAAGCGAAATCAAATCGAATACAAAGTCAAATCGAATTAGCTCGGAAACAAACCAAATAAACGATGCAATCGAACTGAAAAACAAATTCCGACATCCGATAACATACACTTATAGA
>JANZLX010000213.1:39602772-39628159 GCA_025531955.1 Erythroxylum orinocense
AACTTCCATTTCAATCAACTCATTCACTTTACTCTCATAACTCATACAAATCTACTCAAATATCAAAGTCATCAAAACTAATCAATTCCTTTCTCATTAATTTTCTCAAAGCACAATTTCATCTATAACATAATACATATACAAAAACACTCATTGAATTTCATTTAATATCTCTAAATTGTCACTTAAAGATCGAGGTCCAACATTAATAACTTGATGATGTCATTTGTTAAGTGTCAGGTCAACGTTGACATGATACTTTTTGATAAATTTTTATTTCATTTATAGGTCTCACATTGTTACGACAGATCTGACATGGCTAGGTGAGACCTATTTTTTTTTAAATAAAATCTTATTTATTTTATACCCACAAGACCCACCTTTTTTAGTTAATCCTTAAAATTTTATTAACTTAAACAAATATATTAAGTTAACCAATAAGAACATAATTAATCAAAACTTAATCACCATTGTATTAGTGAATAAAAACGATCCCTCCCTCATCCTTTCTTTTTTAATTTCGATTTCATGCTTCAATGTCTTCTGCTTCGATCACCTTCACTGTCAACTCCAAGAATTATAGACAAACTCATGAAATTTATGTAACACATAGCATGAACCTTATTACATTTCTCGGATCCTTTGTGAAAGGGAAATAAATAAAGTAAATGTAGAAATACCTGTTTTTGATTTCATCACACTTCTTAGGTGGTTTTCGAGGCCGAAACGAGATCCAGTTAATCTGGACCTACACGAGAACTCCTTACCGGATCGAATTTACCGCTTTTTTACAGTTTTCTCAACATGTGAACTCTCTTAATGGGTCAGAGATTTTGTATATTTGCGAATGATATAAGTAACTGCAAGAGACCTTAATTTATATATATAACTTTCATATTGGACTTTCCCATCATAGGCCCGATATGAGTCTAGTCCATACTGATCAAAGATTCATTTTTCTCCTAAACTTCGACCTATTAACTTATATTATTTATTAGGCTACTTTATTATCTTTATCTGAATCAAATTACGTAAATTAACCGATAAGTTATTTCCCAACTTTATGAGCAATGTCAAAAATATCGAAGAATTTAGGGTTTAGATTTGATTAAGTTTTCAGTTTTAATGGCGTCAACTTCGTCTCCCTCCCTTGACTTTCTCTCTCTTTCTCAGTCCTCTCGTTGCTTCCTCTCCTTTTTGCTCACTCACTCCCTAAACTTCTTTCACTCTCTAATTCTTCTAAACGTTGTTGTTTCCTCTTTTAATATATTTTTAAAGCGTCAACAAGTCAATAGTAATTTTGTTATAATGAGGTTAATTTGTAATGTTTTCTAAAAGTTAAGATCTTAAGTATTCGTTATAGTATGTCAGAGTTAAACTTGTTGATGAGTGTAAAACTTATGGTCAAAATTGAGCCTTCTGCTAGAACTTAACGACATTTGGAGTAAATGTTTCGAGGCCAAAATACTTTTTTAAACGAAAACTCTTTTTGATCTTATAAAACTATGCAACAATAAATACACTAAAAGAAGATTCATAATATAGTTTATTATATTACTTAACTTTATATTTAATCAAAATAAAATTTAAATTTAACATTAATTATATATATATATAAATAAATGTTTTTTTATAAAATAAAGATGCAATATGGTTTTATTCATATTTTTGATCATTCTAAATAAATACATTATAAAATAAGATAAAATAGCTTTAAAAATGTATTTATCATAAAGTTATCATATTTATTAAATATATTCTCTTATGATAAAGTTGTTATAACGACTTTTTAGAAGTAATTATTGTAAAAAAGTGAATTTTAATTTTAAAAATTGCAACATATTAATATTTTGTTGATAACAATCAATACATTACATTAAAAATAAAAAAAAGATAAAGTTAATTTGTAAGTCGAAGTGAAATTCAAATACTTCACATATTTCAATGATCGTTATAATTATTTTCCATGAAAAATATTTTCCCCTTCTTAATCTCTTAATTTTACTACACAATACTAATAAAATTTTTCTTACGTTTATCGGAATTATATATTATAATTAAAAATAGTCTTTTGTCATTCTTAAATTTCTTTTCTTAAATATATAAATACGTGAAAAACATAAATTATTGTGGTAATATTTTTCTATTTATATCATATTTATTATATGGTTAGTGATAGCTTTACATTTATTTTAATTATAAAATTGTAAGTTTTATTACAAAAATATTTTGTAATTATAGTATGTAAAAATATTTTATAATTAACCATATTCAATGGTTTAACTTCCTCTGTTAAAATATAAATGATATAAATCAAAAAAATTATTTAATTTTGTGAAATTAATTTTTATATCAATATAACATTTTGCTTATTAATTTCGTATAAATTATCTATAAACTACTATAAATAAAGATAGACGCACAGATACTAAATAAGATATTATATATTATATTAGGGAAAAAATTAATAATTACATATTATCGATTGCTTAATAGAAAATATTTAAATAACATTAAATACCCACTTTAATTCTAGTTTAAGAGTATAATGACTGTGACTCAATGTCCATTATACGTAGAAAATTTAATTTACCATTGGATTACTCTCTCGTTGAGCGTTCACAGATTGATGCCTGGGAACGCGGAAAGTCGACCTTCCTCACAGTATGTTTGCGCTCGGATTAAAATGGTGATGCCTCGTCAGCCACGACTGGCATCAACAGCCATTTCAGCTACTAGATCAGTTCTCTTTTCTTGCATAATTGGCTTCCTACTTCCAGATGCGACCTAAATCCGGATGAAGAATTATTGCTGCCTAACTTGCACTGCTTGAAAGATTGGCACGTGAACCACACATAGCTTATTCATTTTACATGGTAAATTTACACCTCAGGATATTTTCATGTTCACTCACAGAGCGCCACAAGTAAACGGTAAAAACCAAACACAACGTTTCCAAATATCAACAAATTAATGAGGGGAAAACAGCACAAGGACATACCAAAAGCAGGGAATAGGAAGAAACACGAGGATTGTTGAGTATGAGCATTATAAATACTTGACCAGTAGATAAATGATTACAGCCAGAATAACAATGCCAATAACAGCTAACAGCATGCGCATGCAGGAGCAACCACCCTTGGTGCGCTTGTTCAAAACCGCCAGATTCTTTTGCACTCGCTGCAATGAAGTAGAACGAAAAAGGAGTATTCTAAGTTAAATTCCATTATAATAAGCGATCCACACCTAACGATTATCAAAAGATTGAAAATCTAATCTTCTATACTATGTAAAACTCAATAGTTTCACCACCAAATGTGGCCGTATATTGGTGTATAGCATGACTAGGCAATATCCTTTTTCCTCCAATATTTACTTAACAGTCATCATTTCAGTCCCTCATCAAAATAAAAGTTCATAAGATAACCCATAATGCAGGAAAATTATCAGAAGAGATCGTTTGTAATTCATATATTCACTTTACCCCAAATCATGCAAAGATGTTATTAGCTTATTAAAAAGATAGATTATTTTCCAACGCCAATGATTCTCTTCCCAAAGTCAAAGTAATAGAGAGATCTTTTTCTAACATCTTAACAAACTCCGGGAATCTCTCTTTTGCTGCAAACTTTTTGTTAATCAATCAAATGATTGAAAGGCATTTACAATTGGAAGAGAAGAATTAATGCAACAGTCATGGCTCAAGTAAATCTATTAGCTAGAAAGTTATCCCTTAAAAGTGAGCATGTTAGTATCATGGTAACTGGAACACAAATAATTTAATGAACTAGAGGCTTTAAATTAGGCAAGAGTAATTACTCGTAAACGGGAGTCTGTAACATCCACGTGCTGATCCAAGTCATCCTGCAGTGTAAGGGAGTAAAAGTTGCATAATCATTACAATATCCAATCATGAAGAATCAAAAGAAAAGTATTTAAGTGGAAGATAGTAAAAATAGACGAAAAAAAGTGAAGACATACAATTAATCTTGTATGAAGATCAAGCTCCTCATTGACTGCCAAGGCAATATGCTTTGTACTTACTACTGTCTCCTCCAACTTCTCAAGTCCTTCATCTTGTTCTGCTCCAACCAAATGCTACATAAGAATCCCATATTTGCAAAACAAAAAGAAGCAATTGAACAATACTAAAATTGCCAAAGATAAACAGTGACAACTTGCCTTTGATGATTTGTCGTTGAAGTCCAACAAGGCCTTGGTTGTCCAAACCTTGTGTTCTGTTCATCGCATCAGTCGACGTTATTTCTGGGCCAAGCAAACTGTCCCTATTGGCAAAATTAGACATATTTAAAGTGGAAGCCATTTGGTTCACTTTTATTCTAAGATTTGCAATCATGTCCTTACGACGATTCATCTCTTTCTCTGATCTGCATATCAAAAAGGAATAGTTTAATACGATCAGAATAACAACAATTAACACTATTTCTGCTACATTTGAACCGTTAGACAATCATCGAATCCAAAAGGAGGAACTAGTGTGTAATACACTGCCGAAAAGATTATTAAAACCAAAAAAGGAAAATCAACAACACTATGAATGGGTATTAATCCATTGAACGTATCAAATTTCTAAGCAATCCCATATGCGAAAAATTTCCATGTACTATCGCCTCTTTTCTTTCAACATTTTACATGTATCATTCAAAAACTTTTTCACCCACAACCCATCAAACATATATCAGCGCAATAACAGAGTGATGATCTATAATTTCGTATGCTCTATCATCATGACATGCAAATTATAGCTTAAAGAGAAGAACAATTTACAGGAGCGAAGTAAAAAAAAGAAAAACCCACATTTGCTGTGTTGCAGGAAGTTTAGACAAGAGGGACTGCAAGCTATCAAGCCTGGTCCCTAAAATTGTGATCTTCCTCCGTATAGAAGACGCGTGGCGCTGCCCCTCAGGTCCCGTTGTCGGAAACGAGCTCCGATCAGGGATCATCCCACTGATGTCATCGGCGATTTTCACGGCCTCGTGGTATTCCTTCACCCATGGGTCAGAAGCCGAAGACATGTTCAAGAAAAGCCCTAATGAACAGCTGACCGATCAAAGCAAAAACCAAATCAGTTCAGGTCAAAAGTGAACCCTATGGAAGGGAATGACGTGTGGAATGCGGTGGCGAGAGATGAGAATCAAAGAAGTGACTTTCAACGACGCCGTGTATAAGTAGGTGGATGCTAGACGGCGATTGCTTTGTACGCCTCCGTCGTCGTTTCAAACTCAATATGGTCCATACGGTGTACGACGTCGTTCGGTTTTAACTTTAAACAAAACAATTGGATCGATCCAGCCACTCGTTGATTCACACGCTCTCGGATCGACCCGATAGATTGTTTGGGCCATAATCGGAAGTCACCAAAAATCTGGAGCTCGAAACAACAAAAATAGGAAAACCAAAGGGCATCTTTGCAAAAACCTCACGAGCCGTGAACAATACCGAGCAGAACTATTTGCTCGGTCGAGAAAGTTGCGGAGCTTCAGAACCAGAGCGTGAGCGAGCGAGAGGCGAGAGAGAGAGAAGTAGACATGTCAGACTTAGACAGGCAAATAGAAAGACTAAAGAAATGCGAGCCGTTGAAAGAATCGGAAGTCAAAGCTCTCTGCTTGAAAGCTATGGAAATCCTCGTCGAAGAAAGCAATGTTCAGCGCGTTGATGCTCCGGTCACTGTACGTGCTCTATACACATGACTTCTCACTATATGTGTGCCTCTGTGTGTCTGTTAGTTTTGTATTGTTAGTTGGACTTTTGGTCTTGACTTTTGGAGTTTTGAGCTTTGGTGGGTGTAGGCGTTGAGCTGTAGGGTTGGTTTATGGTGGATTTTGAGATTAATTTAAATTGAATTTAGTCGGCTTTATTTGGGTTTAATGGATTTGTTAATGGTTTTTGAGATTGAAGTGGGAATTAGGGTTTTGAGCTAATTTGGGCATGGGAACTTTCGGGTCATGAACTTTGTTGAACCGAATTCTGGAAGTAAACATGGTGGGATTTGTGGTTTTTCCTGTAATTTTCGGAAAGAATTAGAAGAAGGATGAACAATGTTTGACTGTGTCATTTGGTGTCTAGTATGCTGTTGCCGACTGATGGTTTTTTATAAGATGCTTCTTGAGTTCTTTTCGTATAATGTGAAAACATGCTTTGAATTGCTTGAATTTCTTTTTTTTCATCCCATCTGCTAGTGGCTCCTGTGTAGCCTAATTTACCGACAAACTACAAAATGCATCTCTCACAGTGACTGTCATCACATAAAGAATGAAAACTTCGACAGTGTATGTACAATCTTTAAATCAGATGACTTAAGTGTTGGTCCTGCTTTCCAAGTTTTCTCCATTAAAATCTTGTTTTAAATTGCATATTTGACCTCTTGGCACTATAATTAGTTGGCTAAGCATCTCAAATACATCTCATCTTGATTTCAAATGATCTTTTATAACTTCAAATATTGAACATTTACAATATCTTGATTTATCTTTCTGGGGTGGAAATGCTAACATCTTGATGTATCTTAAACACTCATTATGAGTTTTTTCTTCTATGTAGATTTGCGGAGATATCCATGGACAATTTTATGACATGAAAGAACTTTTTAAAGTTGGAGGGGATTGCCCGAAGACTAATTACTTATTTCTTGGAGATTTTGTTGATCGGGGATTTTACTCTGTTGAGACATTTTTGCTTCTGCTAGCTCTTAAGGTAAATTCTTTTTGCATGTTATATTGAGCTCTCTCATTGATTTTTGGAATATTTGGCCTGCCCCACCTTTAGCAAGGCTCCATTCTATATACTATTTGAAGAGAATGCTTGCTGAACCTTTAGTTGTAAGTTTGAAGTTAAACAATGATTCTTAAAAGTTCATCATTCAAACGCTATTTTATGGCTTCCAATTATGCATGTTAAGGTTTTAAAGTGATTTTTATGATCATTAAGTCTTCACTCTGATGTTGAAAGGTTAGTATGAATATCCAAAATATCTTTTGTAGGAAATGATTCAATCCTATTGAAAGGTGTATATATAACTAATATGAGTTTGTAATACTTGATGTTTGTTTTTGTGCTTCTGTTCAGTGCATCATTTTTCACTTATGGTGACATCTCATCCTCTTTAAATTTATGTAAATTTGGATGTCTTAGGTTAGATATCCAGATAGGATAACACTCATTAGAGGGAATCATGAGAGCCGCCAGATTACCCAGGTAAATGTATTTTCTAGTATTATATTTCAACTTCTTTCTTTGTGGCAAACTCAGTAGTCTTTCTCTGTTCTACTCAGGTATATGGATTCTATGATGAGTGCCTAAGGAAATATGGATCTGTAAATGTATGGAGATATTGCACTGACATCTTTGATTACTTAAGGTATGAATATCGCTATTTAGAGGCAATGTATGTCTTCTCTATCCATGAAATGTCGAATAATGGAAAAACTTTGAAAGTGAAAGCTAAGTTTGTAGGAGTGGTTGATATAATGTTCAATGGATAATTTCCTATTTGCTGTTTAATTCATCTTCTGGATCATCAAATACAATTAATGCCTTTGGATGGTTATGATTGTCCAATCAAATTGCTACTTAGAGAGTTGACTTTCTGGTGTTGGTGAAATTTATTTATATAAGCTTCCTTCTTCTGTGTTCATATGTGTTACCTGTTATTACTGTGGCACTTCTTATCATGACACCCTATCTTATTGCAGTTGTTTGGTTATTGTCCTTCTGGCTTAATAAACTTATTATTCAACTTACTAGCACCAAACTTTTCAAATTTTAACATTACTCTAATTGTGGTGATTTCTCTAAAGCAAATTTGTTCTTGTATAGGGTACCAGAAAATTGATGATATTAACCCAGAATACAATGCTATATGTTTGGCTTTTGCTATATTATTGCCCAGTAATCTAACGCTGGTTAGGGTGATAATTATGATCATTGTTTTTTTAAAATACTGAATTGTTTACAATGGACCTTTTCTAAAAATAATTTTGACAGTTTGTCAGCTCTGATCGAGAACAAAATTTTTAGTGTTCATGGTGGTCTCTCTCCTGCTATTCAATCATTGGATCAGGTAAATGAATCAAACCTGATAGCGTGTTTTTAATTATTTGAAGTTCTATGCAAGGAGCTACTACTAATACTAGTTTTCAGATTCGAACAATTGATAGGAAGCAAGAAGTTCCTCATGATGGTGCTATGTGTGACCTCCTTTGGTCAGATCCTGAAGATATTGAAGGTTGGGGTATGAGTCCACGTGGTGCTGGTTATGTTTTTGGTGGCAGTGTTGTGACTTCATTTAATCATTCAAACAACATTGACTACATATGCCGTGCTCATCAGTTGGTAATGGAAGGGTACAAATGGATGTTCAACAACCAGATAGTTACTGTATGGTCGGCTCCAAACTATTGTTACAGGTACCTTGGCGACTTAAATTCTTAGTTCTGTTGCAGGTTTGTGATCCTTAATTTGGGTTGGATGCAGATGTGGTAATGTGGCTGCAATCCTTGAGCTGGATGAAAATCTTAACAAGCAGTTCCGTGTGTTTGACGCAGCTCCACAGGTTTGTGCATAAAACTTTGCATAAATTTCCTCCGAAAAATTTAATATTCCGAGGGTCTTTCAGGGAGGGGATGTGGGGGTTTTGGATTTATGTGTTTGGATTGGAGTTCTTAGATGAATGCACGAAAAAGCTTACTAAACTTCTGACTTCAAAATCATTTAAATCGTAAGAATTCTGGACAAAAGCTGTTGATGATCACTTTGGCTCTCTTTTCCTTGTTATCCACATGTAATGGTATCAACTTGGACAGCAAAAATGTAATTGTTAGGCTGTGTTTCTACCTTGTTTTCTCTTGTATTCTTTAGAAAAAGGGGTACTGAGCAGTTCAAATGTTATGCAGGAATCAAGAGGTACGCCTGCCAAAAAGCCAGCACCGGATTACTTCTTGTGACATCTACTAACTGCCATATCAAGATTTGCCTTTCTATCTTCCGATGCAACTGCATTTCTGGCAAGGAGATTTTAAAAACCCATGTTCAACGAAACTTCTGTGATCCGAAAACCATTGATGGAGAGGTCAGCCCATGATCAAGGCATGGACAACTGGCAAAGAGTCGGATTCACGGGCTCTGAGTCCAATTTTATTATTATTGGGATTGGCCTTTCTTGTACGTCCGCTTCTCACATTGTTTGATGCTCTTGTATTTGTGTACCAGTCAATGTGCAAGTAGATCATACTGTTGTAGCGGGGAAAAAGCCGCTGTTTCCTTCTCCAGGAAGGAGGCTACATATGGTTGAGATTTGGTTAAGGTTTGTGGAGGAGAAGACATGCAGCTTTCAATATTTTCTGGTTTTGAAATATATAATATCGTTGTGCCTTCTCAAATGGTTTTCTCTTGGTCGAGTATTTTATTATTTCATCCTAGAAATTAAAATATAAATTTGGAAGTTGTATTTGGTAAATAAATAGTTGGAAGTTGGGAAATAAAAAAATATTTACTGTATCCTTGCGCTTATATATATTCTAGATTTTTTGGTGAATTAAGTAATTTAGAAATTATAGTTTTAAAAATTTTAACGTGATATTTATAATTTTCAAAATTTAATAATTATTTCTCTTAAATTTGTATCAAAATAATATTGATTCAAATTATTTCTATTTTCATATTTCTATTGTCATATTTGCAACATTTAATATGGAGTGTTATAGGTGGGCACTCCCATTTATGAAATAAAATGAGAATTATTATATCAAAATATCTTAAGAATAAGTTCAATTAAGTTGAACCAAAAAATCATTTTTAGGAAGGTTTCAAAATACCTCGACCAAACCAAAATCCACTTAAACTGAACCGCCCGGTTCACACAATAAATTAAAAACCTTAAAAGAACAAACAAGCAATAAGAATAAGTCAAAAAAATCATTTTTAGGAAGGTTTTAAAAATTAAAATATCTCGACCAAACCAAAATCCACGTAAACTGAACCGCCCGGTTCACACAGTAAATTAAAAACCTTGGTACGAAGAATAAACAAATAATCCCATTCTCTCTCTAATAGTAATACCACACAACGCAACACGGTCTTTCTCTGCTCTATCGAGCCTCTATCTCTCTCAATACGCACGCTTTCTGTTTTAGTTTTAGTTTATCACACTCGCAAACTGAATACTAAAAACGAATTTACCCGCCAAAAAAGCTTCTTCCTTTTTTCGTTTTCAAGTCCCTAACCCTAATTCCCCTGCATTTTAGGGTTCCTTTTGGCTTTTGATACGCTGTCGTGTGCATGGATTTCTGCGTCTGAAGTACAATGGACGCGACGGTGGATGCTGCTAACGAGTGTGTAGCCGAAGTGCCGGACGACGACATCATTTCCCTTGGCGTTGACGTAAAGCGGGGAGCGGAAAAGAATGGGGAGAGCGAGTCGGAGGTTAGGCCGGCGAAGAGGATGAGAGCAGGCAGTGGAGAGATGAGTAGAGTGGCGGAGATTGTGCTGGTGTTGTCGGCGATGGCTGGAATGAGGGGAGGGAAGAGGCCGACGGAGGCGGAGGTTGGATTGATGGCGGAGGCTAGGGCAAAATTGGTGGAAATTTGTCAGGAATTGTCGCCTAAGGATTTGGTGGGTAGAGATGCCATAGGAGCTGTTATTGAGGATTTAGGGCTCAATTTGAAGGCCAAAGATCAAAGATTAGGGTTTACGGGTACTAGATTGTCTATTAAAGAAAAGTTGTCGCTTGCTAAAATGAAGGTAATAGCTTATTATTCAATGATTCGGTATAGGGTTCAATTATTGTTCTTCTTTTCTCATTTACATAGGATGCTATAAGGCCATTATATTGGGGAAAGTGGTGTTTACAATGGTAAAAATGAAAATTTTATTTGTTTTTGGAATCTGGGTGGGGCTTATTTATCTTGAATTTTGTGCCATCGCTTTTCATTCTTTCTGTTGAAATAGCTATTTTACATTCTCCGTTCAGGTGGGAAATTAGTATGTAGTCAACTCTTTGATTTATCAACAAAAGAAGCATGCTTCTACTTGGTTATAGGTTCTCTGGGTAGCTTTGTTGTTGGTGTCAAATTTACTATTTTTTTACTAACTTATGTAGTTGGTGGAACTTGAATAGATTAGGAAGGATCCAACGAACAATTAACTTGTTTTTATGTAGTTTTGATATAAACTTTACGATTTGTAGCTTCTTGTTGAATTTTTGTCATAGATTGTTTTGACTGCAGAAGATATTTAACTTTTTTTTCCCCCTAATTGTGGTTGCATTCTCTTTAAGAATCTGATAGCCAAAAAATTGGGTCTTTCTTACTACTTTCCAGATAGAAGAGTCTAAGAAATTCAGTGCACCATCTGTTGCACATACATCTCTTATGTCACAGACAAGTGTTGGCTCTGTAGTTGATAGCCGTGGGCCATCGCATATAATTCGCATGTTTCCGTCTGATAAACCAAACAATGCGCCATTTCCTCCTGGAAACCACCTTGGATCTTCAGCTACAGCCAATCAACACGTGGGGTTATCTAACCATGGTTTAGATAGGGACCCATCGACATTAGCATTTCCTAAAGCTGATCGAGCACAATTGAAATCTGATGGAGCTTCCAGTGCACATCCAGTACATGGTAATAACATTCTACTTTTGTTTGTTTCTCCTTTTTTCTCTCTCCTCTTTTGTTGTGGCTATATTGGATACTGTTCAGTCTGGTAATTCTGATTTGTATACTAGCTGGTTATATTCTCAATCAAACTCTGATAATAGCCTGAGTGCAACATACAGGATGCACACTTCTGAGTGTATAGGTATACTTTTTCATAGGCTTAATTGTAGATAAAATTGTGTCCATCAAATTCCATATTTTGGTGGTTGATTCTGATATGTAAGGATTTTCACTGGGAAGTAAAATATACTTGATTGAAAGCAAATATGGTTATTCTTAAGTAGACATATATGCACATGCACTGAGTTAGGTTTTGAAGTTTGATATCTAACATTGAACTTTTTGGGTAGCTTTTACTTTGATCTGTTAATTAATGGTTTCTTTATTACAAATTTGCAGCAAATGCATCTGGAAATCACATGTTGGTAAATGCACAAGCTTGGTCTATGCAACCTCACTCATCGTCATCAACTAAATTTACACCAGAAAACAAGGCACCAAGTTACAATTCTGCTAAGGTTGAAGGAACTGCTGAATTGGGTGTGCCACGACCATTTTCTCAAGGAGCCAGAGATCAAAATTTCAGACCATATATGTCTCAAACTGCGGCTGCAAATATGCCGCATCCTCCAGTACAAGGGCTAAAGTATGTTCAGGCTTCATCAAGTTTCACTAGCCACAACGAAATTGCAATGATAGTCCAAAAGCTATTGCAGCCAAAACTTCCTCAACATCCCACGTGGACTCCACCTTCAAGGGAATATATGAATAAGTTGTTGACTTGCCAAATGTGCAAACTCAGTGTTAATGAGGTAGAAACTGTAGTGCTTTGTGACGCTTGTGAGAAAGGATTTCATTTGAAATGTCTGGAAGCAGTAAATCAGAAAGGAATTCCCAGAGGTGAGTGGTACTGCATGAGGTGCACATCAATGAGCAATGGGAAACCTTTCCCTCCAAAATATGGTCGTGTCATGAGAAGTGTGACTCAATCAAAAGTGCCTTCGAACTCGACTGGGTCACAGCCATCATCAGATAAGAAACTAGGGACTGTGGATCAAAAGGTCCAGGAGAAAATAACTGCAAACGGAAGCTCTTGTACACAAAATCACGTTGGATCTGGTACTTCAGACAGAAATGCTTCTCATGTGAATATTACTGATGCAAGAGAACATACAGATAATAGTATGACATCAAGTGGACAAGATATTGATCAGGCAGCTTCTGACAGAACATTGCTAAATAACCAAGTTAAAAGCTTGGAGACTGTTTGTGAATCTTCTTCTGTTGGCTTATCAAGTGAACAGTCTCCTGAACATAAGCAAGTATCCGAACGTACCCACCATAAGCAAGTATCTGAATCAACTAAACAAACGCTACCATTACAAGGAAAGAAATTAGCTTCCTTGCCTAAATTGCAGCCTTCTGCTATGCCAACAATGAACAACAAAGATTCCAAAACATCAAACAACTCACAGTATGTTGTCCAAACAGAAACACAAAACAATTGCGACATACCTTCAACAACTGAGGACCAACCTATATTGGTAGAATCACAGAACAAACCAGAGAAAAGCGATTGCGATTCATCACTTGATGTCAAGAAGACTGAGCTACTTGTTACTCATGCAAATCCTTCTGGTAACTCTGAAGCTAATGATGGCGCCAGTGAAAATTCTGGATTGTCTTCAAATGGCTTCCATGATATTCAATGGATAGGCAATGCACTTAAAGTTCTGGATGGAAATACATACTATGAGTCTTGCTGCATCAATGGGGTATCATATAAACTGAATGATCATGCCCTTTTTCATTCTGTCCATGGAAATTTGATACCATCTAAGCTTAAGGTGATTAAATTACCAAGCTCTTCCATCATGATTATATTTGCTATTTTTAACACCTACAAACATGTAGGATTCTTAATATTGTTTTGTCTGATGTAAGAGCTGTTGTTGACAATTGCTTTCAGTTGAGAATCGTAGATCTACTTTGCAATTTGTCATTTTAAATGCCTTGTTCTTGCTGTCTTTTATAGTACACTCAGAGAACTCATCATCCTTGTCTCTTTACTTTTTCTTGAAATTGCAGGTGATGTGGGAGGATAGTAAAACTGGATTAAAATGGGTAACTGTTGAGCAGTGCTACTTTCCCGTTGATTTACCTGAGGGTGTAGGCCACCCGTGTGGCCCTGAAAGCAATGAGGTAAGCTATTTTTCTCCTAAACTCTCAAATTATTTTACCATTTGAAACATGCAGTTTTTTAACAATAGCTGGGGTAGACTAGGAGTAACATATATGATAAACATCAAGACTAATGGAAGTAAGGTAGTAGGCTTGCAATAGAAGGTTCATAAATCATTCTGTAATATCTAACTTTAACAGATGACGAATGGGGACTTAAGACACTAAGTTTGCTTGCATACCAGTAGAAAGAGGTCTTGCTAGAGCTTATCTTGAAAAGTGAAGTAACATCAATTTACTTAGAATTATAATCCCTCCTTCATTCAATGAGAACCTCTCTTAACAGAGGATGACAGTTATTATGTAGTTATGCCACTTTTGCTCCTTGCAGGTCTATGAATCCAACCACGAATACAGTGTAGTAGCTAGCTTGATTCAAGGGCCTTGCAAAGTTCTCCCTTCCACCAAATTCAAGGAAGACTGTGAAAGGAGTGAAATGGAAACTGATACCAGTACTCGATCACATCCAGTTTTCTTGTGCAAGTATGCTGCTTCAATCTAAAATTCCTTGAATCATTTGCAAATTCTTCCAATTGCTTTACTGAGATTCAGAAATTATACCTTTTTGTGACTCTGATTGAATGTTTGGGTTTACTGAATTACCATGATCTAGACATGGGTATTAGGATGGAATACATTGGTAGGGGTTATTTTAGGTGGTTTGGGGATAGGTGGCATGAGTATGAGAGTTGTGTTTTCAGGATGCGATGTAAACTCTGTAATGTTGAGATGAAAATACCACGAATATCTTAGATGTCTGTTAGTCCTTTGGTACATGTTGACTTATGTTAAATATCTTTTTGGGACCATGGATTAGCCTTTGTATCTGGGGTTATGGTGATTTCTTCATTTTTCACATTCTTTATTTTGGAGGAAGAGAGAGAGAGAGAGAGAGATGAGATTGAGAAAGAGGACTGGTGTTAGTTTTGCTTTCTTGTGTTTATTTGCAAGGGATTTGTAGAATACTTGAAGAGAATTGAAGGGGAAAAGAGAGCACTATTAACTGAGAACCATTTGCATGGCTCACTGAACTCCCCATCTATTGGCCTATGGTTTGTATGGTTTGCCCTTGGTGGGGAGAGAGAACTTAGACTATTTGGACAGAATTTTCACAGGGATAGAATTCATGCTACTTCTGTGGTGCAGGCTGAGAATATCTAGTTCTGCCGGTGCCTTTTATTCTCTGCATTAAAGCTTAGAATGAGTTGTGGCTCACCTTTGTTGAAGACTTTTTTTTTGTGTGTTGCAGATGGTTTTTCGATCAACTGAAAGGAACTTTCAAGCCTATTGTTGGCTAATTAGTCGTGCTCATATCTTTTAGAGACATGAATGATCTGAATGACAATTCATGGGGCTCCTTTGATCAGGTAATCGAGAATCCAATACATGCAGTTTGCTTCTGCCTCTTCCTTTGAAAATGCCGTTATGCTCAGATATGGTGCCATCTCCAGTTTACAGTTTTGAAAATCCAAATCCAGCCTTTAAACATTATTTATTGCCTAATGTAGCTTTAAACCTTTCTGGCAGCTGGGATTTCTGCACAATGATATTTTTCCTCTTGGGAAAATGCTGTTGTGCTCAGATATGGTGCCATCTCCAATGTATAGTTTTGGTAATGCACATCTAGCCATTACACATTATTTGTAGTCGAATGTAGCTTTAAACCTTTACAGCAGCTGGGATTTCTGCACAATGATATTTTTCATGCCAAATAGTTGATGAGATCAATCAGCCTATATTATTCACAGTGGGAGCTTTGGTCGTCTAAAGCTTAAGTTGGTCTCACATGTCCATGTATTGGTTCTATTTCTTCCATATTCATTGGAGATTTTACCTACTCACGGAAAACAATGTTTGGAAGCCTGGATTGAGGCATCTAACCAAAATATTAAAGATGGTCAAGGTTTAGCTGGTCGAATCAGATTCAATATAGTAGTTAAAATTTAAATAACCTAAAAGAATGTAACACAAACTTTTTGAAAGAAAATTTAGTTTTTTGAATCAAAGTGGTATTGAGCTAGATTGGTTCATTGGCCTTTGATTCAATTAACAAAAACATTCAGTTCAATATCAAGCCATTTTCAAGACTGCTTGACTGAATTATTGGGTGGGCACAACCAGTTCGGTCCAGTTGTCTAATCATTGTGAAATAGAAAGTGTTATTTGGAATGATCAACTGACTGTTAGACGCTTGCTTTGGATTTTCAAGTCATTGTGAGATTACATTTGGAAAATGAGTATCATTGAAAGGAAGTTGATGTTTTTTCTCAAACTTTTCACCTCTAGTATTATCTATTCCAATTTCTTTTCACTGCAGCTCTTTGAATATACTTGGTAGTTTTTGAGTTCGTCTCTCATTTTATTGGTCTAAAACAGGTAAACTATATGGTATTGGGCTTTTGAGATTGATAAGGAGTACTATGCACTCTTATGTCATGTACAATATGTGTCTAGCTCTTGTATGTAAAGTTTCCCCTTGTCAAATTTTTAGTGCAACGCACAGCATTTTATTGTAAATTACAGAATGAACATTATGCTCTGTTCTTTGAATCCTGTGGTTATTCATTATATGGAAATCTTCTACTTTGAATACTTTTACTATGAATTTGTTATGTCTGTCTTTGAAATTATCATTTTACCACAAAAACTCCTCAAGTCGATGATATAATTAAGGAAGAGTGAAATTTGTGCTTCATAAATCATAATCACTGGTACGCTCTAGACATAGAAAATAATTTTTTTGTTATGAACAGGGGTCTTAGATCTGATGACGTTTCATTATGATCAATAAGTCCTCTAGCTATACGTATCATAGAATTATTTAAATCATACACTTATAATTGCATCATCGTAGAAAAGCACAAGTGATATTGATTAGTGGGTCAATTGCCAAATACGTGATTCTTTCTCTTACTGAAGAATTTAGCTGTGCTAAAACCCAAGATTGTTGCTCTCTGTCTCTCTGTCGCTCTCTCTTTTTGCATATATTTAGGCATGGCTGCACTGGGAGTTGAAATGTGTTTCAAGATTTGAAACATTAGAACAAGATAAGGGACGATAGAGAACTAGAAATATATGTTAACATGGGTGAAAAAGGGAATGAACTTGTTATATCTCCAGTTACTTTGATATATAAGATACGTTTGCCCTAAATTTCATGCACTTCAACATTTCCAATAATTAAAGTGGGTAGGGCAGTAGGTGCATCATTTCCTAATCATTTTGGTTGTTTTTAGTAGCTATATCACATTGGCATTAAAACCCGAGTCTCTATATTGCTTGAGGTTAACTTAAATCTTTCTGAGAGTAAGCGAACGATACTGCTGTTTCTCCTATTATTTAGTAGATATGTATCCTGGTAAAGCTTTCTTACTCCCTATTTTGCTTTGTCCTTACAGAACCTAGCGCTATGTGCTTTTATTGCCTGATGAATCCAGAACCAATCCATTACTCTGTTTGACTTATCATTGGAAGGCTGTTCCTTACCCGTGTTACAAAAACCATGCCTTGGATAAAGTTGTCCAATAAAATATGCGGAATAGAGGTTTAAGAACTTTGGAGTGTATCATGTATAGGAGACTAGGGCACTCAAAAATTCGTTGTGTTGTTTGATTCATCAATGGTCACATGGTCTCACATTTAAAGTTGGAATAGATTATGATTTTATTACTCGCCCTCCTTGTAGACCATTAGATTAGGGTCTACAATTTCCAATTTCCATGTCTAGTTGCAGGATTAATGGAATGCAAGACTTCAATTATTATTACCATGCTAAACCTTTCTTATCAGTCAATCAGAACTTGATGCCACAAGTTCTCAACTCGGTTGGCTTCTGCTTTCCTTGTCAAGTGACTTGAGTTTTCCAGAAAAGAAAGAAATATAACTTTGCCTTGGACTCGGTAAACAACAGTTTAAACGAACTGTCTAAAGAAGACAGGATCGTCCTATTGGTCTGCAGGGACCACAGTAACAATAATAAGCAGACAAGAACACAAGACACAAGTTTAACTACCAAATCTTTTTTGACCATTCCACCACCTTTACCTTTCTAGCCACAGACTTCGCCGTCCCTTATCTGTTTGAAGAAGTCCATTACATGCATGCGATAATTTAAGCATCATTTTTAGTCTTCCCATCGTACGTAACATTCTACCAAATCCAATGGCTAATACAGAGTCAAATCAGCAGGTTTGACCACAATTGCCGTCTTTGCAATAATTACACCTATATTTTATGCAACAGAAAGCCAAAATCATGGCATGCAAAGTTAGCATGTTAAAAGTTGGAGGAAGAGGAAGCAAGCAAATGAAAAATGGGCCGGCCTAGTTTCTTGTGAACCGGCGACTATCACGCTGGTGTAGACTTTGAGATGGAATGATCAAAAGGAGGGGTCGATAAAGTGAGAAAAAGATGGGTAACAAGATTCCAGGTTTTTAGATTTTATGTAACTTTTGAAAGAGGCAAAACAGTAGTGATTATTCTTGCCAAGAATTTTCATCATCTACTAATTCCCTTTGCAACTTTTACTATATCCACACTACTTTTAGGACATAAAGTAGCTAGTAAAAAGTTAGTATAATGGAGAAAGACTCCACTCAGTCTTTCTGCTGTTATTAAAGGTTCATATACCACTTTATTATCTTAGACTTCTATTAAATAAATCCTTAATTTATAAATTATAACTATTTAATTTATAAAAATTTATATGTTCTATGCTATAAGTTGCATATATTTTAAGGGATATATCTAATTAATGAATTGAACTTAATTATACATAAACCTTTATTTTCTTTATTTATAATATTACTGATTTATCAAAAAACTTATTTATACATTTGTAAATATAAAGGTTTAACGAGTATTTCTATTAAAAAAAATTAAAAGAGGAAAAACCAAATATTTTTAACATCTACTAATTCCCTTTGGAACTTTTACTACATCATCACTTTTAAGAACATAATGATCAAGTCATTTAGTTAGGAAGAGTATACAGAATTACATCATGTAGTAATATGGCTTAAGTTTAGTGGTAAAACAAAAGGGTGCCTTGATAATACTTGTATATATATAATTTCTTCTAAATGTGAGATGATGTTCTTCAGATCAGTTTGCTTGCACACTTTTACTCCTATTGCATTATGATGCATTAATTAGCTAGCTAATGCGTTACGATGCAGTTAATTAGGTTCCTTAAACGAAGGGTTAATGAAGGCCTGCGTCGAAATGGGTGCTGTGGTGGCTTTTAGTTCACGTGCTTATTATTCTAAACAACAACGTTAATATTCCCACAATAACCATCGGTCTAGTCCACTGGTAGTTATAAGAGAGGCTAATCAGGTGCTAACTGAACCTTGATATTTGGGATGCTTGTTTAATAAATCATAGTTAGTATGACTAATCATGTTTCTACTTTTAGCAGATCCCTCTCTTTATCCATGTTATCTCTTAACCCTACCATTAGTCTATAAGATTGGCAATGAATAAAGAAACTGTTGTCACAAAACCTACTAATCATTTACTAAAAGCCATAAGGAAAATTAAAACGCATTCATTGCTTAAGACTCGTTCTTTCTTTCTTTCAATCTTTGATGGAGTGTTATCTTATATTTGTCAACTTGTTGGAGTCGTTATAAGTGTAGTTGACAGATATGATTAGATATTAATTACATTTAAGTATTTAGTCATGCTAAATTATTCGCTCGTAAGTATGTTCAACGGCTAATATGTTAGTTATATATTTTAATGTAATTTGTTTGGAAAAAAAAGATCATAAGTTTGTTTTAATTACGAACAAGAGTTTTAAGTTTTTTAATTACAAATGAGAATATAAAAATTTGATGCGATCTTTCTTTATATGTTATTGACTAATCGGAGATTTGTCTTAAGTTTAATTAATTATGCCATAAAACTTTTCAATGATGAAATATTTGCTATGATTAAAAAACTAAATTGATGTGAAAACCTTGAACAAGTCAACTTTTTAGTTCGATTTTTTACTTTTCCGGTTTGATCTATTTTAATAATCCTTGTTATTTAAAATCGATTAGTTTATTAATTAATACATCCGTTTTTGTAAATTAATCGATTTTTATAAACTAAAAGAAGCTAATTAAGTTTCATTTACACAGTCGTCCACTGATTGCGAGTTGTCCACTGATTGTGCTTCTCGTTCTCGTTGTTTCCGTCGCTAGCACTAATTGAAAATGTTGGGTTTTTTTTTTTGTAAAAGGGTCAACTGTTTTACCCCTTTGGCTGTATAATCCCATCTTACGAGCGTACGTTGTTGTTTGATTATTTGGGTTTTGGGAGCATATGATATCCAATCCTTCTTACTTTTGTAATTTACCATTCTTTAATGAGAATTTTTTAATTTCTCAAAAAAAAGTTTCATTTACACAGTCTCTCTTTTTAATTAAACTTTAAGTTAAGGATAGTTTCTTTTAATCATATTTCAAATTCATCAAATTTTTTCAATCTTTAACCTATTTTAAGACGGCCTAATACTTGTTAAACCTAAATTTCTTGTCTTATGCATACATTATTGTTGCTCTAATGACTCATAAAAGATGTATTTAAAAGGTAATTCATATTTGTCAAATGTTACTTTTATAGGAATAAATGTAATGATACTAACTGTTGAGAAATGAGATTAAAACTTGTTTATATTATCATAATTAAAATTTAATAAAAATGTTATACTTCTAATCTCTAAAAAAGAATTGAAGTAACACTATTTCAAATCAATTAAGAGGGGTAATTAGCTCAAAATTTTCTATAAGTAAGACTCAAATTTAAGTATAAATGCATGAATAATATATTAAATTTTCCTCATAATGAATTTGCAATCGGTAAAGTTGCTCTTTTGTGACCATCAGATCATAAGTTTAAGCGACGAAAACAATTTTTTTGTAAAAATATAAAAGAAAGGTTGCATACATTCTGACCTTCTTTAGACGCTGCAAAGTGAGAAGTTTTATGTATTGGGGTATGTTGACTTTTTTTTAATGAATTTGCAGATTTTTAGAAAATATTGTAGAAAATAAAATATGTGAAATAGACATTTATATAAGAAAAAAGTAGAAAAATATATTAGTTTAATAATTTATTAAAGGCTATTAAATAAGGAATACATATAAGTAGCCTTAGGTTAACTTTTCTCCAATGTTACGTAACTAAACTCCAAACATCATAGGAGCAATAGTATAGCCTCCTCATTCCCTATATAATTTCAACTCTAGCCGCTCTCGTTTTCTCCACCCACAGTTCTCGTTGTATTCGCTTCTTCACATACTCCTCTCCCACCAACAGTATGGCTTCCCATGGAGATAATGTTGTCGTGTCTAGTGTCAATCTTGAGAAGTTGCTTTGCATGAAAGGAGGTAAAGGAGAGGCTAGCTATGCAAACAATAGCCAAGCACAGGTAATTAAATTTTGATAGAAGTCTCTTCTCTTGATTTTGCATTTGTTATCTTTGACATTGTTTGTTGGATTAGTCCTCCATCAAACCGTACAATTTCGGCGATTGCTGTGCTTTTGTTTGCTGGAGTCTTGTGTTATTCCCTTACTTTGTTTTACATTTTAACAATTGTGTGTATGAGTTTGAAACAGATTATTGAAGTTTTTATGGATAACTAATAATCTCCTATCCTTCGGCATGGCAATCTAAACTACTTTTAAAGTTATCTTGTATACACTCTTTAAAAGACCTACATAGAAAAGATCTATGAGAACTTGATGAATTGAGCTAAACCTTTCACGTTTATGTGATTAATGGCTATAAACCGAACTTTGTATACGTGCAGGCCTTGCATGCCCGAGCCATGCTTCACCATCTCTTAGAAGCCCTAGACAGGGTTCACTTGACCTCCTCCGAGGTCCCATTTCAAGTGGTGGACTTGGGATGCTCATCTGGGAACAACACTATCAGTACCATTGACGTGATCATCAAGCACATGATCAAGCGGTACGAGTCATCGGGAATCGAGCCACCGGAGTTCGGCGCTTTCTTCTCCGATCTCCCTAGCAATGATTTCAACACCCTTTTCCAGCTCCTCCCTCCCTCAGCCAACTATGGTGGCAGCATGGAAGAATGTCTGGCTGCTAGTGGCCACCGGAATTATTTTGCTGCTGCGGTCCCTGGTTCGTTCTACCGGAGATTGTTCCCCTCAAGATCCATCAACGTCTTCCACTCATCTTTCTGCTTGCATTGGCTCTCTCAGGCAAGTTTTTAGTAACTTGTGGTTTTACATAATATACACCAAAGTAGTCAAATTTGCAATTTTAGTACATTCTATACAACCTATAACCTTAACGTATGCCCAATACTACGTATTTTGTTGGCTCCCAAAGCTGATGTAAGTCCTAATTAATTGCATATGTACCTCTAAACTTTATTGTGATTCTCAATTTTCTTTTTTGCTGGATTTTAGGATGGTCAAAAAGGCTATGATCACCTAGTAAAAATAATGATCATTCAGGGTTTGAAATATTGTATATATCTAAAACTCTGGATATGACTTCCAGGATTGAAATTTTGGTTATCCAAAGTCTGTCTTCCTGAGAATATGGGTAGGTGGGGAAGAAATTGAGAGACAGACAGGAAGAGAAACTTTATGAAACATAATAATAAGAAACGAAGATTATGGTTTCCTTGGAGCTTAGTGTTTGGTCGTATTAAAACTCGTAATATAAAAAGGTTAAAGTTATTTTCCTGCAATGATGTAGTAATGAATAGCAATAACTAACCATGTAGGTGCCAGAGAGTGTGGTGGACAAGAGATCAAGGGCATATAACAGAGGGAGAGTGTACATCCATGGTGCAGGAGAGGCGGTAGCAGAGGCATACAAGCAGCAATTCCAAAAGGACTTGGCAGATTTCATGAGAGCAAGATCACAGGAGATAAAAAATGGCGGGTCCATGTTCCTTGCTTGCTTGGGCAGAACCTCTGTCGAACCCACTGACCAAGGTGGGGCTGGCCTTCTCTTTGGGACCCACTATCAGGATGCTTGGGATGATCTTGTTCGCGAGGTAATTCTATTTCATTCATCAGTGTCTTAATAATTAGGAGGTTAATTATTAAACTTGTTTACTACAGAACCTTAGGTGAATCATCACGCATTTCCACGCAGTACATATTTGTTTTTTTGTGTAAAAAGAGAAACAGCTTTTTTTAGCCGACCAAAAAGCAAGGAAACACTATGCTGGAAGGGGAGTGAATTGGGTACAGTCTTTTAGAAAAACTTATTATGAAATTGTAGCAAAAGAAAAGAACAACCTATTATGAAATGTCACTGTCTGAGTAAAGATTATGAAGGCACCAGTCATGATACACCCTACTGTTAGTCGTCTGATTTCTTACCAAAAATAGGATCATAGCCATTCACTTGCTGACCGCTGTGTCGGCAGCATGATGACTGTTCACAAGTGAGTGGACGGAACATTGCAAGTTTTTTCTGAAGTGCTAAAGGAACACACAAAAAAGTCACTAAGATGATGATCGAAGTGAAGCCCCAAAAGTTGAGCATATCCTGTCCCTCTGATCAACTTTGTACTCTTTACCAATAGAGTACATGGATATTATGATCAACTTTGTTTGTACGTAATGTGGATAGCACAAACATTCAACCACGTAGTTGAACTAAGCTAGAGCTACTGGTCAGTGGCCATTAGTGAACTTGGGCCAAAGCCTAATTGGTCTAAGGGTCACAAGTGATATTCTTTGATATTTTTGTTAAACTAATGTTATAATAATAATAATAATAATCTCAGGGCCTCATTACTAGGGAGAAGCGTGACTCCTTCAACATTCCAGTATATGCACCAAGCCTACAAGAGTTCAAGGAGGTGGTCGAAGCCAATGGCTTATACACTATAAACAAGCTTGAAATTTTCAAAGGAGGGAGTCCTTTGGTTGTCAACCACCCTGATGATGCCGCTGAGGTTGGTCGAGCCTTGGCCAACAGCTGCCGGAGTGTCTCCGGAGTCCTTGTAGACGCGCACATTGGTGATCGGCTAAGTGAGGAACTGTTTTTACGAGTGGAGCGTCGAGGCACCAACCATGCCAAAGAGCTCGTAGAGAAGCTACAATTCTACCATATTGTTGCTTCTCTTTCACTTGCTTGAAGATATATAAGAGACTATTGTTAAAAAAGTGCTCTCTTTCTCTCTCTATCTTCTTTTTTCCTTCCTTTATATAATCTTCTCTCCACCTTTCTTGTGTTATTTGTGGCAAACCAGAGAAGTTTTAAGCAGAAAAACTACAATAGTAACTTCATGTTCCCTTGATCCAAAATTTGTAATGAAACTTATATGTAAAGCATAAGTTATAGTATGCAAATTAAGGCCTCGCTTTCTCTCACAACTATTTAGATGCTTTGTGTTGCCTTTGGTTCTTTTTCAGGAAGATAATAAGGAGACAAAGAGAAGGTCAATCTACTATGGTTAGTTATTTCAGTTGGGAGTAATAAAGGTTTTTCTCTTCTTTACATGTCTACTTTAGGATCATCTTGAGACTTCTGAGCCTCTATGACCCCATTCATTAGTCCTTTTTTTAAAACAAGATACCCATTCATTAGACTTCGTTTGGCAGACAAACAGAGTCAATAGAAAACGCATTTCTTCCAGGTCCAAAAGTGCTGCCATTGCATTACACATGTTTCTAACATTTTCGTGGGAGATTTTCTCAGAGTGCTGGGAAATATGCAACCCATAATTATACATCACTTCCACATAATTAGGAGTTCACACTGATTAAGTTTGTTGTGGACATAGAGACGGAGTTTTCATATGTACATATATATAACGTGACTCGAAGTTGAATCTATGAATTATGTAGGAGCGTCTTAGCTTCTTCTGACACTCTCAACCTGACCTTCTTAATATCTATTTCTGTTCCATCCTTCCTTAACCCTCGGATTAAGACAATATTTACCTTTTGGGATTGACTCCTCATTTTCGATGGAAAGATAACAGAGCACTAGAGAAGCATTTTCTCCAATTGATTTAAATATACGGAGATACAACATATTTATATAGGAGAAATTATACCAAAATCTCTTGACCGCTATGATTTTAGATGACAATTAGATGATTAGAACTAATCTCTTGATTGTTATAATTTAAAATAACAATTAGATTTCTTATAATTTGATATAACCTCTTATGATGTCATTACAACCAAAAAGACATTAGGTAATAGAAAAAAGAATAGCTAAAGGTGCAAAAGGCAACAAATCATGTTAAATAAGTGGCGCTACTATAAGTATATCGTAAATGGTACTTTGGAGAAAGATTTTAACAGTCTGAGACAAGTTGTGTTCTCAATTTAGATTTAGGATCGAAAATGGTACGTCTACTCTTTTATGGCAGGATCCTTGACACCCGCGTGGCATCTTGCAGGCCTTATCTACTCCGAGGGAGATTAATGGATCGGAGCTTCCACTCTCTGCACATGTGTCAGATGTGATCCGT
>JANZLX010000213.1:39631232-39646615 GCA_025531955.1 Erythroxylum orinocense
TATTTAATAAAATTTATTATATTAAATATTATTATATTCTATTTAATATATTAATATTATGATTTGGTCAGAGTTGGTATTAAGAAGAATTATTGAGGGGCATATTAGGTAGTATGTATTTATTAGTTTACGTTTCATCCTAAGCCTCCTGAATCGGAAGTTTCTTATTTTCACTGTTTAAGATGGAATGGAACGTAACATGAAACCCTCCGCTTCCATCCCTGTCCATTCCATTCCATTCCATTCCATTATGAAACCCTCAAACAAACAATAGAAGTGTGTTACGTTCCATCCCATCGCATTATTAACCCTCAAACCAAACAAAGCCTTACTCTCTTAATGATGTAATGTTCTTGATACTATTATTTAATATATATTCAATTTTAATTTTTCTATAAAAAAAAAAGAGTTAGCATATGCATGTCTTCACATGATCTAACATGTTAACCAGAATTAGTAACACGACCAATTTTTAGTGAATGTGCATAAACTCTACAAATTAATGATAATGTTAAAAACTAAAAGCTGAGATATTTTTTATATTTAAAATAATTAAACTGAGTGCCTTGACCTCTGCAGAATGTTGTCCGCAAGTGTTTTATTCTGCAACTATAACAATGGGATCGCATTATTTCAGAAATCACAAATTCCATCTTTGCTTGCGTTAAAATTCTTATATTGATGGGATGAAGTATCGTTCCGAAAATACAAACATGAAATGATAAAATGATCAAGCCTACCATACATTCATTACTCAACCTATAAACAGATAAAATACATTAAAATATTTTGCCCCCAAACTGTAAATAACTTTCATTTACTTCATAATGTCAAACATCGCTGGAAACATATTTCTAAATCACATTCACAAATGGAATCTTTGAAACATATTTCTAAATCACATTCACATATGGAATCTTTCTTTTGGGGGAAAAGAAGCATCCCCATTTTTTTGACGTCAAAATCAGAACTCACTTCCCAGCCGATGGAATTGTCAGCAACTCGAGTGATTTTCTCAAGTAGTCCACTGCAACTGAAACGTCATCAAATGCCAAGGCTCCAACTGCAAATCTTGCAGCCTTCTGGGCCTCAGCAACTTTCTCAGGTGTTGGCTGGTAATTACTGTCATATTGGTATGTTTGGGCGGAACCAGATGGGGCAGGTTCCGCAGCACTCCCATTTCTGCTGTTTGGAGTGTATTGGACAGTTGATGCTGCAGGATCTGCAGTATTCCCATTCCTGCTGTTTGGAGTGTACTGGGCTGTGGATGTGTAGCTTGTCATGGTTGGAGCTGAATGGGGAATATAGGAAGAATCAGAGCCCTGATAGTAAGAAGGATAATGTGTAGCTGCTGATGGCAGGCTGCTCTCGGTAAAACTTGGGTAGGACTGAAAGTTTGGATAAGAGTAAGAAGAAGCATCGTGGGATTGATAACTATGGTGAAGATTCTGAGGTTCTTGTGAGTAGGACTGATGGTGGAATTGTTGAGGATATAAAGAAGTGTCTTGTCTGCTAGCTGGAGGAGGTGGATGCAAATCACGGGATGGATAACCAGCACTAGGGTAAGAAGGTGATGGGAGGATTTTAGTGGAATGTTGGTTGTTAACCGAGTCATGGAACTGCTGTGATGGTGGAATGTGCTCAGAGTACTGGTTATTAACATTCTCAAGTGGTTCATGTGACACTGAATCCTTTGTAGGATACTGATCATGGAAATGAGTTGAAGGATCAGGTTCTACTTGAGGACTGGTCACAGCTGCTTCACTTCGTGTTGGATCCTGCAGAGGAACTTATATCTTGATGATTTCCAAAAGAGTCTTGGTATACAACATATTAGTAGACTGATTTCTGACTAGATTGACGTACAAGATCCAAGGCAAAATCATTAAGCACAGAAGACTAATCATATATCTATATGCATATATTCTAGTGCACGTGCAGATAAACTAAAATCACAAACGTAATTCATTTATCAGAAAAATAAACTGAAATCAGTGAACTTAAAACAAAATGATCCCTTCGAGTCTACGACTAATTTTTTTCAAAAGAGTACGCAGCAAAAATTCTTCTCTTGACCCTGAAAACTTAGCCTCACCAACTGCCAAAAAGAATTGCCTTCTTTTGAAAATTCTAGAATCAGAACAATTTCCAGGAAAGATTCATGAGTTATTCAAAAAATTCATCATAAGATAAAATGGAAAACATACATATCCATCACTAGGTATGACCGACGTATCAGACAAATCTTCATCATCAGCAGGAGGGCCAGGGTTTGGCTTTCTTCCTTCTTTTACAGCTTTCCTTATATCGGCTGCTTTCCAGACTGCATACTTCTGTTTCTGCTCAAGCTGCAAGTTTGGTATATTGAATACAAGTATAATCCAAAATACAATTCAATTGTGGTTAAAGTGAAACTGTTAGTTGAAGAGTAAATTGAGTTGTTCATTGTCAAAACTTACATCAGGCTGAAGCACCCCAAACTGGTTTATTATCTCGAAGAAGATGCTTGCTGCATAAAATGTTTTTGCCGTATTCCTGTAAAAAGGCAAAAGACCCACTTGTAATAGGAACTAAAAATTGACACATAACTCAAGTTTCTAGCCAACTGTCCACTCAGTTTCAAACTCTTATTCCATAACAATGCCCATTGTTGCTTCAAGGTGATATTCAAATATTTAATATTCACAAGGCCTCAGTGAAAGACAGACGATAATGACAATGGGAAATATTATCTTAGACATTTCCATGGAAAAAAATACCAAGTAATACAAAATGCTTCACGAAAAGTTCTTTAATGCTTTCCACTTTTTATCCTAAACTTAAACTTATCACTTGCGGCACCAAATTGATTACTTATATATTATAGATGTGTTCTAGAAGTACAAAATTGAAAAGAACATAACGATATTCCTCCAAACTAGAGATGAAAAGGATGTAATCATTTTCCACAAGCCTTATCAATTCAAAACCTTATGTTATTCTCGGGAATACCCATCAAAGTTGTTACGCTAATCAGTTGATTCTACTTCATTAAAGTTATCTACGTGTAGCCTTAAAAGAGGTCCCCATTTTAACTTGGTGCAGGTGCCCATTAACATGAGCCCTATTTGCTAGAGACCAACTTGCACAAGTCATTTTGTTAACATGTAATGCTAATGTCCCATGAAAAAGACCTGCATGGCTCTATGATTAAGTAAATATAATCAATGGACTAGGGCCTGAAAGCAGTTAACACTGAGAAAACTGGTCAAACCATAAATCAAGAAACAAAGAAACTGCTGTAATGGAATAAAAGAATTTCCATGAATACATCACAGTTACATATGTGGATGTTAAGGTATTTAGCACGTAATACAGCACTAGATAAGTTTTCAGCCATAAGCATCGATTTCTCAGTGAGGACATGCTCAAACTAAAAGAAAAGGAATCATCATACAAATCAGCTCGTCCAGCTCGATCTTGTTTGTCTGCCTTCCCAAAGACATTCAGGGCAAATCCTTCTAGATAAAGATTGTCTTCAGGCCCCAACTTTAGCGATTTCTTATCCTAAAGAAAAGAACAATATCTAATTAAAAGAGAAAAAGTACTATTAGCTGCTTCTCTAACACTAGAAAGAAACTAAAAACCTTTTTTCACACCTGCCAATTTAGACTAATAATAAACATACTTGGCGATTTAGGAAATAGTATATTAGGATCTATTCTCCACTGAGTATCTCTACATTCAGTTTATGGTTTCAATTATACTTTTTAACAACAAGAGAACTGCACAAAGTTTAAAAACTACATCTAGTTCAACCCTATATGGATATAAAAGGAACCCCCGTATTCATTCAAAAGATAATAGGTTAAAAGACCATATGATCTTAACTTAATAGTATCCAAGAAAAATTTCACCTCTGATATAATCTCCTTCTAACATGTGCAGTACAACATGGAAGAAACTTGCAAAACAGTAATAAAATAGTTAAAGAGATATGGTTGAATGCCTATTACTGAAGATAAATAGCAAGAAAAAAATGAGCACATTTCCAATAATGAAATAAGTTGGAGACTAGAGGAAGCTATCGAAACCAAGCTCAGGCATTAAAGGTAACAAAAAAACAGAAAGCACAGTTAAGCTGCAACCAAAGACTAAGCAAACAAGTAAGATGAATGGTTGAACAGCTGAAAACTCTGCACTAGCAGTCAGAACCTTATAGTAAAATAAGAAATTTTTGTCGAAATGTATTGGCTCGTTAAGATTGAAAACCTCTAGCTAGTTTCCAGGGACAATTATCATCTTTAACCCCCCTCTCTTCACCCCTTTTACCGGGACCCAGTTAAAGAAAAGCTTCAATAAGCAAAGCCCATATGCTATTGACCAAAATGGAAATTTCCATCAATTAATTCACTCCACCTACGGTATGATAAAACGCAGCAAGAGAAAAGCAAAGATAGAAATCATGATGGAAAAAAAAGCAACCTTTTCAAGCTGATTCATGAGAGAAACAAGAAGGGAGTTGGTGGTCTTGGTTCTCTCATTCTGTGGAATCCTCAACCCTTTCTCCATCGCGTATAATCGACCTAGTTAAAACAAACCCCATTAGAAACGGAACCGAAAACAATAGTAATAAGGAGAATAAAAGAAACCGATTTCGCGAATCGGAAAGAGAGATAGAGAATTACAATAATAAGCAACGAGAGGTTCGTGCTTCTGAAGCTCATCGGCTCGTTGCAAATACGGTAACAGTAGCTTCGCAGGCTCAGTTTCATTTGCCATTGATCTTTCTGCTTTGCTTCGCGATCTGATGTCAAGAGCTTTAAGCTTCGTATAATGGGCCACTCGACCGGTCTCATAGACCGACCCGACTCTAAATACATGGGCACGGAGCTAGTCATACGCTTTATTTATATAACAGATTTATTAAATAGAGTTTATAGAAATTGGACGGATATATACTCATAAAATAGGATAAGCAGAGAGTAACAGGAATATATGATTTGGAATTCTTTATTCAACTTCTTTTTCTTTTTTTTGATTTTTAGTTTTAATTTTTAATTTTTTCTTTTAAATAAAAACAAATTTTTGTTTGATTTTTAATGCCAATTTATTTATATTTTAGGTTAATTACTGAAAAAGTTCAAATTTTCTTCAATTTATTAATTATAGCCTGAACTTTAAAAATAGCAATAAAATATTAAAATTTTCAATTTTTTCAATTATAACCTAACGTTATCTGTTGTTTTCCCGATGCCTTCAGCCTTTTATTTTCTGTTTATTCTTCTTACGCTCCAATCTAGTCTCAAATTATAGCGTACTATATCAATAAGTTCTTTATTTTTAGTTCATTTTCTTGATACCCTTAATGTGAGGGTATTGGGGTTGTGTAATCTAAAAATCGAAAGGTGAGGGCATTAAAAGAATAAACTAAAACGAAAGAACAAAACTGAAATCAAAGCATAATTTCGTTAAAGCTACATAATCTGATTTAGGTTATTTTTAAACAACGACGTCGTTTTAAGTATATGATTAAACGATGTCGTTTTATTAATCTTCATTGGTTGTATTCATTTTGACTGACGTGCATTAATAATTAAAATTTCTGAAACACATGGTAAATCACGTCGTCAAACCTAACGGAAATACTAATGTCGGGCTAAAATTGAAAAAATTAAACATTTGTGCATTTTATTGTTATTTTTTAAAGTTTAAGTTATAATTAAAAATTTGACGAAAGTTTCGGCAATTTTTGGTAATTAACCTTTATATTCTTAGCACTCATAATAATATAAATTATTTGTAATTAAATAAATTATTTTAATCTCTTATAGAATTTTTATTAACAAAATTATTTTATTTTATTAAAATAAATAATAAAAAATTGTTTTTAATAATAAATATTTTATTATTAAATCAAATTTATTTTAATTTTATATTTTAAAGATAGTTTAAATTTATTATTAATTATTAATTAAATTAAATTATAAAATTAATAAATAAAATTAAATATTTATAGTTCTTATTAATAATTAATTTTAATTAAATAAATATTTCAAATTATATTAAATTATTCATAATTCTTATAAAAATTAATATATTAAATAATTAAAAAAAGATATATTTAATTGATAGTAAATTAGATTATGAAAAAATATAAATAGAAAACAAAATTAACTTTTTATAGTTCTGATATTTTTTGAAAAATAGAAGAAATTAAAACCAAAAGTAGAAATATTTAATTTTTAAATTATTTTCAATTTAGTAATTATTTTATAAATATTTTGCGTAAAAGAGACAAGAGAGACTATTAAAGCAAGCAAAAGCTAGCCTTACGCTTTCCCTTTCATTTCAAATTCATTATTGAATAATTTTTTAATTTAAAATATATAATAAATGTTTATTTATTGAATAATTTATTTTAAAAAATTTATTAATAAATATTACATAAGGTATAAAAATTAATTATTTAAAATTTAAAATTTATCTAATATTCGATTATCCCTATTAACAGAACATAAATAAGTTGACATTTATAACTAAACAAGCTTTTGTTTTTATTTAAAAATAGAAAAAATATAATAGAAAATAGGTAAAAAAAACTCCTTAAAATTCTTACAAAATTTGAAATAAATTATTTATTTTTAATAATTCATTTTTAAATTTCTTTAATTAATTTTAGTACCAATGAAATAATTAATTTTATATATGATAACAACACATCTTGTTGATATTTAAAAACTTAAGAAATAATGTATAAATTTAAATAGGGTAAAAAAAACATATACTTCCTGCCGCTTAAGAAACTTTGAAAAGACTTCAATCTTTAAAACTCTTGGAAGAGTTGATTCTAGTTTTTAGTTTTTTTTTTTAAATTCCTTATATTGGAATTCAATTAAAAAATAATGATGAAGTACACGTAACATAAATGTCAAATATAGGCTAATCAAATGCTAATATTATAATAATATAATTTAATTTTAAAATTTGACTTGAATGAATTAAATTTAACTTAAATTAATAATTAAACATAATTATAGTAAATTATTTATTTTTTTTGAACTTAACTGTTTTAGTTTGAGTTTAAGAGTTAGTGTTAAATAATCCGAGTAGCTAACTATGTCAATAGTTTCTTTATCCACCTTAATTTGGTCGATTTTGATGGCAAACACTTTTAGGAACCAAATCTAAGTGACAGCTCACAATCTTTCTCTTGAACCTTGAGCAAGATTCTTCTACCTAGGCACTTTTAGATGTGCTTTATGAGGACAGTGGAGAACCCTGCGATCTTGTTTCTGAGGCGCTTCACTGGGATGATAGCGACTTCTTTGACAACCTTCTTATTTGTTTGGAAATCCAGAGTCATGCGGGAGTAGTAGCATTTTATTTTTTAATTTTTTTAGGGGTAGTAGCATTTTATTACTTGGCGTGATGAATTCTTCGTTGTCTTGGTGCATACTTCACCCATCTTCAGTACTCTTTCTTTCTAACTAGCACTAGTTTGAATTTTTTTGTTTTAAAAATAAAGTACTTGATTGATTAATTGAGGAACAAAAGAAATGTACCAAAGTGCAAGACCAAACTACACAAGAAGCAAAAAAAAAAAAAAAAAACAACTAATCACATTGTTGGTAAAGTTAAGCATGCTTTGCTCACAAAACTCGGCTGGAAATTACTCTCAAACCCATTTGCCCATTGGGTATAGATCCTTTGGGCTAAATATCATTTTGACCCCTTGCATCTTCCTGCAGTTCTGATGAGTAGAGGAGCATCTTCGGTTTGGAGAGGTCTTTTTACAACTTGAAAATTTGTCCTAGTAAGTACGAGGTGGCTGTCGAAAATGGAAATTTTGTACGATTTTGGATTGATAATTGGGTTGATGATGGGGGACCCTTCGCACTTTTGGCTATTAATAACGTATGTGTATATGCAAAGGTGAGCGAATTTACAAACGTAGTAGGGGGTTGATGTTGGGAGCAATTTTAGCATCTCCTTCGTCTACAGTATGCATGATAATTGCAAGAATTATGGCTCCGAGACCTGAGTTTGATGATGACCAAATGGTGTGGGCTCCAAACCGAAATGGGCTCTTTTCGACAACATCTGCGTACGAGTTAATTGAAAACATTGGGGAAGAAGACGTTAGTAAGCAGCGGACATTGATTTGGAAATGGCTTGGTCCCCAACGCATCCGATCCTTTTTATGGCTACTTGCCAAATGAAAACTTTTAACTAATCAACAGCGTGCTTATAGACATCTCACCACTGATGATAGAAGTCACTATTATGGTAATCCTGAATCTTGTGTGCATGCTATTAGAGATTGTCCTAGAGTGTGCCAATTTTGGATTCAATTTTCCTCGGACATGGATCTTCAACATTTCTTTAGTCTTACAGCTTTGGAGTGGTTGCTTTCGAATCTCTTTAATCATATCGAGGTTCATGGAGTAAGATGGTCGATTATTTGAGGGGTTTCTTGCTAATTCCTGTGACTTTGGAGAAATAAAAGTTTATTTGAAATTAATTTCTCCTGGCCAGTGGCCAGTAAGGTTATAGTTCTGGACTACGTTAATTAGATAGTGCACGCAAGTACAGTTATCTCTAGCGCCATGGTTGGTTGTGCCACGAGTAGCATTAGACATAGGATTGGCCAAACCGAGTGAGAGATGGATCCGGTTGAACACGGATGGGGCGAAGCGAAAGCCAAATGGGCATGCTTCTACCAACAGTCTCCTTCGCGACAGCTCTGGAGCATGGCTAGGAGATTTCATTCGTCTTATTGGATGTTGCACATCACTAGATGCGGAGTTATGGGTTGGGTTTGCACATGGCTTGGGATATGGGCTATCAGAGAATCAAACTCGAAGTAGATTCCTTGGAAATCACTAATATTCTCTCCTCTTCAGGTTCGAGGGTCTTTTATAACACTTCTCTGGTACAGGCTATCAAGGTTCTATTAACTAAATCCTGGACGGTTCAATTCCGAAATGTGTTTCGTGAGGGCAATCGGTGCGTTGACTGGTTATCTGTTAATGCGGAGTCTTTTGGTTTAGGAATTACTTATTTACAGTCTCCTCCTTCGGGATGTTTTCATGCCCTCCTAGAGGATATGTGTGGGGATTTAACCCCAAGGGTCACTGTTTAGGCCGTGTTTTTAATATATATATATATATATAAGTTAAGCATGTAGTATTAAAAGGAAAATCTTTAGCAGGTGAGGGATATACGACGACAAGTGTTAGGATGAGGGATAAATAGTGAAGAGCTACTATTAGGCGCTAAAGTTTTGACACTTCAAGTTTTCTGTTGAGAAGAGATAAAGAGACTATTTTTAAGTGATATTTGTTTTGACACTCCATTGGAATTGCCAGAAGACTAGGTGAGGTTGTATAGAATTGAACTTCAATAATACTTACTTCTCTGTCTATAATAAAAAATTCAGAACTCTTATTGTTGCTAGACTTCTATGTCCTATTGCAGGCATAATTGGGTTAGGTATTAAATTTTCTATTAGTAATTTAAGATATAAAAAAGTCTATTGAATTTTTCATTGTAAATTGTTTATGTTATGATATCTTATTGTTTAATTTTGAGCATTATTTGAAATTTGAACATAGTTAGATATATTTGAAAGTTTACCTTAGTTAGGACTCTTGAAAATAAAATTACATAAAAGATAAAATTCTACTAAAGATAAGATTTATTATGTAAGGTAAAATCACCATATCTAAATAAAGATAATGTGCAAAATTTTTAGTGATTTTTGTAACTATATTTGGAAGCCTATTTTAGTGATAATGGTTATCTAAGGTACTTGAAATTGCGCAATCATGATTGACGATTTGCAGCTGTGTTTGTGTAATTTTCTGGATTGAATTCGTGAGGTTTTCGGTTGCGAAAAACATACAAATTTTTGTTATGTTTTATCTGCCTATTGCGTGATTTATTGGGGCTATTTTGTTGCTGCTTTTTGTATGGAGAAACGATAGGTATATGGCGACTTGATAACTGGGATTTTTGTGCAATCTTGGATTATTTTTGCTACTGATTTCGTGGGGATTGCATCCTTATTTGGTGCTACAATTTTTTGTCAAGGTTTTCATAACTTTGTTGGAGAGTTTATCATTAACTATGTGTGTGATTTGGCAGCTGCGTTTTCCAGTTTTTGAACAACAATTGGGGATTGTATTGGTGGTTGAATGTGTGAATTTGGCAGATGTGTTTTCTTCTATTTTGAACAACTATTGAGAGTGATTTTTACAAGCTGATTTTCAAGGATTTTTCCATATTGGGGGAATTGTGTTTTTATGTCTATTGTGGGGAATTTTTAAGCTGTTGACGATAAAGGTTTTCATGTGAAAAACCTCCAGCATCTTTGTTGTTTTTGCAGCCCTTCATGTATGATGTTTCAATGAAGAAATGTTTGTTGATTTGAGACGTTTTGTGGCTATTGTGCATGGGATGTTCCAGTGATGATATTTAAGTCTCATAACAAATCTTTCGATGGTCAACTTCCCATTCTTTCATTGATGAAGCTATATTATTAGGGAATTTTTTTTTGTCAAATGTCTTTGTTTATGTTTGTTATTGTTTTAATCACTTAAGTTGTTTTATTGTTAAACGTTGTTAAGAAAATCTTCTGTTGAGATTAGCACGAGGCAATTATCTTATTGGATGTGAATTACTTTCACGGGTTATGAGGACGAGGGATAATATCAAGGGTTGGGTGAGTCGGCTCTTGAGTAAAACTATTATTGTTCTTTGATGAAAGTGATTAAGCTGAGTGAGGGCCCCGCAGATATAGGCAAGGTGTGCCGAACTGTGTTACCGAATCTCTAGTATTGATTTGTTTATTTTATTTATTTTGTTTGTGTTAAAAAATTTACAGTTGCTAACTCAGTTGCTTTATATTAAACAACCACAAATATAGTTTAAAGCAACTACGGTTGAACCATAATTTGTGTAAAACTACATCTTTTAGGAATTTATAATTGGTATCAGAGCGGGTCACCGAATCAAAACTTGGTACGTCAAGTTGGTGCAGATCCACGTTTCATAATTATGACCATAAGAGAAAGGACATCAATCATCAAGCTATTATTGTTAGATGATTTAAATTATTTGGCTTGGAAATCAAGGATGAAAGTATTCATTCAAGCACAAGGAACTATAGCATGGACTTTGGTGTTGAATGACTAAACACATCCAATGATGATCGATGAAAAGAATGAAGCAGTGCCTAAAGATCCAACTGAATGTACAGGAGCTAAAGAATAGGAAGCGATTGACAATTCTTGTGCATTATATGCAATCTTCAGTGCTGCTGATGAAGGATGCTTTAGTATGATTTCAGTCTGTGAATCAACAAAAGAAGCGTGAGACACTTTGCTAACTATACATAAGGGGTCGAAATTTGTGATAGCTTTGAATTTCAAATGTTGGCTGCTAGATTTGAAGAGCTTAAGATGGATGAAAGCGATACTATTAAAGACTTCCATAAGAGGTTGCGTGACATATCCAATTAAGCACATCAACAAGGGAAGAAGTAAGAGGTTGCGTGACATATCCAATTAAGCACATCAACATGGGAAGAAGTATTCGAACCTGAAACTTGTCAAAAAAACTTTGAGATCACTTCCTCTGAGATTTATATTGAAAATTGCAACTGTTGAAGAAACCCTTGATATTACTGAATTGTCTTTGGATAAGGTAATTAGGATTCTTACTAACTTTGAGATGAATTTGTTGAGAGATGAATGAGAGAAGAACAAAAGATTGGCATTGTAAGCTAAGGTTGGAAAAGCCTTGAATGACTTAGGAGATGAATCCGATGAGAATGAGGATATGGAGTTATTGACGAGAAATTTCAACAAGTGGAGAAAGTGAAGAAGGATAGATCCGATTTTAGGCAAAACGGTGGGATTTCATCAAATAGTAATTTCAAACAATAAGCTAAAACTCAAAAGGGTAAAAGAAAAGTGAATAAAATTCAATGTCCTGAATATCAAGGTTTCGGACCTATACAAGCAGGATGTGCTAGCACTTTGAAGAAGAGAAAATGGAAGTCTTATATGAGTACTTAGAGTGAGAATGAATTTGGAAGTATGGTAGTGAAGAGGAATTTGTGAGTAATAATGCTGCATTAGGTGCTTTATAAAGCAGAAGTTCAGTTGCTTGCTTAACAGGAACCAAGAAGGAAGAAACTAACGATGAACCCGTGGATAAATCAATTCAAAACTTCAAGAAAACGCAAATGAATCAGTCCAGAGTTTAATTTCAGATTATGACAATGATTCAGAGGATAAAAGTGAGAATATTTGCAAAGCCTATGAGTTAATGTACACAAAATAGGTGCAAACATGTAAGAAGAGTGAAAAGCTAAAGAAGGAAAATTCTTTTATAAAGAACATCATTCAAGATTTATAAAAGAAGTTGTTAATCATAATAGATGAGCTTGATGAAACAAAGTTGAAGTTGGTCAGTGCGAAAAAGAGAATAAGAATGTTAAATGGAGGTACTGAAAAATCTAGAAAAGTTGTTAGAAATTGGTAAGACTAAAGGAGACCTTCAAGGCACTAGCTATAAAGGTGAATGTTCTAATTCGAATGATAAGAAAAATGGTGTTCCAGATCTATCCAAGGAGAAACTTCAAGGAGGAAACGAAAATTTATACCTACGTGTCACTTTTGTAGGGTAAATGGGCACATAAAGCCAAAATGTTATAAGTTGTTGCAAATGATATTTCAAAGGGCTCAAAACTGAAAATCTAAAAACTCTTCATTAAATTTCCAGCACCAACGCATGCTACTAATTAGAAAGAGTGAAAGAAGCTATTTGATGGATGATCAAAGTTGTATGGATGGCCATGTTACTTCTGGAGATGGAAAGAAGGTCACGGTTATTAGAAGAGGGACAATTTGTATGGATGGACAATCATACTTCAAAAATGCACTTTATGTGGATGGTCTAAAAACCAACTTGGTAGTTGAAGAAAATCTTCAAAACCTGCCCCACAAACCAACTCAAAGATGCAAAGAAGCAACAACCAAAAACTGCCCAAATCTGCAGTTAGTTGCTACTGATAAAGAAACTGTTCAGACAGAAGATAAGTCAGTTACTTCAGAAGAAGAAATCAATCAACAGTTGATCACAAAGATAATGTAACAAGAAATAAGATCAAGTTTTGTTGGGTTTTTTACTGCTTTCCTGTTAATCTTTGACAATAGATACTTGAAATACTTTGTTATTTTGCAGATGTAACTTGTAGGAAATATAAAGTGGTATCAAAGCATCAAGACCTCCTGGGACAATTCTTGGACACTTCAAGTAGTAAAGAAGCATCAAGAATCATTCAAGATTAGTCAGCAAAGAAGCATCAACAATCAGTCAAGATTAATCAGTAAGAAAACATCAAGATACATTCAGATTAGTCAGTGAATACATTCTTTAAGTTTCTTTACATTACAAAAATCATGGTAGGTAAAGAAATGGATGTTTTTTCTAGTAAATAAGACTTTACCATCTGGAAACTCCAGATGCAAGCACTTCTTGAATCTTATGATTGCTATGGTGTAATAGATGATGAATATGACTTTGAGACTGACCCTATAAAGAAGCTGAAAATGCAAAGACTTGCACATTGCAAGTTAATGCTTCACTTATCACCAACAGTGATAAGGAAAGTACAGAATTGTAACACTGTACAGAAGTTTTGTTTCAAACTTGATGAATTGTTTGCTAAGAAGTGTCTTCCTAATAAGATGACACTTCTCCACAACCTTACAAACTACAAAAATGAACACTTCAATATCCTTAGATGATAACTTAAACTATTTTTTCAAGCTAGTGCAAGATTTAGAAGCTACAGATGAGAAAATAAGTGAGGAACATCAAGCTGTAGTAATCCTAAAGTCATTACCTTCTAAATTTAATGCCTTCAAGAAGGTAATTAAGCATGCTAGTGGAGAAACACTTACTGTAAAGAGAGTTCTAGATTCTCTTATGGAAGAAATAGTTGAAGTCAATCCATTTAAGAAAGAGGTTGAAGTATTGTTTGTAGAGAATAACTATGAGAATAAAGCTCATAAGAAAAATAGCAAGAAGGGAAGTGATAAAGAAAAACAGTCTGAAGAAGGTGAAAATGCAAAGAAGAAAAAGGGTAAAGCTAAGAAATGCTTCTACTGTGATAAAGTGGGACATTTTGCAAGGGATTGTAGGAAAAAGAAGAGGGATAAGGCAGCTGAAAGTGGAATTTCAGGCAATGTTGAAAAACTTGAAGATTCCAGTGAAGATGAAATATTGGCTGTAACTGAGGATTGTGAGGACCTTAGTAGAGAGTGGATATTTGATTCAGGGTGTATTATGCATGTTACTCCTTATAGGGACTGGTTCACTACATTTGAACTAGTCACTGCCAAGGTTAAAATGGTAGATTCTGGGTAGCAAAGGATAGAGGGCATAGGAAGGGTTTCCATCAACATGTTTGATGGAAAAAGAAGGATCCTAAGCAATGCCAGACTTGTGCCTGGAATAAGGAGAAATTTGATTTCAGAAAGCTTGCTTGATAAGCAAGGCTTTTAGATCAGATCCAAAGATAGACTTAGAGAAATCCTAAAGGATGGGAAAGTCATCATTAGAGGAGTGAAGAGGGGTGGCCTATACTATGTAATAGACACAACTGAAATTAATCAAATTTCAGAAATTAGAAACCCTAAACCAACAGAAAGTGCAAGGCTGGTTCATGCAGGCAATAAAAGCCTGCATAATCTCTCTAGGCAAGGTTTAATACCTGAAGAAAACTCTGACTTCCATAGTGAAATTCAGGAGAATTTAGGGGTAGCAGGACATTCAGGCCATTTTTATGTACCACCAGAATCTGAAGAAGATGGTGGTTCACAACCAGAAACTGTGGAACCTTCAGAAGGCACAACACAGAATGAAGAAAGGAGGGAAGAGGTTGAAGTTGAGGGTGAAGGAGAAGCCGTAATCCCACCTGCAGATGATATTCAAGAGAACCTACAAGCCTACCAACTCACAAGGGATTGGCAACCAAGAATCAGTATACCTAAAAGAAGGTACACTGAATTAGATATGGTTGAATTTGCATGTTCCATGGCTGAAAAAGTGGAAAATAAGGCTCCAGAAACCTATGATGAAGCCATAAGAAGCAAAGATGCTAAAAATTGGAAAGAAGCCTGTGAGAAGGAATATTCTTCATTAATAAAGAATAACACTTGGACTTTAGTACCTAGACAATGGAACAAGAAGTTCCGTGAGGTTGCTGCTAGTATGAACTTCATCCGAAGTTCATATGATTACTACTTATATTGCAAGGATCTAGGGTTGACTGAAGCAGTGTTTATATGGGCCTACCCCGAGCCGTCCCATGAACGAGTTACATCTCA
>JANZLX010000213.1:39654078-39668626 GCA_025531955.1 Erythroxylum orinocense
TTGTTCCAGTTCTAAATTGTGAAAAATGTATGTTGCCTTTGTACTAAATATTATGATTTTTATTATTCTAATTTTATAATTTTTTAATACATACAAATCAAAATCTTGACTTGTTATTATTAAAGTAATTTTGATTTGGAGCGTTTGTAAAAATCTACTGTTTATATTTTCTATTTAAAAGTTATATTTTTATGTGCTATACAACCCGATGGATATCCAAAAACTCAAACCACCTAATGGATTTGGATATGGGTAGTAAATCGTAAAAACCGATGGATATGGATATAGATATGGATATGGATATGGGTTGAGTCATAAAAATAGATATGGATATGGATAGAATAAAACCCGAACCGAACCCTACCCATTGCCATCCCTACGCAGAAGCAATGAAAATATGAAGAACTAAGAAGTTTGCATATGAAATGTCAAAGAAGGAGACAAGAAAGGTTATCGAAGGTTTGAGTTTCAGTTGAAGCAAAACATAAGTGACTAATGCATAAAGACAACCCACGTGTGCAACAAGGAGACAAGTCTGAAGTAGTGTCGTTTTTGTATAAGCCTATTAATCCAACACACAGTCGTATCATGCGATACTCAAGTCTTAAACTTCACGTGTAAAACGCATCAACAATAAATACAAAACGCAGCAATAAAGGCTGAAGAATAAGTGACCACGTGAGATGCACATGCAGGTGGTCTGATCCAAGCAAGTCTTCACCGAAAGCCTCATTCTTCATCTCCTTCAGATATAAAAAGGAAGTAGTAACTTCAGACAATAACAACACAGCAAATACACAAATTGTATTCTTCAATTTTCAGCATTCAATCTTTGTGGGTGAGATCAAGAGTGAAAAGAAAAGTGTTTTGGGAGTGTGCTAGAATGCTTACAGTGAGTATTGAGAGAGTTTTGAGACTCTTGCAAGTGATTCAAAAATCACTCAAACTCTGTACAACCTTCTTCATTTCTTTCTTTCTCATTAGTGAAAATCCTTACCACCATAGGTGGGAACCTTGGACGTAGATAGTGTATCACTATTGAACCAAGTAAAACCTCTTGTCTTCTTTATTTTCTTGCAAGTTTACATTTTTGCAAAAGTGACCAAGATTTATCAGTTTCTGTATAAAAGATAACAGAGCAGTAGCTATATCCCAACATGTTTGAATTTTTTCGAGGGGCACAACGACTGTGTACTTTACATTTTTTAAGTATATTAATGTTGTTTCAAAAACAAAAAGGAGGTGCGAAGGAGTTAACACCTATACTCTCTAAGTTTTTATTTATGAGTTTTCTAAGGTTCAATTGATTGGTGTGTGTTTGGTTTTTCTTACTTGTTGAATATTATATTTGATATGAGAATGAGGCTCTGCTTGATGATTTGAGAGTTCTACTTTTGAATTTTGATTTATGAAGTTATGTCGAAATAATGTTGATGCTTGGTTAGAGACCTATAGGGAGATTTAGATTTTATATGACTTGGGTTGTTCAAGTACTATCTTGATTTTTCTCTATATTGTAGGTTGTATGAGTTTGGGCAACATGAGGTCATATGGTTTATGTGAGGAGGAGATTGATTAACTTTGATTATGATTTGTTGAATGCATTTTTTGGGTTTTTGAATTTAATCAGTTGTATGCAGATGACTTTGATGTAAGTAATGATATGTTGGCTAATGCTTTCACTGGTTGTAAATTCTCATCTTGATTTTTTGCTGCTGCAATACGTGCTTATGATTCTTCCACTAAAACTACTAATGATTTTTATGCCTCTTTATTCATTGACATTGAATGCAAAGAAGAAATTCTTCGTTTTGGCGTTGTTTTGTCTCAAATGGGAGATATCAAATTATTTTAGGTGACTATTTAATTTAGGGGGAGTTTTCAAGGTATCTTCGTAACTATTAGTCTTGCTTTTTGGCATCTTTTGTAACAAGGGGGATAAATTTGGATGATTGGATAATTGTTTCTTTGGATGTTTTTTGAACTTGACGAACTTGATGTTATATGCATTTGATGTCATTTCGAAGTTATTTGGAACTCGATGTTTGATTAAGCTAGAGTTCCTATATGTTTTGTGAATTTTATGTTATATGTCTAATTATCTTCTTTAGGGGGAGTTTCAATATGAGAAAATAAATGTTAAAAAGGGAGAGATTATTAAGATATACGTTATGATATCTTATTGTTTAATTTTGGACATTATTTGAAATTGGGCATAGTTAGATATATTTGGAAGTTTACCTTGGTTGGGACTCTTGAAGATAAAATTAAATGAAAGATAAAATCCTAATGAAGTTAGGATTTATTATTTGAGGTAAAATCACCATATCTAAATAAAGATAGTGTGCATATTTTTTGGTGATTGTTGTAGCTATCTTTGAAAGCATATTTTGGTGATAATGGTTATCTAAGGTAGTTGAAATTATGGAGATCATGATTGACGATTTGCAACTGTGTTTGTGTGATTTTCTGGACTGAAGTCATGGGGTGTTCAATACTGAAAAACGTGCAAATTTTTGTTGTGTTTTATCTACCTATTCTTACTGGAAACAGGCAATGACTAAAGAGTTTCAAGCCCTTCAACAAAATTCCACTTGGACCTTGGTTCCTCCTCATCCCAACCAAAAAATCATTGGCTCCATATGGGTTTTTGGGATTAAATTTCATGTTGATGGCACCATAGCCCATTTAGTCGCAAAAGGATTTACCCAAACACCTGGTATCAATTTTACTGAAACATATAGCCCTGTTATTAAGCCCGATACAATCCGTATAATCCTTACTCTAGCTATGACCCATAATTGGCTTATATACCAAACGGATGTCTCCAATGCATTTTTACATGGGAACCTCTCTGAGACAATTTATATGGCCCAACCTGATGGTTTTGTTAATCCACAACATCCTCACTTTGTCTATCGTCTTCATCGTGCCATCTATGGTCTTCGCTAAGCTCTACAAGCTTGGTTTTAACGCCTCACAACAACTCTCTTTGACTGGGGGTTTCAGCAATCTTAGTTTGATTCCTCTATATTCTTTTACAAGAATGGCTTTACACTTCTCTTTTTCTTGTATATGTCGATGATATAATCGTCACAGGTAACCACAACTCCACTATTCAATAACTCTTTTAATTCCTTTCATCCAAAATTTCTCTTAAACTTTTGGGTTCCCTTAATTACTTTCTGGGCATTCAAGTTACCTACACCTCTAATGGCTTGCACCTCTCTCAGACAAAATACTTACATGATATTCTTTCACGTACTATTATGCTACATGCTAAGCCTCTATCCACTCCGACTGCCTCGTCTACAAAATTAAGTTGTCATAACAGTTCTCTTTTTGATAGCCCGACTCTCTACTGCAACACCATTGGTGCTCTACAATACTTCACTCTCACTCTCCTTGAAATCTCATATATGATCAATCGACTCAGTCAATTTCTCCAACAAACAACTGAGCTTCACTGGCGTGCTTGCAAACGCCAGTTATACTATCTCAAAGATACTGCCTCCCATGGCCTCTTCATTTGTCCAGTTCATCACTTTCGTTTGACTGCCTTCTCATATTCGAACCGGGGAAGCGATCCGAATGACAAAAGATTCACTAGTAGTTTTTGTACCTATCTTGGTGGTAATTTAATTTCTTGGTCCTCTTAAAAACAATAAGTGGTAGCTCAATCGAGTACCAAATTTTGGCTCATACTACTACTGAAGTTGCATGGATAATGTCATTGCTCAAGAAAATTAATTTTGAGCTTGAAGGTTCACCTCTGATTTGGTGTGATAATATTAGCTAATAAACTTGTTTTTCACTCTCAACAAAGCACATAAAAATAGACGTGCACTTTGTAAAGGAGAGAGTAGCTCGCAAAGACCTTTTAATATGCTACATTTTAATTGAAGAACAAACGGTCGACATCTTTACAAAACCTTTATTAGCAGCATATTTTATTTATCTCAAGATCAAGCTTGATGTAAGAGTCCAGGTACACTTGAGCGGGGGTGATAAAGACACTGTTAAAAAATAGACTTGACATATTTCTATTTGTTTTTGAAATATTCCCTTAACAAGCCTTTATTATAAATATAATACTGCTGCAACTCTTGCGACAGCAAGGAGCTACGCATTACGATTCTCCAAATGCCTACTTTATTTTCTTATTAAAAACTTATCTGAATTTCATCCTGATGAATGCAACCTCCTCAGATTCAGTCTTAAACATACACAAAAACAACTCAACCCCTATGTCTATACCTACACATTTTGTTTTACTTTTCTAAGGAAGATTAAGAGGAAGTTAACGAAGGAGCTACTTTAACTTGGAAGAAAATTGAGGAAATGATGAGTATTGGACTGGACAGAATGAGGGCGAGAGGAGTTTCAACAAAGTTTAGGTGGGAACTTGGGTTCTGAACAAGATAGGAACGTTGTCAGCAGAAGGACTGCTGCGTCTGTGGCTGATTCAGATTCCGGTCGAGATGAGCAGCGGACTTGACGATCAAACTTCAAATCATGGTTGGCTGTCAGTTCAGATGTCACTTCTCCTAGTGGAAGCTTATAAAAGTAGTTGTAGATGGACAACGACAAACCCATTCTCTACTATCTTCTTCAATTATGTTTCTAAAATCCTAGGATTAATCCTTAAACAGCTTGGAACCCTCACAGCGAAATAGACACCTGTACTTTAGTTGTAATTAGGAAAAAAAAAAAAAAACTATACTAACCCTTGTAAGAAGATCACTAACAAGCGACCACTTTATTCCTCCAGTTGATCACAGGTGTTCTGAGAATAGCTCGAAACCCTGAAACGACGCCGCTAGATAAGTGTGCTTAAGTATTTGACAAAGCTGTCTACCACTCACCTTTGTCTGCTACTTCTTGGGGGTAACACATCACCGACAAAGGTCTCTCCTTTACAAGGCCGAGACGAGAGAAATGGAGGGAGTGGGGTCTCGACTCGGCCGAGCCTCCTCTCGGTACGGCCCTTCGGCGACAGCGGCGGTATTCAACGGTCCCGTGAGGAAGTGGAGGAAGAAGTGGGTCCACGTGTCGTCTTCGTCTCCTGCTACCGCTAACCATCATAACTCCCACTCACAAAACAACAACAACAACAACGGCACTTCTCGGCTCCTCCTCCACCGGTGGACCCCTCTCACGACGGCCGTCGATGCTTCCTCCGACGAGCCTCCCAAGCGCAAGTTCCGCTATACTCCGGTAAGTTTATATGTGCAGTCTGCACTAAACCATCTATGTTGGACGTGTGCTTTGCTATGCTTTCTGGTTCAATCTTTATGTGGGTGTCTTTGATACTAAACTAGTAAGAAAAGGAAGTAGGCGTTTAGAATCTAGTTAGTGAACTGGAAATGGGTTTTCTTCCCTTTGCTTGAAACGTTTCTACTTCAAAGATTTCATCTAGTTAGTGAGCTTAATTTGCTTGGATTTTACTAACCTTGTTAAATTGTTGTTTGGGCTATAGGCTGATGTCTTGTCATCGTTTTAGTATTCGGCTTAAGCCTTTAACATGTAGCTAGAAATTGTGGATCTGATCGAGCTTCTTAAACTCTGGGAGAAAATGATTTGGTTTATCTGTAATTTCTGTTATGCAATATTTGGTCACAAATATCCATTTTCAGTCTTTGTTATTGCTATTGGGCCAAGAAAATAGTGGAGGTGATCAAGAGCTTGTTAATCATAGGTTGATTACTCTTTTTATCCTATAGATTGCTGTTGTGGAGGAACAGAGAAAGGCGGCCAAAAAGCTCGAACAGGAAAGTCGTAGCAGTGAGACCAATCTGCTCACAGCTCGTGAAACCCTAAGGATTGATGAGCTCAAGGGGAACAAAGAGTTGAAGAAAGAAACTCAGGTCTGACTTAGATTCTGTTGCTTATGTTCCGCAGAAGTCAGTTTCATGTACTTCCTTCCATCTGATACTTCTGCCTTGGTTCCTGTTCAAAGTTTTATACTTGCCAGGATAGTGAATGGAAATCATAGTTTTGTGTCCTGAACTATGCAGATCTTTTATTGCATACTAGAGTTCAGTAAAGGTTAAGGATTTTCCCATTTTATGTGCTCAAGTAAAAAAGTTTCTATTGTAGTTATGAAATGGGAGAGTTTGCTCAAGTAAAAAAGTTTATATTGTAGTTATGAAATGGGAGAGTTTTCTCCTGGCTTGTAGGTTGTGGGTTTGGGTCCTTGACCATAATTGCAAAAATAGATAATCCACTTACATTTTTCATGTTTGGTATAAGACTTATAGGCTACTGTTAGCTATGTAAATCATATATTTAGTGCAACTAATAAGACTTTTCTTGCCCTGTAGGAATCACACACAAGTCATTTGGATTTGGGGTTGTCTTTGAAAGGCCGCAATATTGAGCATAATTCTGTTAATCAAGATGGTCACTGGAAGAATGCAGGTTTAGGTTGAGAGGTTGAAGCTCTCTGCACACGCAGAACAAAAGAATTGAATTCTCATGTTTTTATGCCAGTGGCTTATGAGTCCACTCTTGAAGGACGAGAATTACATGTTTGTCTTGTAGAGTATCAGAACAAGCAGCTTTAGTTTAATTTGTGAGAGCAGCTAAAGTGCTAAGATAGTGATTAGTTATTGAGTGAAGACCTGTACCCAAGTTGACGTGACAAGCATCCTTCGTCAATTGGTAATCTCTGATTGCAGGTTATCTCCATGTCTGTACTTTAGAAACTATATGGTATCATCTATCGAAGTAGACAGACCATTCTGCATTCTGCAATTTTCTGTCCATGCTTGTTACGTGCAATACATTGTTAGCTAATCGTTTCATGACCAAAGCTTACGAAACAGTTGGGAGATTAGACACCAGAACAATTGAGAGCCAAGTTCATATCTCTGGTCAGTCCGGTCATAGATGTTTAAATATAATAAATTATTAACTTAAATTTAATTCAAACAATATTTAATTGGTATAATTACTTTACTCGAAAAATAATACCAACGAAAAGCTATCGGCTCATCTTTTACAATTTAGTTTCGACGACGTAAATTCTATGGTCCGCAGATGACAAGCTAATCTAGCAGGAAACCGTTACATTTCATTCCGCTTGTAAAGGGAACCTTTTTTTCCGCAGAAAATGCCTGCCTCATCTTCAAATAGCAGATCCTTTTCCGTCCTCCCTTGCTTCCGAGTCATTCTCCACTGCTCGAGTGACGCCAACTTCAGCTGGCCGAATAACCCTATCATAGAGCATGTATCCTGTCTGCAATGCCAACACAAAGAAGTACATTAGCATGAGGCTGTAAATCCTCGCCAAGAAAAGTAACTTCCCTGAATTGTTACCATGGAGGTAAAATCTAAAATAGTTACGCCCAAAATGAAAAACATTATTCAACCAAGACATAACGAGAATTCATAGGTGAAGAACGAAAACCTTTTCTGGAAGTACCCTGGCAAAGGGATAACTTACAAGACAGTAAAATAAGTAGAAACATTAAGAATCAACTGAAATCATGCATAAACAATTGAAATCAATAATCAGAAAATATAGAAATAAGATTTTGAGTCAACTGATACCTTCAGAACAGCAGCAACCGTGCCTGGAGGTTTAGAAGAATCCGGTACTTCAAATGCTGCATTATGCCTATGTGGATCGAATGGTTCATTTGATGGATCAAATTTTTCTATTCCAAACTTCTTAAACACCTAAATTTTCAAATTGAAGAGAAATCAATCAGACACTAATCCAGGTCGAGGTTGCAACTGAAACCACTATTAAACCCAAAAAAGAAATGCAATCATAAGGCAATAAGAGAAGAGTATCAATGTAGTAATTAGATATAATCACCTCTATAAGTTGTTTCTCTGTCATTTCAACTCCTTCCAGAAGTGTTTTAAGGAGTGGCACTGCTCCAGTAGAGTCCTCAGAGACATCAAGTTTAGCAAAACTTTCTTTTACAACTGAAGAAGCTCTTCCTAAATTGTCTGCAACATCCAGAAGACTCTTGGCAAAATTCTGTAGAAAAGCATTTAATAAATGCACATGTTGTAAGCTGTCCACACATACAATAGCTGTCCACGCATACAATATCATAATGAAACAGGATCGCGTCAATATCCAAACATGTTTTTAGACATTAACTTATTGCTGGCCTTAAACAAACCTGTATGGCAAATTTCTTTGAGTTCTCTGCTTCACGTTTGGTCCTTGACATGACATTTTCCATTTCAGCATAAGCACGGAGGACCTTATCTTGCATGCTCTCTATCTCTTTGTGCTTCAATTGTAGAAGTTCTTCTTTCTCAGCTACAAGCTTTACCAAATCATCCATTGATAGATCATCCTCAGACTCCATACCTGAACCAGAAAATGCAATCACTTAGTACTTCTTCACTTCTTTTGACAGCTTGTGAAGTTGTTGGTTAAATTACAACCTGATTCTTTACTTTCTCCCGAGACTGAATCTTCAGTTTTATCAGAAGGCTGTTCATCATTTCCTTCTGCAGCCTCAGCATTTGAGGGAGAAACATTTTTCTCTGCCGAGTTCTCCTGATCCTTCTCATTAGTCTCAGGGGATGCTGATGAAGTGAATCCAAATCGCCCAAAAGGTGAGAAAATAGGTGTTGCATGATGGAACAGAGAAACCTGACTTGGGGCAAACTGGAAGAGCCATGCCAATGAACTTTAGAATGAGAAACCTTGAAGATAGAATCAATCGGGAATTACATTCAATTTTCAGAGCTAGCACAAGGTGATTAGCAGTAGGAACCAAAACCAAAAGGAAAATTAGATAGCTCCGTGACAAGCTTGCCAAACTTCAGCCTGAATTAAAAGACAGTTACACTTGAAGTAGCATGACATTCATTCTAGATAGCATACATGAAGTATGCCGAGGACCATAATCAATGAGCACATGGAATTACAATCAAAGAATAACAAAAAACGGAGAAATGTCAACATCATAACACCTTTTTTGTCACAATAAACGGCTAACACTTCCCTACGATAACTTAAAAGGAAAATTATTAATATCTTAGCCATTTCTCTTAGTTGTGTGCACAAAAGCAAGCAATACTAAGATAACCAATGAGAACTATAGTTACAGGTATTCATTAAAAAGAACAAATAGCTACGATCCAGCAACGAGAAGCAAAACAAAGAGAGCTTAATTTTTTAGAAAAGTAATTAACTTTTTGGATAGAAACTAACAACCCAGTATCGCAACTGAGGGCAAATAACATTAATATGAATTGAAAGGACTTAAATATGAAATAGATCCAACTGAATGGTCTCATTCTAATAACCTAAAAACTGCAGAACTCAAGCAAACAATAAAAAGATTGATAATTTTACACTTGGTCACCCCAAAGTGAATGAGCACATCTTGTTCAACGTCTTACTCATAAGTCACACAAGTTCAGAACTTTCATTCTCAATTTCACTTCCATCGATATCTGTTAAAGAAATATAAAACCCTAACAAAGCGATACTTAACCAAGCACAAAAAAGACTACAACTCCCAAGTATTATCCAATTTAAACAAAATTCCACAAACATCACCAAAAAACTAGGGGAATAAAAAACATGGCATTCAGTTACACCCACCAGAGTTAAATTTTCATGAACTATCGATCGAATCTGTGTGGAGAGGACGGGCAATTGCTGCTTCTGGGCAGAAGATAGAAGAAGGAGGGCACGTCCGTCCACGTGCCTCGAGACGCGTGAAAGAATCCGAGACATCAACATGGTACGCTAAGGAAGTTGCAGAAAGATCAAAAGAGACCTAAAAGAAACGGAAATTTATGTTCTTGGAGAGAAAGAATGAGTGACAAATAGAAGAATGTTGAGAAAGAAAACCTGGGGTTTTAGGGAGGTTTTAATCAAAAGACGGAATTGACCCTAGGTATTGAGGCAGGTCTCTGGGCTTCGTCGCTATGGAATTGAAGAGTTTAGAAGGGTATTTGCGGCTGAGTATTTGATAAAAAATTAGAATACTCTAGAAACGCTAAGGATGTTTAGTTAGATGTTAATTAAATGAATGAAATAGAACCAAACAAAATAATTAATAATAAAATGAAATATAATATAATAAAAAGTTATTTAAGAAAAATGGAATGGTTCATAATGTAATTTAATAAAATATTGTTTTGAAGATGGATGAAATAGAATGTAATGTATAATAAATGACTATTATATCGTATATAACATTCTCATATAACCTAGAAAAAAAATGCAAAAGCATTAGAATGTTATAGTTTTAAAATAACAAAAACCCGTGACTTATGAAAAACATGTGAAGTCAGAACCCTGACAAACAATTAAAGTCACGGTTGTGACTTGGACAATATTTTTTATTTTTATTAATAAAAATTTTTATTATTTTATTATTAATTATATACAATTTATTATTAATTATATAAAATATTATTATTAATTATTTAATAAAATTTATTATATTAAATATTATTCTATTTTATTTGATTTATATGTAAAAATAATTTATTTATATTTTTATTTATATAAAATATATTTGTGACTTACCAGACCGCAATTAAAGAATAAGTTTTTACATATTTTTTATTTTTTATTAATAAAAATTTTATTATTTTATTATTAATTATATACAATTTATTGTTAATTATATAAAAATATTATTGTGTTGTGTTGGTTGTTATTAGGATAGGGTAAGAAATAATTAGTATTATAAAAATTATTGAGAGTATATTAGGTAATATATCTTTATTTGTTTAAGTTTTATCCTAAACTTTGAATTAAAGGTTTTTCATTTTCACTGTTTAGGATGTAATGGAACACAATATGAAACCTTCCGCTTTATTCTCATTTCATTCTATTCTATTAGAAAACTTCCTTCTAAACGATGAAACTGTGCTACGTTTCATCTTATTCCATTATAAAACCCTTAACCAAATATATCTTAGGATAAGAGAAAATTGTTGTTATTATTGGATATGCCATATATAAATTCAAGTATATGATTTGTTAGATTATAATACATAAACTTAAATAGTTATTTTTGAAATAATTTTATAACTATTTTAAAAATCTTTAATTTTTAATAAATATATTTTAAATTTAAAATATCATTAAAAATACAAAAACTTAAATAGTAATTTTTGAAATAATTTTTTAAATATCAATATTTAACTCCAAATATGATAAAATTTCATTCATATTTACTAATAAATATTGTATTATCAAAGAATAAATAAATATTACTTAATTAATTTAATTTTAAATTGTATTTAATATTAAAATTAAGAAACATAAGTAAAAAACTATAATAAAAAAATCCCCTTGTTCGATTAGTATAACATGTTCTCTATATACCTACTAAACGTTTTTAAGTTTATTATAGAGAATTAACTTTTACTTTAGTGAGAATTAAAAGTTAAAGAGATATTAACTTGCAAGTGTTAGATTAAAGTGAATTCGCTGTGCTATAATTTATGTAATATATATTCAAAAAATAATTAATAAAAATTACACCAATATAAAAAACGGTAGGGATAGGAAGTTAAGTGAAATCTTTTTGAAAAAATTTTGTTAAATAAATTAATTTTTTAATTCATTAATTTAAAATGTTTATTCTAATGAAACAAAAAATGACAAGCTGCAGTTGAACACTTAGGACTACCTAGGCTTCGAGCACTTTTGTTTTGGTATTTTGGAATTGTTACAAAGGAGTACTCCCGATTCTTTCTAAGCATCCAACTTATTGAGATTTGAGTGGACTGATGCAGAAGAGACCAGAGAGATGGTGATCATGTATCTGTTGTCGTCCCATGACAGGATCAAGTCCAGCTTCTCCTTTTTCAGCAGTTTCTGCGGTAAATGCACATTTTGTAAGCCAGACTTGGCCCTTCTAACCAGTCCATTAGGATATCTGTGATAACTGAGACCAAAGGAAAGTGTTGTCATAGCCATGAAATGTACTCGCCTTCGAAATTTCTGAAGGATGCTTCCTACTCCCGTTAATATTGCCCGACCGAGGAACTTGCTGCAGCCTTCAGATCCTGTGCTAGAAGATCTAAGCCATTCATTTAATCGATTTAGATGGCTAAAGTATTTGGGCCAAAGAATCAGATCCCTTATTGTAACATTTACGGAACTGAAGAATCCTTGAAAACATATACTAATGGTGAGAACAAATCAATTACAAATTACTGAAAATATTGCAGGGCTAGAGGATCTAAGCCATCCATTTAATCGGCTTAGATGGCTAGAGTATTTGGGCCAAAGAATCAGATCACTTATTGCAACATTTACGTTACGAAGAATCCTTGAAAACATATACTAATGGTGAGAACAAATCAATTACAAATTACTGAAAATATTATAAATGCCTTGACACTTAAAGCAGGGACGGAGGTAGATGGGGCCAGTGCACTCCTAAGATTATTAAATAAATTTATCTATGTATATATATATATATATATTAAGACGGAGGTATTTAAAAGTTAGTGGTGTATTGGACCCCTAAAAATTAAAAAAAAAATATTTGAGTCTTTCTATCTTAAATTTCTGAGTCCTGACTTGAAGTAATTATCATCATTTCACGGAATATCATTTTACATTCACATATGATGATACTAATTAATTGGAATTCAGCACTTTTTATTTATGTCCAGTAAATCGTATAACCAACATGCGATGACAAGAGTATATTATCATATATATGATAGGAATATATGATATTTTGGCTAATAAATCGATCGTTGAGTAGATTTAATATATTATTCGTAGGTTATATCTTGCATTATTATTTTCTTTTATCTCAGTTATTTTATTAGGTCATAATTGCATTTAATTCTTTCACTAATAGAATATTCACTTTTAAATATATTTTTTTATGTGAGTTATCAATTAAAAAAAATCTTTCTCATTTTAAATTCGCTTAATTATATTTAATTTGCCTTTTAGAAATATTCCATGAGATTACAACATGTATGATCTTTTGGAAATATTCAAAAGTAGTACATTTTAAATATAATTCTTAATAATTATATAAACATCGTAAGAGTATATTATGATGCTTATTTAGCCTTTAGACCCTTATAGAATATAAGTTGAGTTTTCATACCTTATACTAATCCCTTTTCATGGTCAATTTTACACAAATAATGGGAGTCAAGTGTTACAATATTAACTCCTTTTTGTTTAAAGTAGATGTCCTCAATTCGTAAAACAAAACAAACTTAACATTTAACCAAAATTCACTAGACTACTTTAAAATTCTTCTTTTCATAATTCATAATTGGCAACTTAAGACAAATATAGTAACCATTTAATCACTCGAGACCAACTTTCTTTTTTGTCATATAAGGCTTACATTTATGGTTTAAGGGGGAGTGGCAGGTTTACTTCCACGGAAGGTGGGGGAGGTGGAGAATGAAAAGCTAACAGGGCCTTTTAGCATGAAGGAGTTCAAACAGGTAATATCCCAGATGCATCCGGATAAATCACCAGGCCCAGATGGGCTTAATCCTGCTTTTTATCAGAAATTTTGGCATGTCGTGGGGCGTGATATATTCAACAGCTGCACAGTATGGCTTGAGCAAGGTACTTTTCCAGACACACTTACTGATACTCATATTGTGTTAATTCCAAAGATTTCATCTCCTGCAACTCTGAAGGATTATCGTCCTATCTCTTTGTGTAACGTGCTTTACAAGATTGTATCCAAAGTTCTTGCTAATAGGTTAAAGAGCATGTTACCTGATATTGTATCAGCACAACAATCAGCTTTTGTTTCGGGAAGTCTGATTATGAATAATGTACTTATTGCCTTTGAGTTAGTGCATGGTTTGAAGCGAGTAACTAGGGGTAAAACCAGGTGGGCGGCACTTAAAATTGATATCAGTAAGGCTTATGATCGAGTTTGTTAGAGGTTTTTGGAGGCAATACTGGGCAGGTTGGGTTTTTCTGATATATGGGTAAAATGGATGATGATGTGTACAACAGGAGTGACTTATAAAGTTTTGTTCAATGGCACGGAGGTGGGTCCTATTGTGAGCCGGAGGGGCCTTAGACAGGGAGACCCACTGTCACCATATTTGTTTATCTTGTGTGCGGAGAGCTTAACAGCTTTATTTCAACAGGCAGAGGCAAGGGGATGGATTCATGGGTGTCGGGCGAGTCGAGGAGGTCCTCAGGTTACCCATTTGCTATTTGCAGATGATTCCTTGTTCTTCTTTAAGGCGGGGACGCAAGAATGTGCCCAAGTAAAATTGATTCTTCAGAAGTATGAGTTGGCATCGGGTCAATCGGTGAATTTCCAAAAGTCTAGGCTCCTGTTAAGTCTGAATGTACCTAATAGTTTGAAGTCTCATATAGTCACATGTCATCCATCTTGGGTGTCTTCTCGGCTATGGAGACTGGGAAGTATCTCGGGCTGCCTTTGTTAGTGGGTAAGAGTAAAAAGGCTATCTTTAACTACTTAAAGGATAGATTGTGGAGGAAAGTGAATAGCTGGAATCACCGCTTGTTGTCGAGGGCCGGGAAAGAGGTCATGCTTAAATCTGTGGCACAAGCCATCCCATCCTATTGTAT
>JANZLX010000213.1:39685479-39696909 GCA_025531955.1 Erythroxylum orinocense
ATGCCGTTTTATTTATAGGTCTGCGAATGGGGTCGCCCATCTTTTGGCAACGCACTCTCATTCCTTGTCAGGCTTTGGAGATTGGGAGTCTGTTCCCCCTCCTTTTATTGTTGATCAACTTTAAGTGAATGCAAGTACTACCACCTTACTTTTTTTTAAAAAAAAAAATCAAGAAAAATAAGGGTGTGGCCAGTCTACCCTTTATGCCAGTCAATGTCAATAATCAATGGTATAAAAATTGGCTGATCTCTGGTAGTTGGTTATCAGAATTTTATATTCATCATCTTCCAGAACCAAGTGTGGTTCTCCACATCCGTGCAGTTGTGGAGATGTACTTGTTATCAGGAAAACTTCACAATAAGGACCTGACAGTATGGCTGGTAAGACCAAGAATGTGTAGACGCGGGTATTGGATTGCTGTACATGAAAAATAGCTAGCTGATAATAATTTCTTCCAAAACAAGTAAATATTCATCTTTGCTATAAATGTCACTAACTAATGTTAGTCAATGCAGCCGATGCAACTCCATACCAAGCCTCAGAAACCTGGTAGCCAACTCCATTTCCTGACATAATAAGAGCACTTACCAGCAATAATGAGCAATTAAGTCTCCCAACAACTCCAAGTATTTATGCCTTTTAAAAAAATTATTCAATCTCTGCACTACGCCAGAATCATAACAACTCCAAGTATTTATGCCTTTCAAAAAAAGTATGCAATCCCTGCACTTCACAAGAAATCATAATTCATACCAGTCTCACCATCCACCTCCAACTAAGTCATAATATATACGTTCCTATTAGGACAAGACTATTATGGCAACTCATTACCAGCTTTGGCTCTTATCGGGGATATTGCTACTGCAATTTACCCTCAAGGTGAATGCAAAAGTTCCAGCCATTATCGTTTTCGGAGACTCTACAGTTGACTCAGGTAACAACAACCAGATTTCTACAATCCTGAGGAGTGATTTTGCACCATATGGTCGTGATTTCGTGGGTGGACAGGCAACAGGAAGATTTTCCAATGGTCGGATTGCACCGGATTTTATTTCTGAAGCATTTGGTATTAAACCAACAATACCTGCGTACTTGGATCCAGCGTACAGCATAAAAGATTTTGCAACTGGAGTTTGCTTTGCTTCCGCAGGAACTGGCTTTGATAACGCTACTTCTGATGTGCTAGTAAGTGATGCTGACTCCGTAGGAATCAAAATGACTTCCGAAATCTGTTCTCAAAGAGATGTTCTTTCCTTCAAAATGCAAATTCAGATCAGAATATTTGGAACTTTCCTATTTCGAACTTTAATGGAAAGTTGAGAAACATAACTAAGTTCAAGTGACTAAGTCTGAAGGAATATCCTCTGTAGTTTAAATGTGGTTAATATACATATTCTTCACGATCCTCTTAACTTTTGCAGTCTGTAATACCTCTTTGGAAGGAAGTAGAGTACTACAAGGAATACCAGAAGAAGCTTAGAGGCTATCTAGGGGAAGAAACAGCCAATCACATTTTACGTGAGGCACTGTACCTGATAAGCATTGGAACAAATGACTTCTTGGAGAATTATTATGTCGTGCCAGGAGGCAGATCATCAAAGTTCTCAGTCCAGGAGTACCAAAATTTTCTTTTAGGAATTGCCAAGGACTTCGTCGCTCAGCTTTATCACCTTGGAGCTATTAAGATAGCTGTAACTGGTCTTCCACCAATGGGGTGTTTGCCATTGGAAAGAACCACAAATATGCTATATGGAGGCGAATGCATTGAAGATTACAATAACGTTGCCAAAGAGTTCAATCGGAAATTGCACGGGTTAATTGTGAAGCTGAACAAGAAGCTTAAAGGGATCGAGTTGGTCATTGTAAGCCCTTACGATTTAGTCTTTCAGATAGTCCAAAGTCCAAATTCTTTTGGTAAGTCTTTCAAGTCCTCTCTTTCAGGCGTGCATATCATTTTCCCTACAACCTTTGTTAAATGTGCTTCACCAGTAATTTTATAGACATCAATTCACCATCCACATGCAGAGCCCTGCAATCTGGCATGAAGTCATTGAATATATAGTATATAAACTTGATTTGAAATCCTAACCAGGCGAAGTGATTGATCTGAAAGTATTTATTACTGCTCATAAGATTGGAAAGCACACTATAATTACTTATAATAGTTATAGAGTTCTTTAATTCCGTAAATATTTCATGGTGAGTGAGCACAGAGACTGATTTGTTCCGACACGGTTTTTCATTGCAGGGTTTGACAATGCAGCAATAGCATGTTGTGGGACAGGCTTATTTGAAATGGGCTACATGTGCAATAGAAGAAACCCTTTTACATGCTCAGATGCAAATAAGTATGTGTTTTGGGATGCCTTCCACCCTACGGAGAGAGCAAATGCAATTGTAGCAGATTATGTGGTGAAAAATGGCTTAGCTCAGTTTCTCTGATGATGGCAAGAATGATATCAACTGTTCTCGTTAGGCACTTCTGGTACTAATCTTTCTAGTTGAATTGCAGTCTTTATGGTCTACTGGTCCTTACATTAATTTTTCATAATATACTACCCCGAAAGGAGTTCAGATCTTCTGTTTAATTTTTATGGTGTCTTATTGTATCCAGTAAATCTTAACCATTCATTTATGCGGGCTCCACGTTTATTTATGTAGAGCCCACGCAGAACCTGCATAAATAAATGGCTGAGATTCACTGTACACAATAAGCCACCATAAAATTAAACAGAAGATTTTGTTCCTCCGAAAAATTCCTTTTTAGACACATGCATTGCGGTTCAAATAGTTCATAAGGAAGAGGGACCCAGAAAGATAAGACTTAAAGAAGGGAGCAGTCTTTCACAGGTCCAGTTTCATAAAATGATTTTATGTCCTGATAACATAGGAAGTACAGACGTACTCAAGCAATCAAGATGAGCGAAAGAGCTTCACCTATTTACCAACCATGCGCCCAGCTTTAAAAGTTAAAGACTTTTTGGGATTTGCAGTCTGTAGAACTCAAAGCATCTTTAATGATGCCCCTCCCCAGTCCCCACAATTGCACTAACAAATTTGCCCACCACTTTATGCCAATATGTCAGCTGATGCATGAAGATTAAAGCCTAGGAAAACTAGGCAGGCCGAGTAGACTTAATCAGTGCAGGAAGTACAGCCAGATCAACCTGAGACTTGCCCATAGGATATCTTTCAACACAACGAACCATATTCTTGTTGTGCCGATCCTAACGTTGAAACACAAGTTTATAAATGATAATTAATCAAGGAAACGAGCAAACTACGTAATACGCATAACTAGAGTGATGGATGTGCCGTGCGTTTTCTTAATGACCCTGCATTTGCTTCTGAAGGTCTGGTACTTATTTGGGCCATCGAATTGAGATCTTTCCACGCTAAAGAAACATTCTTTCGATAGGAATCAAGTACTAAAAAGCATCAGGGTCATAATGGTACTTCTTGTACCAAAAAAAAAAAATCAATCATTAGCCTAAAAGTCTAAAAACTTTGTCGCGGAACATGAAACATGTCTGACTTCCCCGTGATTTATCATAAGAATTTCAGACAACAACATGGATTTGCAGGTAGGATAAACGAGTAGCTACAAACAAATGGTTGAACAGTCATCAGCTGGACGTCGTTGGTCTTGATGTCGCACCGCACTCGGTAAACACGAAATCTAGGATTGACCCCGTGATCAGGATTGTTTTTGTGATTAATTGGATTACTATATAGGGTTCGTGATATCAGCTTACTAGCAGAAGACAGAAGAGAATTGGTGAGAATTGGCAGAGAGGAAGAGAAGCGTAAATTGTTAATTCTTGTTACTTCATTGAGAGCTGGTAACCTATAGAACGAACACGTGTATATAATATACTAACAATCAAAGTTCGCTACGACATCGTTTCTTATTATTTCTACACAATAGTCCTGCTACAATTCTAATGAATATAATTATTATAATTATGATTGGTGGTTAAGAAAGAAATAATTACTAATATTGTTGATAATAGTTAGTTTATTAAAATTTTGATAAATAAAATTTTGTTAAATTTTTTATATTAAAATTAAGTATATTTCAGTTTTTCCTTTCTAATAATTCTTAAAAAAAAAAGATTTGACATTTGCTTACTTCAACGTATCATCAGCTACATGATGTGCTCAAAGTATATTTTAATCATGTTTTGTAATCTAATTAAATATAAAATTAAAATACCTAATTAAATGGAAAATAAAATGGAATATGATATGGAATATGAAAAACAACAATTTTGAAAAATAATTCAAAATTTTGAACTATTTTGATTATTTTACAATAAATTATTATATATAAATATGTATTATATATAGATAATTATTATATAGAAATAATTAGGAAAAAAGAAAAGAAATGTGATATATATTATATATAGAAATAATTAAAAAAGAAAAGAAGTGTCACGTGCCTAGGACACTTCTGTCACGTTGGTGACTGTTCTTGTTATGCATGTCGCACTTATTTTTGTTAGAGAAATGACTTTTTTTTTCCTCATAATCAGGAGTATGAAGTAATATCTCAAAATTAGATATAAAAATACTGTTTATCTAATAATAATATATTTTTAGATAGTTGTTTTTCATTTTTTATCTATTCCTTTCTTCCCAAACCTATTAACCTACTACCCTTGGTCTTCATTTCTAGTCGTAACGTTACTCTCCCTCTTGACAACCTTATCCACAAGATTGACGTCTGAAAATCGTTGATGAAGATCATAAAGATATTCGCATGAAAGGGAATCGTCCTCGGTTGATGACCACTGAATCAATAGTCACTGGTTTATTATTCTTGTTGACTAACGTTCGATCTAACACAACTACTGGTATACGAATAGCTGAGTATGCCATCGGAGGAATGACAGGTGACGCTGATGCTGTAACATTATCTGATATCTTTCATTTCAGTTGATGTCACGTGGGTATCTTCCCTCCCTAGACTCTGATAAAGGTCTCGAAAAAAAGTGAGCTCTTCCATGGAAATTACATCCATCAATAACCATAGACTCTATTGTTGAGGACAGTATGAAGTGAATGAAATGCACGTATTTACTCATCAATGAGTCCACTACCGATAATAATATGACTAAATACCCCTTCGAAGATCCGAGTATGATAAGCCCTTCACGAAATCCGTGCTTATGTTGATCCATATCTGATTAAGAATTGGTATAGATTGCAGGGAGCTAAAGAGTTTCTTAATTAACCTAAATATTTTTTTTGTAGTGACGTATTTATACATATTTATTTATATTATATTGTATTATTATTTGATCATTTTTTATGTATATTGTTTATTATGTATTGCATTTTATTTTTAATTATTTTAATATGTATATACATAACATATATATTTTCATGTTAGTCTATCACAAGCAATCTTTCTACGAGTTAAATATAAAGCTGCCTATTACTGAAGGTAATTTTTAACTTCCGGCAAAAATCATGTATATCATTTACAAAGAATTATGGGAATATGTAATATTCAGAACAATATATTTTTAATACTTCAATTTCAATTTAATAATTCGGTGTTTACAGATTTAAGTAATATGGATAAGGATTAGCAATGTTGGTTTTATCTAGGAAGACATAAACATTAAATGGTCACATGTTGTGGGCTCAGAGAATGCACCCATGGAAAAATCTGATACCTAATTTTATTGGATGAATGGTTGAAAAATTTTCCCATCTATTTTATAATTCTACTAGCAGACAGGCACTGAGCAAATGCACAGTGATAATCCATATGACTATGATGCCCACGTACATATATATAAATGAATGTTATATAATTTAAAATTTTGTGAGAAAAATAGAATTGTGTAATTGTGGATAAAATTTTGTCAAAGAGAAGAGATCAAAATATAATAGTTGGAATATTTAGAATGAATTAATAAAATAAGTAAGTTAAAATTAATAATTTCAAAATAAAAGAATTAAAAAATGTATAGCAACGAAGAAATTAAAAAGATAAATGGATGAAACATTCAAGCGAATATTTTGAAATTTATATAGAAGAAAAGATAAAATAGTTTAGTAATTGTGACATATGATAAAAATAAAAAATTAAAGGAAATTGGAGAGTATTTATGACTATATTATGTTATTAATGGTTAAAGAATATTGTTAAATATTAAATAATGTGAAAAATAAAAATTGTGAATATGGAAAAAGTTATTGTGCAGAAAATAAGTTAAAATATAAAAGTTAGAATATTTAAAATGAATTAATAAATATAGTTAGTTAAAATAAGGAATAAAAATCACACCATAAGTCACTCCCGAAACTAATAAGTTTAAAATGAATTGATAAAAATAGTTAGTAAAAATAAGGAATAAAAAATTAGATAAAAAGATCAAGTCACATCATGAGTTACTCGTGTGACTGAAACTAATAAATTTAAAACTAATTAATAAACATAGTTAATAAAAATAAGGAATAAAAAATGAAATAAAAAATGTTAAAAATAAGGAATAAAAATGAAATAAAAAATGTTACTGGTGTGACTTAATAAGAAACACTCGTGACTGAAATTGAAATCCCTAAAGCTAACATAATCGTTTACTATTTCTAATTGAGCTACACAACCAAGTATCATGCTTGTTTATTGTAGCTTCTTCTTTTGAGAAAGAAACTAGTGGCGAAGTCAGGAATTTGTTTCAGGGGGGACAATGTATATATATATATAGTTTTTTTTAATCCAATCTATTATAGGCAATGACATGTTTTTAAAGTGGGCAATTTCTATATGCATATATATCTTTTTTATAAAAAAAATTTGAGAGTGGGCAAATTTGAAACCTACCAAAGGAAACATTTGTATGGTTAGAGAAGAAATAATACAAACGTGGTTTAATTGACAAATGTTCAGAAAACAAATAATGATTTTGTCTCATCCTTTAATTAAACCTAATCTTTGGTTGGCGGCTATAATATTATTTATAATAGGGTAGATTATTTATAATAGGGTGAGAAAGTGATGAAAAATATGGCGGGACTAAATTGACAGCAAAAAGTCAAATTATCATTAAAAAAAATTTATCTTAACTACCGACTAAGGATTATTGTTTGCTTTTATGTCCATCAAAATGTCACTTATAATAAATAATGAGTTAAAATGCGTAAGGCTCTAAATAGAAGCGTATCATAATAAATTTTGAAATTGATTCTAAATTTAACATTAATCAAAATCTGGTGTAATATAATAAATTTTGCAGTTAATAATTAAATTATACTTGTTTGGACGTAATACGTGTATTTAATTTATGGATACAAAATCTAACATAAGGTAAAAAATTGTTTGGTGCCATTGTATTTTTTTAAATTCAGAGCAACCAATCTGACTGTATTTTTAAATAAAGTTTAAAGTGACATGATTGAGAGTTAGAGTATTGCCAATTTTAAATACCTAAAGTGAGAGATGATTAGTCATTTCATTTTAAATTAACTTTAGGTGAATTAATTCACAGCTGTTAGTAACTATAAGTAAAATTGTCTTTTAATGCAACGGTGAATAGATGATGGAAGGTAATAATAATTTCAGTTAAAATTAAAATAAGTCATGGTTATGACTTAAGAATTCACAACCGTAATAAGGGTGATGAAAATAATAATTTAAGTTAAAATTAAAATAAGTCACAGTTGTGACTTCTTAAATCAAAGAAGTCACAACTATGACTTGGATGCCACTTATCACGTCACAGTTGTGACTTCAACCATGAACGAGTTAGATTATCACGGTTGTGACTTATGGTTGAACGAGTTAGATTATCACGGTTGTGCGTGAACTGTAAGTTTGAGAATAATGACTCAGTTAATTTTTTTGCAATATAGTATAATAAATGATAAATTATACATTATAAATAGTCAATAATTATATATTAAAAAAGAACAACGAATTTTTAATATATATTAAATTACCCAAATAAGTTGTTTACATGACTAATTTTCTATAGTATGCTTATAATATGATTTATAGATTATAAATAAATTAAAATTATATACTAATTTCAAGAGCTATGTCACAATGGTGAAAGGTGAGTTAGATAGTAATTCTTTGCAAATATACTTACAATAAATTATAATTTATAGATAATTAAAAATTATGTGTTGGTTTTAATAACTATGAAACTTTAATATGTATTAAATGTCAAAATAAACGTTAATTAGTTTCATAATAATTTTAAAGATAATAATTTTTTAACATATATAACACAGACATTGATACGCTTCTAACATGTTAAGTTGACGACTTCTAAAATGATAAATTTTCTATTAAAAAAAGTACGTCATAATTAGATATTAATATAAAAATGTGAATTTTTAATATAAAAGAAGATATATTAATTTTTTGGAGCATTAAATTTTTTTCTTCTAACTAAGCTAAGCATCAAACGCTAGTGGTCTTCTTTATATTTTTTTAAAATATATTTTTTCCCGCAATGCAAAACTTAAAAATTGTTGTTTTGTTAATGTAAAAACATGCAAATAATAAGTATGCCATCTTATAGTAGACAAAAAGATTTCATCATATATGATATGAACAAGATTTTGCATTATGCCCAACTTAACTTTTAGTTTAAAGCCGGACATATGACGTCACTTGATATGAGGTGGTATGATAGACACGAGACCACCAAGTAGTGGTCACATGTTTGGCCTGTAAATGATCTTGTCATAGGGGCTTTTGTAGAATTTTAGGAACGGTAAGAAAGATTCGTTAGAGTTGTCAGATATATAGGTCTTTTTGGAAAACAAAAGCATAGCAGGAGATCGAAAGAAAGAGGGTTGTGGAGTCGGCGGCTCGACAATTTTAATTAACTCAGTTGTGGTGACACACTATGGAATGAAAGTCATTGGGAATAAAGTTTTATTGGTGGTCGTTGCATAAGCGTTGATGTTTCGATGGCGTCTTTTACCAATGGGTGATGCAAAGGAGATAGATCTCATATTGAATGAGCTAATCTGTACTAAGTTTAAAGCAGACTTGCTAGTGGACCCTATTTTTGAAGAAGCTGGGCGGGTTAAGGTAAGATATCATGGTTTGGCTGAGTTAGAATGTTGCGATACACTAAATGAAAACTTTGATGAGCACGAGTCATCTTCAGCTGTTGAATCCTATGGATGAAGAGTTAACTCGAAGGGAAGAGACTTGCAGATGATTACGTAAATTATATATTTCTAATGATTTTTTAAAGTCTAGTGAACATACCACCGTGGTGATTGTTGAAAATTCAACAAATAGTCGGACACCCTGTAATAACAATCAAGATTTGAATTATAAATTAATAGGAGACAACGTGTTAGAAAAATAACAAGAAGAAGGTAAAAATTGTAACATAAGTGGGCCAGTAGTAATAGGATCACGTATGTTTAAAAAGTCTAAAAAATGAGTATTTTTTATAAAGATGTTAAAAGCAAGATAAAATAAACAAGAATTATGCATATAAACAACAGGCATATAAATAACAATATTACCTTCCATACATAAGAAAAAAAAGATGGTGGGTTGATTACAAAAGCTTTGTAAAGTCTGGATGGGCAATAGTCGGTAACAATTTTCAATGGTGATAAAAGTACATTTATGAAAGTTAAAGCAAACTTGAAAAAGCCTGACAAGATAGAATGAACAAATTATAAGAGAACATATGAAAAAGTTAAATGAATTCACTGATCTAAATCTAATTAAAATATTTTTGATGAAAAACTGTCAATTCATAATGCAAAAAAGACATAATAGCTTTTTTTTTTAAACAGTGGCTATACTTTTATGGGTTATCAACGGAGTTTTCGAAAAAATCAACATACTTGCATAAAAAAGAAGTACAAATTGTTTACAGTTTTTTTGCACTGTTGATATGGCAACTTCCAAACCAAACGCAATGAAGCGTGTGAATCTACAGAAATTGAAGCAAAAGGTAGATTTTGATATGATTAATAATCAATTAATCATGATAAAAATTGAAATAAATGTATAATAAAAATTATAGATGGTCACTTGCAGTTTTCATGAACGAAACTTTCGATAATCTTGTTTAAGGAGAAAAATCTTTAACCAATAACAATAAAGGAATAATAAAGTTTTAGAACAAGTTTATAAATAACAAATCCTAAAATGAAATTTAGAAAAGATATATGTAAACAATACCGTTAATAATTTCCATCAGTTTTAAAAAATAAAAAAGTGAATAAAACATAATTAGAGTTAAAAAATTACCAAAACAGGCCTGAAATTTTCATCATGACCTGTTGCATAAGGAAGCCTTTTTGTGAGTTCAGTGAAAAATTCATCTGTTGTCAAGTTCTCTACATTTCAAAGAAAAAACCAAGAATAGAAAGTTAAAAAACAATATCTGATAGACTGTGAAGCAATATTTGTTGTTCTTTATTTTGAAAAATGCAACATTTATTTATAATGGAAGAAATAGAAAAAGGATTGATTTTTTAAAAAAAAAGACTTAGAAACAGCACAAAATGTGCAAGAAAATTTGATTGCATTCCTAATATTATAATAAAAATTATTGTTACATTACCGATAACTATGCTTTCTCTCCAAGAAAGGCAACCCTTCAAATTTTTTGCAGCCAACTTAACGTTGTCACCGTTAGCTCTCAGGAACCGTTCAATACAAGAGTTGTTACAAAATTTCTTCTATGATCAGGTAGAAAATAATGTTAATGGCAGTAGCTATTTTGTGCACTATTGATATAATTTTTGCCTCTTCATCCATAAAAAAACAAAACAGTAGAAAAAGAGAAAGATATTACTTGCTTCTGCAATAGTGGAGTTTGCTTGGTTAGATAGTACATAACAACTTTATTTTTCAGAATCGATTAGGGAAGATCTTTAAGCTAATATAGCGTTTCTTTGTTCCTCATTTTGAACAAGTAAAACAATACGAAGGGAAACACAGAAAATAAATATGGTGGAAGATTTTGTGAATGTAATTACTGAGAAAAAAAATTGAAAGAGGCATGTATAAGAAAAAATCATAATTTATTAAATGTTTGTTAAAAGAAAATTTAATTATTCTTAGATTTCATTACTAGCAACTGAATAAATTTCATTTATAAGATTACGTATTTAAATCGGCAACGTATCTTTTGAAAGATTGTCTGTTGAAATCAACGGCGTATTTGTAGGAAGATTATGTTTTCTGACGTGATGTAGCGTATTTGTTGGGAAATTTATTTTTTTAACAAGATTAGCAAGTTAATGTTGTTAACAACCAAACGAATGAAGGAAAAGAATTCAAATATTGATGAGAACATTGTATGTCACGAGTGTGGCATGTTAAGTCACACCCGTGAGACCTTTTCACGGTAATGATGTAACATGTCACGCCCATGAAGCATTTAAAATGTGTTTTTTTTTTAAATCTGGCTTTGATTGTTA
>JANZLX010000213.1:39732355-39767532 GCA_025531955.1 Erythroxylum orinocense
CTGTTAGAATATGAGTCGAAGGTCTGTCACCATGTAATTTTTAACGCTTATTTTCCTAAAAAAAAAAGACCTAAATTGTCCGTATTCAATAAAGACGTCACGATTCACGAGATTGTGATTCTAATTAAGTCGTTCATATTCAGGTATAAGTTCTTCAGAGTGGTCTTCATGAGGTTTACAATAGCCGCCTGGTGAGAGCACTGGTTTCTCTACAATATGATTAATTTGTGTCTGCGAAGTCCTTGTATCGACCCTGTGTAGATCATCTTGTTCTGGTTGGCTTTGGTGGCTCGGGTGAGAATGGTTATAGCGGAAGCAATTGTGGTGGAAGTGGTAATGGTGAGTTGGAAGGCGAAGAATAGCGACCGAAGATGCTCGCCGGTGGAGTCCAAGAAGGTGTTCACTGGCTCTATTCAAGAGCTTGGATCTTCTAAAACGGGTCAGCTTTTTTTGGAGACTTGTTATAATGCTATTCCATACCTTCTTAGTAATTGACGGCTTGTTTTCAGGGTTAAAGCAAGGCATGACTCCTAAATTTCTACAGCTTTATGCTGGGCAGAATGGCTGAGTCTTAAATCAACCTTGACAAATTATATTATGTAGGCTGGGCTAAATCTCTTGAACAAACTTACCACAACAAAGTTTTGAAGACATGCATATTTGCATATCAAAATCATATATATTAAGATGCAGAAAAACTATTAATTTACCAAAACAACAGCATCGCATATAGGTTGACGCAGTCGCAGTTACATATAATTTATGGTTTGATTTGACAAAATATTGCATGCCAATTATGGATAAAGTTTTCAGGATTCTAGATTTGTCTTGATGCCTGCATGCCTTCACTTCTTTCCCACGACACACTCGTATGATTTTATGAAATGGTACAAACCATTTGTATATCACAAGGATTCTAGATTTGTTTTGATGCCTGCATGCCTTCACTTCTTTCCCACGAGACACTCGTATGATTTTATGAAATGGTACAAACCATTTCTATATCATACTTTACTCCATTCTTTATGGATTTACTACCGTAATGGAGGCTAAGCAATTTTCAACAATATAAAATCAGCCATTTTATTTGTATAGATTAACTGAAATAGTCTGTATGATTAAAGAGTCCAAGAAAAGAAAATAGTTGTAGCGGCAATCAAGCTTTACTAGACGAGTGTATAAAGGTAGGACATATTAATTGTGACAAATAATTTCTTTTGTCATTATCGAGGTGATGAATGAATATTGTAGACGAGTCGATTTTTATTGCCTGCATATACGTTCCAGGGAAAACTGATAAAAATGAAGAAATAGACAACTACACGGGTACTATGCCTAAGATTCTCACTGAACATGTATGATTGCTGTACGGCTTCTGGTCTCTGTTAACATTATCGGTCATCCTCTAATCGTAGGGATTTCTGAAATTCTTCAAGAGATCTGGAATGTCGTAACCTAGCATATCATCCACAGCCTGTATCATTTTGGACTTCAACTTCTCAAACTTGTCAAAGTTGTAACCACTCAAAACCTCCCTGAAGTGGTCGACGTTTGGGAAATCTCCAGGAGGCAAATGGAACTCCCTTTGTACCTGTTTAAACACAAGCGAGAGAAATGCTGGCAGTCTACTCAACCTTAGACATAGATGAAAGTAAAGATATCGAGTGAAACCAACCTTTCCAAACTCTGTTTCCAAATTATCAATCAGCCTTTGTTGGGCCTTCGTTTTTCCCATCATTGCTGGCATCTCCTTTTTAAGATGGCCAATAATGTAAGCATGAATCTTGGCAGCTCTAGCACGTTTCACAAACTCATTTATCTGTATAAAATATCATCAGAATCCAATTCAACAAAAATTCCAGTGAATTATCAAAGGAAATCGATAATTTTATTAATAATATACAAAGAACTGCAAAAGAAACTACATTTGCAGAACTTACTCGACGATCACAAGCCTTCTTAGGGATGTCTTTAAGATCAGAAAGAAGGTCTTCCTGTTCTTTCTCGAACAGCTCTTTTCCAATTGGACCAACAGCAGCTTCATTTACTGGTTTGTCATTGAATGACCTGCCGTGCAACAACACAAATAAATGTATATATGAGATGAGTATGCAATCTCAGTTTCACCTTCAAGTATCAGTATATCACAAAAAAAATCTTGCAAATATTTAAATGCTTCTTTGATTCACATATTTCATAAGCAAAAATGAACTCATTTTAGCATTCTCTGGAACCAACGTAAACCATCACCGTGTTGCCCAATTGAAATCCAAAGAGAACAAGCTGTAACTCGTGTTAACGGGTCACAACTTAATCTTATTTACTGTATGAAGAACCTTGCTAGTTTGGACTATGGTACTAGATATTAGAATGATATTCAATTAAATTTACTGATAGATACGCTACCCAATATACACACGCATAACTTCAGGAGTGTTGAGAACTTTTCCAAGCGACCACATCAAAGCTCCATAAACCCTCATTAACTGTTGAAGTGGGCCAAACAAGGTTAGACAATTACTAATGAGAAAATTTACAAAGAGCCATTATGCTATAGATGAATGACAACATTGAAGAAGAATGACTTTATCACAAGTGTTAAAGGAATATAACATCTAATCTCTGTATTATTTTCCCAACTAGTTTAGGGTTATTTCTTTAATAGTCAGCTTAGTCAACTTTACGTATTGACCACTTTCTTGATAAAAACCAAGGTCTACACAGTAGAATTATTTTTAAGTCTTTTCCTTTAGGCAACAACTAATAGCTATTAAGAGAAAAAATATAGTAAACTTCTTACTTCAATAAACATAAATTGGACAAGCCTTGTACTTTAATTTACTTGAGTTTAAGGGGAAAAAAAAGAATTGAGTTTTTCTAAAAATTCTGAATTAGTTTTGGGAAGTGTGACGCTTTTATTTTTCTTAAGAACTTATTGATGTGGATACTAATGGCCTTGTTTGCTTCAAATCCTAAAGAGTGTTTCTTAATTCTTGTTACAAACCCTATAAGCCTGTCTTTTTGTTTTCATTTCTTAAATGCTAGTATTCTCTGTCAGTGCTAAATAAAAGATATAGTCAGCTGAATTCCTACTTGTTGAGTATCAACTTGGTCTGCCTTGTTGAGAACCACGCGAATCTTGTCATCGTGACCGCGCAAAGAATAAATCACACGCTTGAACTCGTCACTAACATCAAGTTTGTGGGGGTCAAACAGTAGTAGAATAAGGTCACTCTTTGCGGCAAACCAAGAAGTTACACCTGTAAAATCATAAGCTCGTTGTGTGCGTTGTTTTTCTCCCGCCAGAACCCCAGGAGTGTCCACAAATGTAATATGCTCCAGCAACTAGATAAACAACGAAATTAGGAGTGTTTTAAGTGCTACAACGTATAATCAAGAAGGAAATCTGTGATTCTAATACTCACCGGATGTGGCATTTGGGAACATTCAAATTTAGACAAAAAAGCCGTTCCAAAAGTTGTGAGCCCACTGAATGGCATGTCTGCTTGCACCGCAACTGTATTCCCTGGAATACTTCTTTCATCAGGTCCATTCTGTACAGATATACAATCAGAATGCAAGTATTATGGATAAAATCAAAAGCAATAGAACCAGTATTTCCGTTTTAACAGAAACTGATAAGAGGCAGTTAGCCTGCAAGGTTTACGAACTGCAACATCATTGCTAAGGCCAAAGATGCTCTAAGATATGAGTTAATCATTTTATTATTCATCCAAAAAGTAAAAATGCATCGTCCAACAATACAAAGTAACATGGGGAGACTCTTGTAAATACCATTACAACAACAAATCTGTCAGTTGTTGGTTCAGGTCCAATATGAGCACCTGTAGCAAAAGGGAAAAAGAAAAAAAGGAAAGATGAAGAAACTTGTTTAGGTATAAAAGAATAGAAGAAAAGAAACCATCCAGTAGACACAGTAACATCCAGATATACGCACACAAGATAGATAGATAGGAAGGAGAAATTACCTGGATAACTACCTCTCAGTAAGTGTTTAATGAACGTAGTTTTACCAGTAGAATATTGCCCCAATAACATTACCATTGGTTTGGCATCAAAATCACTGTTAGTCTGCATTTAAGAAATCCACAGAAACTGTTATGCCTACATTTTATTTTTTCACTAGCTAAGGTTAAAGAAATTAAATATAAGATGGACAAAACTCCGATCAAATCCAGGAAAAGCATGTACGCTATTAGTTGACAACTTTGTCAGTATTAAGTATCGCAGCTGCTCACTCACCAGCAATGGAGATACAAAATCATTAAAGCGATAAGTAACTTCCAATGGCTTCAACTTCTGAATGTATAGTCTCTTCAAGCCATCAACAATAGATGTAACAGAGGACAGAGACACCTGAGAATATAAAATAAGCTGTGAAAACAGGAAGGAATTGGAAATGCACATCAAGTTCACAATTATATAATATATCATTAACTGAAGACAACAACAAGAAAGAACTGTATATACCAAAGTAGAAGATCAACTTTTACTGGAAGCTATACATTGAAAGAACAGAAATCACAAGTCATGTTCATGGTCATTTTAGCTGGTTAACATAAAAAGATGGCACAAAAGCAGCTATATTGTTTTATGATACAGAAGTCACAGGTTGTCAAACCTGCACCAATGTACCACGAGAAAACACACCTTTTTGGCTGATTTCGAAGAAAACCAATGCACTGAAGCCGATGTTTCCACTGGAGAAGTACCTGAAAAGTAGAAAGCTCTAAATGCACAGTAGAAAAGGAAATCCCACATTTCAATCAACATTGTAGAGACTTCTTACCATTTGAATCGGACTCGGGAAATTTTGAAGATCGCTTTTTCTTCTGCACACATACATTGAATAACAAGAACCGTTTTAAATGGAAATATGTGAGATAGACAGCTTCAGAATACAATCCAACACTTACAGCAAGTAGTGCATCTAAGCCTTCCATTGATGGAGGATTTAAATCTTCAATATCATCTATTATACGTAAACATATAACAGCATCAACTTAACAACTCCATTATCTAGCAAAAGGAATAAGAGATAATGGAAAAAGGGATAACAAGGCCAAGTACCAAAGATACAATATTCAGAAATATAGCAAGAACAACCAAATTCCAGGCACTAAACAGACAAGGCAAAGACCAAGATATAAAGCATAAAAAGTTAAAACCTTTGGTGTAGAGAAGATCGTTGGTTATTTCATGTCCAGCTTGTGCCAATGAAACTAGCTACACATCAAGGTAAGAACAAAATAGTCAATTATAAAAACACAATAGGAAAATTTCCAAAGTCAACGGGTAACTGAACAGAACTTAAGTTAAAGTTAAATTAGTCCACAAATTCACAAACACAACAGAGAGAATAAAACTTCTATTTAACCTGCATAGCAGTGATGAACTCCTTAAACCCAAGATATCCTTGTCGCTTCGAGTCGGCAATTGCCCAAACCTTAAATAAAAACATAAAAACTAACATAAGGACAACGAGAATAACCATAATGAAGGTAAAAGAAATGGAAAAAAAAAGTAATTAAAAAAAACCTGCTTGAGATGGGGTCGGGACAGATTAGACAAACCAAAGAACTTGATAGCGTCATTTCCGGTGATCCGACCATCTCCATCTAAAAAGACACACATTAACGTTGTTTCACATAAGATCATATCACCACAACAATTAATTAACTAGAATAACAAGGAAAACGAGAAATGTAGTGTAGTACCTACCAGAATCAGCATAATTGAACCACTCTTGGTAGATGATCTGGTGCTCTTTAGAGCATGAACTGATCGGTCCAGTAGATATCTCCATAACCAGAGAGATCAGAGCAGGTTAATTAAAAGATAAGATGAAATTTCAGTTTGAAGTCTTGATCTTGGGTGTGCAATAATGTAGGGATTTGTATTGTAATTGCTCTTCTTTGCCAACTTCTGTATTCGCCGAATGGAACCCAAGGCGATGTCGTACTAAAAGTAAAAACAGTTACAAGCAGCAAGCGACGACGTTTGGCTTGATACTCTTATTTATTTTGTACGATCCAGGAGTTTACATTCTGTATGAATAAGGTCAAGGGGAAGAATCTACTAACCTAATATTCTATGATATTCTGGGATTTGCATCTACTAACCTAATATTCTATGATATTCTGGGATTTGCATAATTGTTAAAGACAAAGTTTTCAAGCTTTTCAAAATTCCTATCTCTATTTTTTTTTTTAACTTCTGAGTAACCTAATCTCTACTTGCTTTGCTGAGAAATTGTAGCCTCTAACTTGTCCTTTTGGTTCTTCTTTTGTGCTTTTCTTCTGTTGGGATCCTTCATTATTTAATTAGTATTCGCAATTATAATTCCACTTGCTAGTATCATGTTTTGATGAAAGTTTAATATTCAATATATTTATTTAATTAAAATTAATTATCAATAATTTTATTTTATTTTATAATTTTACTTAATTTTATAATTATAAAATAATTTTATTAATAATTTGTTAATAAATATTATATAAGAGATTAAAAATAATTTATTTAAGTTTCATATAAACAACTTAGCTCTTTCGTGCGAATCTTTTTTTTTTTTTTAAGTTCTCATAGTTTACTTCATGGTTTTCATTTGTTTCTACAACAATTCCTTCCCTTTTCAAATCCATGTCTACTAAGTTAATCTCTGGAAATCATTTTTGAAGCTTGAACATATATTCCCAGTAGGCATTATCCCTTCGACCATCCAACAATTGAATTAACAACTGTGTTGTTGTGCAGTTTTTTTTTTTCATTCTCCTTCTTAACACTATTACAGGAACATGCTCTATAATGGTGAGTATCTCGGGTAATACCATAGAAGTTCCTTCTTGCCTTATTTGAGCCTTCTTGTGTTGTAACATATGAAAGACTGGATGAATAATAGTTTCTGCTAATAGCTCTAGATTATAAGTTACGTTTCCCACACGCTTCAAAACCTTGTAGGGTCATAGTACAAAGGTGTGAAGAGAATGTTGTTTATAAGGTTGTAATTTTAATAAAACAAAGTCACCCACCTTAAACTCTCTTCGTGTCCTTTTCTAATATGTTTGTTGCCTCATTCTATTCTACGCTCTATACAAATGAAATCGAGTTATCTCCAACATTGCTTCTCTATCTCTAAAAGCTTGATGTATTTTGACTATCTTCGAATCGCCAACAAGGTATGATATATAAATTCATAGAGGGTACCCATGTAAAAATTTGAACAGTGTTGCATCAATAGTTATGTGATATGTCAAATTATACCACCATTCCTTTAGAGGAACCCTCTCACTCCATTTATGGGGTGTTTCTTCGCATAAACATCTTAAGTAAGTCTCTAAAATCTTGTCAATTGTCTCTAATCATCTGTTTGTGGATGATAGGCTATCGAATACTTTCAAGTTGACTCGCAATTGAAGTAGTTCTTTTTTTTCGAAATTTGAAAATAAATTAAATTGTTCAATCAATAAGTCTACACCGTACAATTCTTACTAAAGGAAAAACAGAAACGGTGTAAACACCAAACCAAAGCAAATAACAACCCAAAATCAACTACTATACTCTATATATACCATCGCCATCTCATTTCTATGCTAAGAGCCTCATGCTTTCCAGTAACAGTGAGAGCCTCACGAATCACATTAACAATACTATCAGCTAACTCATATTTATGACGTTCCTGTTGCCTATAAAGCCTGTGGTTTCTCTCCCTCCACAAGTGATAAACTGCCATCTGAAAAGCCTTCCGAATTATGACACTATCTGGCCTCCCGGATCGAGTTTCCAATATCAGATATGTCAATACCTCCATCCACATATAGGAGGCATGGGATCTACCAAGCAAATGTAAAATACGACTCCAAACCACCTTGGAATACTCACATTCAAAGAACAAGTGGTCTCGACTCTCCTCAGCAAATGGGATCGAAACCCCCAAACCACCGATCTTTGGTTCTTAATCTGTTCTTAATAGCCAACCACAATAGAAAAGCAGCTCTAGGACTGACAACTTTCTGTCACACCAGATCTGCCCAATTGACCTCTTCATGCAACGTACGACCGATTCCATGGGCTGAATGTGTCGTGAAGATCCCATTTTGAGTGGCAATCCACATCGGTTGGTCCTGATCTAAACATAACAACACATTATTAAGGTAACTATCAAGAGTATGCCTATAGTTCTTACCAAAATCTACTAAAAAAATATCAGGTATCAATCACTGACAAGAGTTTCAGGCATTCTATATAACATAAAATGTGGTGGTGAGTAATTCTGCAATGTCTCGAGCTGAGTAGGGATGTTTCACTAGTATGAAATGTACATATTTTGTAAAACAATCAACCGTTACCAAGATTATTGAGCTTCCCTCGGATGCTAGCAGCCCTTCGATAAAATCCAGCCTAAGTTTCTCCCAGCTACCCTTTAAAAGTTTTAGTAGTTGTAACAACTTTAGGTATGTAAAAGTATCATATTTGTTTTTTTGATAGATAATGCATCTCTTAATATAATTATAGACGTCCTTTGATAAGCCTTTCCATCGAAATAGGTTTTGGAGTTTTTTATGATTGCTAATGTTCCCGAATATCGCCATTGCTTCATTATAACTCATCTTGATCAAGTGTTTCCTGAGTGTGGAGTCTAACCAATCACTAGCTTACCCTTCCAATGTAGTAGCCCATTTTTTCATTCTTATGCACTCAAGATAACTCCTCATGTTGTTAATTTCCTTATTAAATCCTAAACAGTAGAATCTTCTTCACAAACCTTTTTTTATCTCTTATGATAATTCTCTATGTATTTATGACACCGACATCACCAACATTTTTGAACTTGTGAATCTAGATAAGGCATTTGCCACAAAGTTCTCTTTGCCATTACAATACTAAACTTCAAAATCATACCTCGAAAGTTTAGGCAACCACGATTGTTGAAATGGTGTAGATATCGGTTGCTCCAAGAGATATTTAAGGCTTATGTGGTATGTTTGAACTATGAAAGGTTTAATACTAAGATAATGGTGCCATTGTTTAATATCTTTAGTCACTGTTAGAAATTCTTTCTTACAAGTTGACAATCCCTGATGCCTTGGAGCTAATGTCTTGCTTAAAAATGCCATAGGATGATTTCCTTAAAGTAATACAGCTCTTATGTTAGACCTTTTGGCATATACTTTCACCACAAAAGGTTTGGAGAAGTCTCAGAGTGCTAAAACTATTGTTATTGCAATAGCTCTCTTCAAATTTTCAAATATTTCCTTCTCTTTTTGTTGCCAACGCCACTGCAAAGCATTATATTTTTTAGTAGTTCTGTTAAAGGTTGAGCAATTATTTCATATCCTTTAATGAATCTTCTGTAGTAACCAGTGAGTTTAAAGAAACCCCTCAGCTTTTTAAAATTCTTCAGTTCTAGCCATTCTTATATCTCTTTCACCTTCCTCTGTAGCTACTCCTTTTTTGCTCCAAACACACACTTGCTTCCACGAAGATATAGTTGATTTGTTTTCAGTGTTTCCATTATTTTACCAAGGTATTCCACATGTAACTAAAATGATTGATTGTAAACAAAAACATCGTAAAAAAAATACTATGATGAAATGCTTGAGAAATGGGTTGAACAAGTCATTCATAAACCTCTAAAATGTGGATAAGGTGTTGCTTATATCAAATGACATGACAAAAATTCATAGTGCCCTTCATGTGGCTTGAACATTGCCTTAGGATATCCTCAGGTTGCATTCAAATTTGATGATAACTCAATTGTAAATCCAGTTTTGAAAACCAGCTACCCTGTGCAATTCATCTAACAACTCGTTCATTAGAGGGATAAAAAACTTATCTTTAATCGTGCATATTTTGAGTTCCCAGTAATCCAAGCATATTTGCCACGAACTATCCTTCTTCTTGACAAAGACCACTGGTGATGCAAAATGTCCTAAGCTATGTCTGATGAGGCCTTGATTCATCAATTGTCTCAATTGCTCAATGATGTCTTTATGAGCTCTAGAATATCTGTATGGTCGAACGTTAATGACTTTGACTCACTCTTTTAAATTAATCTGGTGATTATGTATTCAGTCAGGTGGTAATTGGGTTGATTCCCTGAATACTATAACAAACTCTGACAATACGGCATTAATCTCATCAAAAGAACTCCATTGATCCCTTTTCTCTCTCAATTGATGCATATGACACATAATCAAGTACATTAACTGCATCATAAAGAGTTGTCCTCTTTCAAACATTCAATTGTTTTGTCGAAACCCTTACGTAAGCACAACGTCACATTCTCCCAACGACAACACGAGTGCATCCATAGTGAATCGGACACCTTGCATAGTCCATGTAAAGTTAGTGCAACACTAATTGCATGTTAACCACAACCCTCCTACTGCTATAATGTAGAGTGGTTCAATGCCCCTAACATCACAACCTCATTTCTGCATGACCGAAACATCCATAAAATTGTGGGTGCTTCCATTATATATCAAAATGTGAATTACATTCCTTTCATGGATTCACACAATTCTCATTTGGTTACAATTCCACTTCCTTATTAATCCCACCATTGCCTGCCTGGATATATTTGGAAAAATAACTTCTGTTTGCTTCTCACCGATACTATCAATATCTCTGTTAGTTGAAGTTGTCTCTTCTTGCATTTTTGGCCTGAGCTATATTTCTCATCACACCAAAAGCACAGCCCTCTTGCTCTTTTGTCTTCAAATTCTTTGCTACTGTTCTAGCTTGTGCCAAAAGCATTTGGGCCATCAGGGTGGCCAATATCACGTCTGGTGACAAGTTCCTATTGGCATTCATTGTTTAATGCATTTTAGGAACTGAGTGATTGTTCCTCTCGACGCTGAGACTCCTCATTGTATTCACTATGAGAAAAGACACACCCCATTTTTTCATCATTACTACTTCTCATTTCTGCACTAACATATAGGCATGATATAATGAAGTTGGCTTATGTAATCGGATTGTGATCTCTAGTTTTAGACCTTTAGGAAAGAACCATATTAGATACTCTTTAGACGAGGATAGTCAATTAGAATGGTGATCAAATTGAGCACAATACTCCAATACTGAAACTTCTTGTTTCAGCTCCTTGAAATCTCCCAGTGGGTCATTGAAAATATGAGCATCAAAGCGTTGCTTAAGCACACTTTTGAACTTCTCCCAATCCACCACTTTAGACTTGTTTCTATTTCTTAAATAAAATCGATACCATTCTTTGAGTTTATTCTTGCTTACTCTTTGGAAATTCTATCCTGCTCAAACTTATGGGAATTTCATTTTTACCCCTCTCTTAGACAAGTTTATTTCCTCGATTCATATGTTCTGGAGTAGCAGGAATAGTTACTCATGTTCCCCTTCATATCGCTACATAAATGAAGTAAAGATGGATTTGAATTTTAACATTTCCTTCTTATATTTGTCTCCTCCGTTATGTGATTCTAACAAAAGTTTCTCATTCCTAGTTTGCGCTTCCATCAAACTTTCAACCTTTTCTTCAATTCTACATAACTCAGCTCCCGATGTTCCCTCCTCCATTGATTTTCCCAAGATCGAGTGCTCTGCTATAAGATTATTATGGAATTTTTGTTATATGTGTATATTGTTCAAATAAAAAATAGAAAAAATAAAAGAATTCTAGAAGATTCACGAGAGGAATTATAAGAAGACAATAACAACTTTTTGTTATAATTTAGGCTTCCTTTCTAATTGTCACACAAAGTTTTAGTATAGGTAAAAGTAGTGATTAATTAAACGTTGGTATTGAAAAGTTACAATGTGAGTCTTATTTAAACAGTACATGTGACCTATTTTACATAAAGTTCTTGCAGTTTGCTTCGTCATCTTCATTTGTTTTTGCAATACAAAATGACATCTCTGAATAGAGATCATATTATAATTGACCTTCAATATACGTTTGGTAACTCAGAATGAAGATATGAGAATTAGTATATAACTTGCATTCCTTAATTTTTGCTTGTTTGATTGTTAGTAATGGATGACATAAGAATTGACATATGTACAGTGAATTTTAAATTATTCTGAATTTCTATTTCCAAATAGATGTGAGTATAGCCTAGAATATATTAAGAATAATAAATAAACGTAGGCAATTAAAACTCTTTTTTCTTCTCTTTTTCTTTGATTTTCGCCTCAACTGAAACTCTCTATCCCTCTTCTTCTCCGGTTGCTTCTCAACGTTGCACATTACTTTATTTAATTTATTCTAATGATTTTATATCATAAAATAAGTTCATTATAGTTTTTTCATTTTATTCCTATAAGAAAAATTACACACAATTGTTTAAAAATTAATAATTTATTGAATCATTAAAAATAATTTCAATTATTTATTTATTAAAAATTTTCATTAATTAATAATAATATAAAATATTTAGTTATTTATTTATAAAATCAATCGCATAATAATCAAACATAAGCAAAAAATTGTCATTACTATTTTTAATATTTGATACCAAACAATAATATAACTATTAACTTCTATAATCTCATTTTTAGTATTTACATACTAAACATGCATTATCGGCAATTTTATTTCTATTCCAATTTTCTCATTTTATTCTCATTCATATTTTTAAATTCCAATTCCTTCATTACTAGTTACTAAACGAGACCTAGATGTTTTGCCAATTGTACTTCCAATTCTGGTGAGCACCGATTCATGATAATAATATAATGGCATCTCTGGGAAATGAATCCAAGTGGCTATATTAGTTGTCACTGCAGTTGTAGCTCCAAACGAACCAGACCATTGTTGAACTGAAAAACAGTGTCTCATAATAATCCATGAACCTCACCGGATAGCCGCACTAGAAAGAACCGATTATCCAAATCGATTACTTCAAACTCCCCTGATGACTTCCAAGGCTCTTGTATGCGATTACATAGACAATACGACATCCCATTAATTTGACTATCACTGCATATTTCCATGGCTCCTCAAAAAAGTTTATGCAATCTTTGGGACAAAGAGATAATGGGTCCTTGTTCCTCGAATGAGAGCCTAAAATTATTGTCTTCAATCAACAAGTTAGCAGATTACTTCGTCTCTTATTTGCCCAGCAGTTTATCTCTGTAGGACTTGGGAGTTCTTTCTCTTCCAAAAATTCTTAAATCAAAATTAATCAAATAGTTTTCAAAGCATACTATTAATTATCAAATTTCTCATTACTTCCAAAAGAAATAATTGTTTGTCGAATACAAAAATACTTTATATAACACAACTACCTAAATTATCACATTAAAATATACACATACATTCCAACAATTTTACACAAATAATTTGTTAACCCCACCTATTTTTAATTCTATCTATCACGCGTACTAGGGTATCGACATTCACTCGATCTCTTAAAAAAATGGTGACAAGGGATGAGTTGTCTACTCAGTATGAGTAACTGACCATATCCTTAAAATCAAATAACTCAGTAAATAATTATAAGACTTAGTTAACCAATTAAATCATACATATAATATGTATGTATACAACATCACCCAGTCTAATCTAAACAGTTAACAAATATCTCAAAAATTTTACCAAATTATGATTTACACAAATATTAATTATAACTGTCATTTATGCTTTATTCCAATATTTAACTGAATTTTTGAATCCAGCTTAACCTAATAGGCCTACATCCAATGATCCGCCGACTTATCTCAACTCATTATAAACTCTCACCAAGTAGAAATGTAATTGAATGTATAAATATCGGCACAAGATACCTCGTTTTCTCAATCTTTACCGCGGTACTATTTCAGTACCTAGTCATCGATACAGAATATCCCCGAGACTCAAGATATCTTAATATTACTCTAGTATCTAGCCATTGACACAAGACATCTCTGAGACTCAAGATACCTCAGTATTTGCTCCACGGACAGATACCTAGCTACCACTCACTCATATCGACTCAACTTATCTATCTAAGACCATCAAATGTAACACATCCTAAGCAAGCCACTAATTCTCAATTTTCACCAATTATTTACAATTTATTATCCACTAGTCTCTATTTAATTAGAACATTTTCCGCCAACTTAACAAGTAGTACACCTCAGAAAATGTAACAAAATATAACAATGAAACACCTTATACTACATTAATTATTTGATAATTAAAATAAATATAATTCATGAATGTAATTATTAATCATTAATTTATTTAGTGACCTATGCACAATATAATTTATTAATAAAAAATGGTATTTAATTTTAAGAGTAAAGTCCAAGGTTATCTTTACCTCGATTTCTGATTCAACTAATTGATAATCCCAATTACTTTTTAATTAGATTTTCGGACCTAAAATTTACAAAATTCTATTAGAGTAATTTATGAAAAACTTCTAACCCAATTACACCTAATAATCTAACATTATTCTCTTTTCTAATTTATTATTAATTATAAACATATTATCCTTACTAACTTAACCTTCATAATTACTAAAATACTCTTAACTAATTAAAAGCCTCGTTTTACCCTCATCCATTTTAATTAATAACAGAAATGCCTTTCTTGCAACTAAATTTCAGATTTATCCTTTCATTTTCTGCATTTCTCATTCTACCCTAACATGCAACTTAATTTTTTTTAAAATATCATCTTTTTCACCCTTACCTCTTCTCTTATCTTCTATTCTTTTATCAATTTTTCAGCCACACTTTTTCTCTTTTTTATCCTTTCATCTAACTTTAAATATTGTTTCAAACAACCACAACATGCAAATTAACTATAAACTAGTATAGGATGATCAAAATCACCCAAAAGAAAAAAAGTCACAAATTTGAAGCTGAAAATTTACCAAAGTGTGAGGAATTTTGGGTTTATAAAGCTTCACAACTTGCTCCAATTTTTCTGTAAAACAAACACAATGAGAAAACCTACAAGGGAGTATTACATGCAGATGAATTACTAGCTAGGAAATTAAGTGAAAGATGAATGAAAACGAAAAGTGATTGTCGTTGGTTATCTCTATTTTTTCAGGTGCTGAAATTTTTATTAGCGTTTAGTAGAATATGGGCTGTTAAGTTTATGTTTAATGAATGGGCTTTACACTTTCCGTTTCTGCAGCATCAGCCTGTTTTTCCATTTCCTCATCAACAGTATTCGACAAAACTTCCATTTTCATGCTGATATCATCATCCTCACTCATGTCGACTAGAGGAGCGGTCTGTTTGCCACTGAATTTCACCTTCCTGGTCGCATCCTCTTCGCTATTTTTGAAATCCTCGACCTCCATAATTAAATGTTTGAATCTGATTCTTTTCGTTACCTGAGTAGACTTTCAGATTTCAACAACAAAGCGAAGGCTTTCACTTTTTTCTTTGTTTTTGTTCCCTTGTTCTTTTAAACAGCAAAGGAAAGGACATAACCGTTATCATATGTGTCCAGTTCACGAAATTGCACTATTCATATTATACATAGCAGATTACAAGAATGAAGGCCACAGTCAACAAGTCTGTAAAAAGGAAGAAGGAAAATTACAGGGTAAGAGATGAGAACAATGACAAAAGTTCTCCACATGATATCATCTCTCTATCTATAAATGCATCCTTCAAGTATCAGATAATCCTCAGTATTGTAAGCCTAATATTTCTTCAAGAAATACCAACAGTCTTTCCAAGCAACCACAGAACCAGAGCTAACTCAACACCAAAAATGGAGTGCAGGGTTGTCCGGTCGAGTGTGAAGCCATACACGGTAATCCCAGCTCTGTTGTTCTCAAAGTATGTCACTGCCATTACAAGTTTGAATTTTCAAATGAGTTCATATCATAAAACCACTATCGAAGATTGTGCCGGAAACTGAAGCTGTACGTTATCCAAGTCCTTGAAAACTTTCTGCAATGAACTACTGAAGACATCGAGCATTTTCTACTTATACTGCTATTATGCTTTAGGTTGCAACTAGTTGTACAGCATTTTCAAGTTTAGTAGCACTAAATATTTCCCAACTTTCCTACCATTACTAGATTGACTTTAAGGCATAATTGGTTATGTGGTCTTACCAAGAGCTTGTCTCTTCTGGAATGATATGGTACTGTATGCATATGCTGGAATCAATTTAGTGCTATCTAATTCATCTTCTTCATCGGTCGAGTTCCCATCTAGGCCCACAGTCGGAACTACGGGGCCACTGGAGGTAGTTGGAGTCTCACCGTCATTGGGTTCAAACGTGTCTAGAGTGGAACAAATGTGCCACTTAGCAGCTAGGCTTGTTACAGCTTGTGCCTTATGAGTGATCTTTGCTGCACTTCGTAGTATTATCAGAACCCCTGTGAGAAGTGTGATTGAGCATAGCTGCAAAAACAAACATCAAATGCGAAAGTAGTTTATTTACTGCAGGAAATATGTAAATATTATGATCTGAATCAACATTACATTGATGGTCTTTTACCATTTTACAAGTTAAGTTGCATACCGCAAGTTCTCCAGCTCTGTAGATATCAACAACAGCACCAGTCTTAGTTGTCCTAAGCAAGGAAGAGAACTGGCTACCTGTGACCAAAATCAGAGCCAACAAAACAAATGCTCTATACCGGTGGCTGATGATCCTCAAGTGTCTCCTTATTCTAAGGTGCTCCGAGAGTATAGTCTCCACATCACAGTCAACTTGGAAAACTAGAGCGAAGTCCTGAAGCCGCAGGATCTGGAGGTGGCAGATCAGACGGAAGAGAACGCACACCAGGAAGATTACAGTTGTACGGTAAAGCCAAGAGCATAGCTCCATTATACAAGCTACTGTGTCACTAAGGACAACATTGCCCAAGAATGGGATCTGTGAAGCACCAGAAGCATACCACCATATCTTGTATGCGCACTCAGCTATGAAACATGGGCCAACAAAGCACGAAACGATCTTCAGTGAACTCTGCACGTAACACAACAAAGTCATGTCCAACATATTAGCTTTGTCTTTATCATCATAGACCTATAATGCAGAATATGCTCAGACATTTCTCAATGTTGCAGACCTTGGTGCTTCTGCATAATCAATATTAGACTTTTGAGTTGATGGTAAAGCATGATAATATACAATTATGGAGACCGCCATTCGAACCCAGCAGTTGAGTATATTGCCAAATCTCAAATTTAACCAAATTAGCATCTTGATTGAGCCTACCTAGCAAGGAATAGCTAAGACAAATTAAGCAGAGTACTCACATGAAACTTCTTTTTAAACTTAGAGATCCAAAGTACCAATTAGCTAATTGTGAAAGATCAGGGAAAGACATAAACGTATCAAGGATTTAAAGCTATTTCCACCTACTCGTTCTCCAAGCTTCTCGTGCTTTCTTTTCCCATTCATCACACCTCCATTTTTCTACTTGTTGGCTTTCATTTAATTAACATCAACCTATTTACAGCTAGCATTCAAGAATATTTGCAGAGAAAAAGAAGCAGTCTGAAACCATGATCCTAACAACAAATTATATCAAACCAAAAGAAGTGATAAACAGGGAGAGGTTGAGTCCGGAAACATACATTGAGGCGATCGGTGTAGCCTTTCCTAACCGTCTCGCTCTCATCGCAGAGCTTGTCAAAGAACAAGAACCTACGAAGGCCATATTTTCTCACAAACCTTGACAGGCAAACAAAAGAAAGGGTCGCAACGCTACTCAAAGAAAGCTGCACCACGGTTTCGTAAGGCCTCTCGTGCTTGCTGTCGCATGAAGAACAAGCCAACACGAAATGGGAAATCGCGGGAACAACCAAAGTGAAGACAAAGAACATGGACCACGAGAGACAAGCCGTCCATACGTTGGATTGGTCGACGCACATCAACCGAAGATATCTCCTGAAACTATGCAACTCGTCGTATGCGTGAGATACGCTACGATTGAATTTGTTCTTGTTCCTGTTTAACAGGGATTTCCTGCTGTTGTATTCGTCGCTGTCTCCCATGAAAATTCTGATAGATTTCAAGATAGATCATGAAATGAGACAACAGGCTCAATTCAATATACAAAGAGAATGCAATGGTTTCGCTGTATTTGAGGTTGTTTTGGAGGATGGCTTGGTTTTGCAGCGCCTGTGGTTAAGATGGATTATTGATATCATACAACTAATAAAAATCTCAAACATAATCTCCCAATATGTATAAATGATTTTTATAAGGAATAATGATTAACTCTTAAAATTAATTGCTGCTAAAATGATCACACAATGATGAAAAGAAGTTCGTGATTTGCGGGCTTGAAAATGAATGTCAAGCAATGTCCAATTACAGACTGCATTGTAGCTTCCAGGGAATTACAACTCTCTAACACATACTTTTTTCACCAATGGACATGAGTTCGACCTCTCAGTTTCTGACATGAAAGAGACGGTTGTTGATTATATTTAATAGATTCCCCAGTTACATTTTTTTTTCCCCAACATCTCTGATATGATCATTTTGATTTCATGAATGCTCGTGCAAAGTACAATCTTTACAGATGTCATAAACTTTTACCGAATCGTAAGACTTTATTATTAGGAGCTTCTTGGGACGTGAAAAAAGGACAAATTATATTATAAAAACGTAGTACTAATGTGTGGTAAGATGCGTTCTAACTCATGTAAAGCAGACTACACCGCTGCTTATTAATCAGCATTACAGCTGGTGACGGGATCCAAAGCATGGGAATGTTAAATCACGCCATCATTCAAGCAGCCAGCCAAGGTGGTTGTTCTAATAACCTCTATAATTTCTTAAGAACTTAATTTATAATTCTATTTTTCTGTTCTGATTTTTATAATATTTAAAATTAGTTTTAAATTAAATTATTATTGATAATAACTAAATATTAACTAAATGAGATGATCTGGGCAAAGTGATATGGGAGCTATGCTATGTGAAATTATAGGAGCATTTGATATGTTTCCTTAATACCATCGAAGTAAAGGACTCATTTTAAAAGAGATTTTCTAAACTTCTTCACAGATCTTATGCCCTAATAATAACATCTTCTCCGCGGAACGCAAAGTCTATTATTATCGTAAATTAGAACTATATGATTCAAAATATTAGAAGTTAGAAGAGCCACCATAACAAAGAAGTCTTTTGGTCTTTTGATGTGTATAAATGTCATAGGAGATTGATGAGATTAAGGCCAGTTAAGCTTAAGACTGATTAGTGGACTTCTCGTTGTCCATAAGCTTTATGTTTGAATCTTCAAAATTGCGGCAGACAACGAGATGATTATGCTTTTCTTTAAGCGACTAAATATGGATGGTTTTTGATGTTCCATACGAAGCCAAGCCACATTCAAGGATGACTTTCCTCTCTTTAAGCCTTATGTTTGAACGGTTCTTGTTGTTCCTTAGCTCTCAGCTCTCTTCACCAAATGAATATGGTGTTTTATCTAACAGCCATTAATTTTTATTATACTTCGAGGTTCGCGAACCAAGAAAGTCGTGTCATGTTAAGGTTTGGATATTAACCCATCAAAGCAGCAGGCGATACTTCATACTTGCTTTGGCCCAATAAAAATGGAGTTTTCCATGGGAGTGCCACCGTGCTTCTTTTAATTTTCTGACTCTATGAGGAGTAGAAGCTGAAAGACTCAAACGTTCAATTGCTGTTATTCACCATTCAGAATCACTCTATTGATTGGAGATTGAGCGAAAGACGTCGTGAGAAGAAGCCGTTTTTTTTTTCTTCATTTGAAAATTCAAAAGCATGCAAGAGTTCTGACAAGAACGTCGCTTCGGTGACTTGCGGACTCTTACAACATTCATATATAAAAAAGTCTTCATAAACTAAGGAAAAAGTTCAAAGTTTAGGAACAAGGATAAGGCACCCCCTTTTATCAGTTGGTTATTTACGTTTGATAAGCTATACACAGACATCGGAAAGTTGAAACTGAAGAAGAGCAGAGGAGAGTGGAAGTAAGAAGCTGGCTCAAACGACTTCTAAATGTTTGCAAGGGTTTTACTTTAGCTAGTGTTATTTTTCAAGGCATGTCACTTTGGACCGGAGATGGAAGGACTAAACAAAGCTTAACCATCTACTTTCTCTCAAGCATGTTGAATTAATAGTTACTTACACCCCCCATCCATGGCTCTTTTACAGGATTAGTTGTATTTCTCCTGGTTCTATTGAAATTAGCCAACCAACCTGATGTAACTTTAGCAGAGAAATGATGCAAGGCCCCCAAAGATGGGGCCGCTGGATTCCCATCCACACTAGTTCTTGCTAATTGTACAGCCACAGGTACAACGTTTGAATGCTTTTGGAATGCCAAGCAACAAGAAGATTGAACTAAAAGCTGTTAGTCTTTAGATTTGGACCTACTAAATAATAATCAGCTTACATCTAGGAGACCTGTCCCGAAAGAGAAGGATCAACCGGAGGCTCTTTGAGGGGCCTTCCGCAGCCACTGACAAATGACAACCTCAGGGGGCACTCATCCAAGTATTAAAGAGACAAGTCTGATTGAGTTGAGGAATAGGCAAATGTCGCAACTAAACCAGTTTTTCAGACCCTAATAACTTTATTGATACACACACAAGGGCAATCAATCGCAGGGTAAATCAAGGCTCCATGAACCAATATTTACAGTTTCATTGTGTTCCCGAACCATCTTTCAACCATCCGAGATGTCAACTTCCTAAGCAAGTATCAAGTCCAGTCCCCGCCACTAAGAAGTATCATGGCAAATTGGCTAAATACTATTTCACCAACAACCAACAAAAGACTATTGGGTAGGCAACATCAAATGCAAAAAATTGGCGATACTAAAACGATGTAGCAAGCGACCAAAGAGGAGAACTCTCTGCAGATCATTGAACCAGATGGATTCCAATTATATTAGTAATGTCTAAGCCAAAAGGAGAAAAGACAAGAAAGAGCAAGAAAACAAAAAATGGCGAGGAGTTTCAAGTGAAAAGAACGATTAATGGATTAACTGCAATCGAAAAATCTTTTTTTTTCCAGACATTCCTGCAAGATCAGCACAATCTGGCCATCCAGCAAGCTATGACCAATCCCTGAAAGGTTTAGTCACAGGAGATTTGATTATTTCTGCTATTACCATCATCACTCGGTCAGACCACAAATCTAAGTTAAATCTGGATATGAGAATCCGTGCAACCAAAACCAATCGGACAAATGGCTGAGAAAAAAGAAAAGGATCACAGTAACCAAAGATTTCACAAAATGGTAGAGCAAATATTTTTCATGAAACAGAAAGAAACAGAGCATCTCTGCTTCCGTGTCCAGAGAAGGATATCTGGACCAATAACTGGTAGACAGATAGTTGATGATCGCTAATCAGCAAGATCATTAATTAAAAAAAGAACTAAGTGGTAGCAGAAAATTTCTCGTCATCTAACCATGTTTCATAACTCAACATAGGATTTTGAGGTCGTTTCCTCTTAAAATCTAATCCGTATTTTTCTCTACGTTTTCATTTTCCTTCCGCTCTGAAACAAAGGAAAAACAAACAAGGCAATAAAAAAAGGTTGAATCTTTTTATCATTAATGATCATAATAATGAGATGTTTCCACAATCATCAACATCACCATCGTCAGAGACACAGAGCGGTGCGGTGGAGAATGTCATCGTCATCAACAGTACCAACAAAGTCAACCTGGTCCAACGGCGGGAAATTTAGATCGAACGGCAAGGGCGATTTGCTGCTCCGGCATAAAGACGAGGCTGTTCCGATATCCCCATCGTCAACAGACGACGAGGAATCCCAATCACTATGACAATCCTCAGGAACCACCGGCGGCGTCCGGGGATAATACTTTCTTGGACGACGAACACCTCTCGCCGCCATCTTCGACCCCGGCAGCCGGGGCTCACTGGAAGACTCAACGGTGCTGCTCAAACTGCTCGCCGCAGGCCTCTGAGGATCCAAAACGCTATTCTCTTGAAAACCATTCGCGGAATACAACCTCTGATCAATAAAAGAGTCAGCAATCGGGTTCTGGTACGTCAACGACGAGAAATACATCCCCGTCGAAATGGGAAAGTTTGTTTTGGCATTAGGACCTCGGAGGCTCCGAGCGGCGGCGTCGTAGGCGCGTGCGGCGTCCTCGGCTGAATCGAAGGTGCCGAGCCAGAGGCGTGTCTTCTTCCAAGGGTCTCTGATCTCCGCAGCGAATCTGCCCCATGGACGCTTCCGTACACCTCTATATTTAACCTCCTTATTACCGTCAACGACCACAACACCTGTCGTAGGATTAACAGATCCGTTGGTTTCAAGTCCCTGTTTAACTGCTGCTGAAGTGAGTCCTCCTCTTCCTCTCCTCATAGGGTTAGAAGAGCACAACACAAAATCCGACAGAACCCAGATCGGTCAAGAGTTGATTAAGGAAGGAAGTTGAGAGAACGCGAGGGGCAGTTCAACGATGAATCAATTAGGAAATAAAATGAAACCCTTAATGGAAATGGTACAAAGGCAAAAGGGTCGACAAGATATCGATCACAAAACCAAAAGGAAGAGGAAATATTGAAACTTTGTGGGTGAGACTGGGAATGCGTGTGTGGGAGAGAGAGGGGACGCGCAAGATGAAGATGATAGAGGATAGGATCTTATTGGAAAAACAAAAGCTTACACTTGCTTTACAAAATTTGGTTCAGTTATTTTTGGGGATTTCGTTTTGTTAATTTATTTTGGTTTTAGGTTTACGAGGAAATTTTCTTTCTTTATTTTTTTTCTCGATTCCTCTTTTACATTTCCTATAATCGCCCCACACGCATCAAACAAACCAAGGGGTCTATCTATGATTTCATCTTAGTAAGGCGCTATTTCTGTTCTAATTTTTAGTTTTTAGTTTTTATTTTTTAAATCTATTTAATTGTTAATTTAAATATATTTTTTATTATTAATAATAATTATATATTAAATAAAATTTAACTATAAGTTATTTTATTAATAATATTAAATATCTTATTAAAAATAAATAATTTTTTCTATAAATTAATATTAATTTTTAATTATAAAAGCAATTTTTATTTAAAATTTTATATGCTTTGAATATATTTTAACTTTTAAATTATATTATTAATTATTATTAAATTAAAATTATTTTATTTTTAAAATTAATATTTAAATTTATTATAAATTAAATAAATATTAAATAAAATTCACTTTTTATAGTTTTTTAAATTATGAAATTTGGAAAGAAAGAAAACAAAAGCTAAAAATCTAAATAAACAAAAAAGTTAAAAATATAAATGAAAACAAACAAATCTGAACGTAACTTATTAGTGTAAACCTGAAAGTAAATAGAAAGGACCAAGTTATCGTCACTTTGAGAAAGAAAAGTTTCTTTTCAATTTATTTTAAATTTTCTTTATCAACAGTAATCTAGATTCTAACGAAAGGTTAATGATATGTTATCCAAAGGTGATACTAAATTAGAAGGAATGATCTTATCAACATATATGAATGATAATTTATAGACCGAATTGTCGAATCGAAAAAATTGGATGTTATCATATAATTTTATACCGGCTGAGTTCAAGAGTTGAAGATAAACAAACTTGAATCGCTGACATCTGCCATAAGATGAACTACCACCTCTCTCTTCCTAGGGGTGAGCATTTGGGTAATTCGGGCCGAATTTTCACTGTTCGGGCCCAGCCTGAATTACCCGAAATTTTTTTTGCCTTACTCGGTTCGAACCCGAACTTTCAATTACCCGAAATTACCCGACCCGAATTATCGAAAATCTCGGCCCGAATTACCCGAATTACCTGAATTACCCGAATTACCCGAAATTTTATAACGTAATTCGGGTAATTGGGCCGGCCCGAAATTTTTTGGAATTACCCGACCCCGGCCCGAAAATAATTCAGGTAAAACCCGAATTACCCGAATTGCCCGAAATTCAAAAATTTCCTACCTGAATTAAACCCGGCCCGGCCCGAATAATGCTCACCCCTATCTCTCCCTAAGTGATTGAAATTAAATTGAATTATAGAACATCTATAGTCGATTTTATCTCTTCAATTTCTATAAGAAAAAAAACTGCATTTGGCATTTTAATGTGGTAATTGTTAAGATATATAACATATATCTTTTTATTTAGTTTTGGCATCTTATTTATTAATTGGACATATAAGATATTAATTGGAATTGGATTCAAAAAGATGTAGTTATTACACTTATAGCTATAAAAAAATCGTACATAAAATAGAAGTCTATTGTTATCACATTGGTGATTGATAGGTGTGTTGCTTGATTTTTAGGATAGGCCTTAAGTGAATTGGCTTTACAGTTGGAGTGTGGCTCTTCATGGTGAGTATTGTGTATCTCTCTAGTATGGCTGGTGTGAATTTGGTGGGAGTTGTGTCACTGTTGTTGGCTTCTTGATTTTTCTGTGTGATGCACAGTTGTGTAAAACATTGGTGGTTCACGGGCATGTATTGACTTTTGGGTCCATTGGTTGATTGTTGGGTATGTAGTTGATATGCTTCTAATTTATATTTCTTAGGTGATTTTGGTGGAGGCTTAATTTATTGGTTTGTCACACTAAATATGTTCATGGTACAGTCGTGAGGTAGTTCAGAGTATTGCGTGATTCTGCCAATTTTTGTTAACAATTTTCAGATCCATTTCAGACGAGCGGAACATTTTGGGAAGTTGTTCTTGTCTACCTCAAGGGTATTTAATTTTCATTCTTTATTATTTTAATCACTTGAGTTATTTGTTTATTGTTTTTTTGTTAAAAGATTGATTGTGAAAATCTTCTGTTGAGGTTAGTACGAGGCGGTCATACTATTGGGTGTGAAATACTTTCACGGGAAGTGAGGTTGAGAGATAGTGTCAAGGGTTGAGTAGTGTCGGCTTAGTAAAGTCTTGGATAAATCTATTATACTTTCGTGAAAGTATTGAGCTGGGTAAGTGCCCCGCAGACATAGGCAAGGTGTGCTGAACTGTATTACCAAATTTCTGGTGCTTTTTGTTATTTCACTTTTGATTGCTTTTGTTTTTGTTTGTGCTAGAGACGTCCACGGTAAAATTAGAAAGTTTGCGAAATTACTAACTCCTTTGATTTTTTAGTTAGTATTAGAGCAAGGTCACTGATTTAGAATTTGGTAGCAAGTTGGTGTAGATCTTAGTTTCGCGAACATGGCTACAAGAGACGGTGCACCAATCACTAGACCACCACTGTTGAATGGATCTAACTATCCTGCATAGAAATCACATATGAGAGTCTTCATCCAGGCTTAGGGTACAAAAGCTTGGCATTTGGTAGTACATGGGTGGACGCATCCGATGATTATTAATGATAAAAGAGAGACAGTTCAAAAAGATTCAATTGAATTGACAAGAGCCGAAGAAGAAAGTATACTTGGAAACTCACAAGCAATGCATGTGATATTCAGTGTTGTTGATGAAAGAAGCTTCTCAATGATATCAGCCTGTGAATCGACTAAAGAACTGTGAGATGCTTTACAGACTATTCATGAAGAGTCCAAATCTGTTATAGCGTCAAAACTATAGATATTAGCTGTGAGGTTTGAAGAATTGAAGATGGATAAAAATGAGACTATTGGGGACTTTCATAAAAGACTGCGAGATATAGTTAATCAAATACATCAACTTAGGAAGAAATATTCCAATTTGAAACTAGTTAAGAAGACTTGAGATCACTAACTCCGAGATTTATTCCAAAAATTGCAGCAATAGAGGAGGCCCACGACATTAATAATCTGTCATTGGAAAAACTAATTAGAATTCTTACAAATTTTGAAATGAATCTTTTAAGAGGTAAGCAAGAAAGAAGCAAAGGATTGGCACTACAGGTTGAGACTGGAAAAGGTGTGAATGATGTGGAAGATGAATCGGATGAAAATGAAGATTTAGTATTACTCACACGAAATTTTGGCAAATTGTTGAAAAGAATAAAAAAGGACAGACCTGAGTTTAGATAACATGGTGGGAGTTCATCAAATAACAACTTAGAACAACAAGCCAAAACTCAAAAGAGAGAAAGGAAGGTAAAGAGAATCCAATGTCATGAGTGTCGAGGTTTCGGACTTGTTCAAGCCAAATGTTCTAATACTTTGAATAAGAGAAAAGAAAATTCCTTTACTAACACTTAGAGTGAGAATGAATCCAAGAGTGAATATGGCAATGAAGAAGAAATCGCTAATATTGCTGTGTTAGTTGCTTTATACAGTAAAAGTTCAGTTACTTGCTTAACAGTAACTAAGAAGGAAGTATTTGAAAACAAACAAGGAGGAAAATCGGAAAATTTTGAGATATACGCAAATAACTCAGCTTAAAACCTAATATCAGATTATGACAGTGATGGAAGTGGCCTAGATGATAAACCGAAGAATATTTATGAGGAGTACAAAGCTATGTATGAAAAATGGGTGAAAGCGTGTAGAAAAAATGAAAGATTGAAGGAAGAGAATCCTCCATGAAGAACACCATCCAAGAGTTAGAAAATAAATTGATGTTCACATTAGATGAGCTTAATGAAGCTATAATGAAATTAGTAAGTACTGAAAAGGGATTGATAATGTCAAATGGAGGCACAGAAAAACTAGAAAAGTTAATGGAAATTGGTAAGGTTAAAGGGGATCTTCAAGACATTAGCTATAAGGGTGAGTGTTCTAAAGTGAATGAAGAGAAAATTGATATATCCAAATCTGTCTGAGAAGAAGAAACATCGAGAAATAATCAAAGATTTGTACCCATGTGTTATTTTTGCAAAGTTATTAGGCATATAAGGCCAAGATGTTACCAGTTACTGCAGATGTTGTTTCAAAGAAGTCAAAGCCGAAGAATTCTACGTCCCTCACAAAAATGTCAACATCAACTCTCAGTACCGAAATTTACTTGGGTGAAAAAGAGTGAATTTCAAGCTCTCGTGGCTTTTAAATCGATGAAGGCAAGTTTGCAACAAGGATGGTATTTTGATAGTAGATGTTCACACCATATGATAGGGGAAAAGAATTACTTAACTGATTATCAGAGTTGTATGGATGGTCATGTGACCTTCGGAGATGGAAAAAAGGCTTTGGTGATTGGTAGAGGAACATTATGCGGTGATGGATTGCCTCCCTTCAAGAATGGGCTCCATATCGATGGACTAAAAGCCAATTTGGTAAGTATAAGTCAACTTTGTGTAGATGGTTTGTTAGTTAAATTTACAAATGATGGATTCAGGGTGCTAAATGAACAAAGAGAATGTCTTGTGAGCAACAAGCGATCAATTGACAATTGCTACATGTTGTAGGTCATGACCACCTATAAATCAGCCACTCATGACAATAACATTGATTTATGACATTCAAAGCTTGGACACGTAAATTTTGATCTCATTAGCAAATTGACGAAATTGGAAGCTATGAAGGGTCTAGCTAAAATAAACAAAGAAGGAAAATCAATTTGTAGTGCATGCCAAATGGGTAAAAATATAAGAGTGCCATACAAAAGGGTTAGACACCTTGCCTTATCACGCACACTTGAATTAATTCACATGGATTTGGTTGGTCCAACACAACATGATAGCATTGGTGGAATGAGATATTTTTAATTTTGTGTTGATGATTATTGAAGATATACTTGGGTATCAGTTTTGAAAGAAAATCATACGCTTTTAAGACTTTTAGAAGCCTATGCGTGCAGATCATGAATCTGAAAAATATGACTATATTGAGAGTTCAATCGGATCATAGAAAGGAATTTGAGAATACAAGCGTTAATAACTTTTGTGATGAGTATGGCATCATACAAGATTTTTCAGCACCTTAAAATCCACAACAAAATGAAGATGTCGAAAGAAAAAATAGAATACTTCAAGAAATGACCAGATCTATGTTGAATGGAAGTAAATTGTCTATATGATTTTGGGCTCAAGCAGTTAATACAACATGTTATATATGTAACAGAGTTTTTCTTTGAAGCATATTAAACAAGGCATCCTATGAACTCTGGAAGGGAAAGAAACCAGATGTGAGTTACTTGCATGTTTTTGGTAGTAAGTGCTACATTCTTAGAGATCGAGAACAACTCGAAAAATTCAAGAAGAAAAGTGACGAAGGAATCTTCATTAGTTATTCAACTCACAGTAAAGCTTATCGAATGTATAATCAAAAAACCTAGAAACTTCTAGAGCCCATAAATGTTGTGATAGATGATGTATCTTTATTAAATGGACAAGTGGTAGAAGAAAATCTACGTAACCGACCTTTTAAACCAACTCAAACAAGCAACGAGACAAGTTTGAAAAACTGCCCAGATTTATAATTAGTTGCTGCTGAGGAAGTAACTGCAGAAATTGAAGAACTATCAGTTACTTCAGATGATGAATCAACCAAAACGTTGGATGCAGAAATTATTCCTTTAAATGTTCAAAACTCAAGAGAAGCTGATTTGAACCAGGATTCTCTCTCTCGAATCAGAATAAATCATCCAGTAGAGAACATCATTAGAGATGTTAGTAAAAGAAGAAAAATAAGGGAAAAAAAAGGGTTGATTATCGAGAAGTTACTGGATACTTATGCTACCCATCTTTATTCGAGCCGAAGAACGTTAAAGAAGCTCTATAAGATGAGTTCTGGGAAACAGCTTTGCAAGATGAATTAATTCATTTTATACGGAATGATGTATGGGAATTAGTGCCAAGACCATCAAATACTAATGTAATTGGAACAAAATGGATGTTTTGAAATAAAACAGATGAAAAGGGTAATGTAACCAGAAATAAAGCAAGGTTAGTAGCTCAAGGATATTCTCAGGTTTAAAAAATAGACTTTGACAAAACTTTTGCACTGGTGGCACAACTTGAGTCCATCAGACTATTATTGAGCATAGCATGTGTGAAGGGGTTTAAGCTTTATCATATGGATGTAAATAGTGCCTTTTTTAATGGAGTTATGTAAGAAGAAGTGTATATCGAGCAACCAAAAGGATTTATTAATTCAGCCCATGCAGATCACGTTTTTAAGCTAAAGAAAGCTCTTTACGGTCTTAAACAAACACCAGGGACTTAATACGAAATACTCACGCAATATCTTATCAGGCAAGGATATAAACAAGGTAGTGTTGACAAAACTCTGTTTATTAAAGAGTTTAAATCTGATTTTATGATTGCTCATATCTATGTTGATGACATTGTGTTTGGTGTTACACATCCAAAGATGGTAGATAAATTTGTTAAATTAATGACATCCGAATTTGAAATGAGTATGATAGGTGAGTTGATTTTCTTTTTGGGTTTACAAGTTAAACAAGTGAATGATGGAATTTTTATATCGCAAACCAAAATGCCAACAGTATAATACAGAAGTTCAATCTTAAGAATGCCAGACATGCAAGAACACCTATGAGTATCTCAACGAAACTAAACAGAAATGAGAATGGTAAAAGCGTTGATGTTAGTCTATATTGAAGCATGATCGGAAGTTTATTATATTTGACTGCAAGTAGGCCAGATACCTGTTACAGCGTTGGCGTATGTGCTGGCTATCAAGTCAACCCGAAAGAACCACATCTGTCAGTTGTCAAGAGGATTATCAGGTATGTAAATGGAACATCTGATTTTGGGATATGGTATACATCTTATCTAACTGGATACAGTGATACGGATTGGGTTAGAAACCTAGACAATCGGAAAAGTACTCCAGGAGGTTGTTTCTTCTTAAGAAACAATTTGAACTCTTGGTATAGCAAGAAGCAGAATTCTATTTCACTGTCGACCGTTGAGGCAGAATGTATCGCTACAAGTAGTTGTTGTTTACAACTTCTTTGGATGAAACAGAAGTTAGAAGATTATAGGATTGATCAGAATGTGTTGACTATCTTATGCGATAATACGAATGCCATAAACATCTCTAAAAATCCAGTTTAGCATTCAAGAATGAAACATATTGATCTTAGTTACCACTTTATTTAAGAGTTTGTGGAAAGCAAAATAGTCACCTTGTCACATGTATTAACGGAAAAGCAGTTGGCGGATATCTTTATGAAATCTTTGATGCAGTAAGGTTTGAACTTCTTCGAGGGGCTTTGGGACTTTGTGCTCAACATTATTGATTTCTATTATTTTAAAAAAAGGAAAATTTAAAAAAGGATTTTTCACCCGCAGGATTAAAAATCCCTAAGTGTCTTTCTCTATTAACCAACGCTCCTCTCACATCTCTCTATCTATTCACTTCTAATTTTCAAGTCATTCTTGTAGTTGCATTGGAGAAATTTTCATCATGGGTATTGGATTTATGGTGGATTTAATGAGACATCACCCCTGAAGCTTCATCTACTTCTCAATTGTGTTGGTTCTTAAGCCCTCAAGGCACAAACGAAATTGTGTTCAAGCTTCTTCTACCGTGAACTCACTACCTCTGTGAAATTTGAAAATCTCCATTGAAGACCCATATCTTCTCCCTACGGTATTGTTTCATTTCACTTCAAGATTGATTCAATTTGTTGATTTTGGTTGGGATTTTGTTGTTTTTCAAAAATTATGGGCAAGAACAAAGAGAAGATATTCTCTTCGGTGTCAGAAACGAAGACAACAGCTTCAACGCGTCGTTCCAATCAATTAATGCTTAATTCAACACCCGGTAGGAGATTCACCGGGGCTGGGTCATCTTCTGTAGCTCCTATTGATATTCCCGAAACTACCTCTGTTCGGGACAAAGCACCAGATCTAGAATATGATGTTACTCAGGTCATATTATCCATAGTTGAAGATTTTACTTCGAATTCCGATGAGACTCTCGCAGCACCTGTTCTACCAACTGCACCTTCTACGGCTCCTAAGAAAAGTACAAAGGTGCAGAGTCCGAAAACAATCCTACCACTTCGACGTAACTAGTCTGTCCACTTTACAATGGATGATGTAATTTCTTCAAGTTCTACTCTTCGGCAACTAAACAAAATGGACGACTCTCAATACTATCAGGTTTGTTCTCGATCGTCCAATCAACTTAGAGGAGTTTCAACAACATGGTCTAAATATTTTACTATCGGAGCGATCTTTACTACAAGCTTCACTGCTTCCGAAGCACTATAAGTCAGAGCTGGTAAAAAAAAATTACTCCAATTTATCTTGTGATATTTTGAATGAGAATGCTATGAGTTATAGAGCATTATATGGGCATGGTCAAGAAGTCCGTTTTGATGTTATTCATTTAAATCTGTTTCTGGGATTTGATAATTTGATTGGTGATCAACTTTATGATGATGATTAAAACGTGTCAATTGATTTAATTGCTACGGTACTGACTGGTGGAAAATTGGTTGCATAGTCGTCTAGCTTTGTACTTCGTTTTTCAATGCTCACTCAAAAGTATTTCGTACTCTTTAAATTAGTTGTGACCAACTAGATGCCGAGCACACATGTTGTTTCTATCTACTTGACACAGGCCAAATTGATTTATATGATCGGTACTGGGGTGCGATTTAATCTTGAACGTCTTATTATTGAAGTTATGTTGGCCATTGAGAGTAAACCACATTCTTTATTATACTTTCCATGCTTAATCTCACAGTTTTTATATGCCAATGAAGTTCCCAGGATAAAGTCGAGTATACTTAAGTTGTTCAACTTGATGAATATCTCTCTAAGGATTTTTCGTCAACCAAGGGTGGTGGAATTGTTGTACACCATATCTGACTCCTCAAATCTCTCGAGGATGAATTCTGTCAATCATCATGTAGCTCTCTTTACTGAAATTGAGAGGATTGAAGGTATCATTCAAGTGGCTACTGCTGCTCTTCGCCACTTAAAGCAACGAGTTTTACGCTTTCCCGGCGCTCCATGAATTAGTCCTTTTGGCATATATTGCCCCAGAGGGGGAGAAGATAAGATTTGATTGAAGATTTCTTTTTATCTTCTGTGATTTGTTATTTATGCTTGACTTGTGCTTGTGTTGTTGAATATTAAATTAAGGGGGAGCATTGTGGATTTAATATTTATATGTCCAATTACATTATTTAGGGGGAGCTTAAGAGTTGTGACAAAAATGTCAAAAAGGACGAGATTGGTAAGATATATAATATATATCTTTTTATTTAATTTTGACATCTTATTTATTAATTAGACATATAAGATATTAATTAGATTAAAAAATATGTGGTTATTACACTTATAGGTGTGAAAAAAATCCTACACAAAATGAAAGTCTATTATTGTCACGTTGGTGATTGATATGTGTACTGCTAGATTTTTGGGATAGGCATGAAGTCAATTGGTTTTACGGTTGGAGTGTGACTCTTCATGGTGAATATCGTGTATGTCTCTAGTATGGCTGATGTGAATTTGGTGGGAGTTGTGCCACTACTGCTAGCTTCTTGATTTTTTTGCGTGCTGCACGGTTATGTAAAAACATTGGTGATTCACGAGTGTGCATTGGTGGTTCACGGGCGTGTATTGATGTTTAGGCCCATTGGTCGATTGTTGGGTGTGCAGTTAATATGCTTCTAGTTTATATTTCTTGGATGATTTTGGTGGAGGCTTAATTGATTGATCTATCACACTGAATATGTTCTTGGTGCAGCCGTAAGGTAGTTCAGAGTATTGCGTGATTCTACCAATTTTTGTGAACAACTTTCAGATCTATTTTAGAGAAACGGAACTTATCAAGAAGTTGTTCTTGTTTCTCTCAAGGGTATTTAATTTTCGTTCTTTATTATTTTAATCACTTAAGTTATTTGTTTATTTTTCTTTCGTTGAAAGATTGATTGAGAAAATCTTCCGTTGAGGTTAGTACGAGACGATCGTACTATTGAGTGTGAAATACTTTCACAAGAAGTGAGGTTGAGAGATAATGTCAATTATTGAGTGGTGCCAGTTTAATAAAGCCTTGAATAAATCTATTGTACTTTCATAAAAGTATTAAGCTAGGTAAATGCCCCGCAGATATAAGTAAGGTGTGTCGAACTGCATTACCAAATTTTTGGTGTTTTTTGTCATTTCACTTTTGATTGCTTTTGTTTTTGTTTTTGCTAAATATATCCGCGGTAAAATTGGAAAGTTTACAAAATTACTACCCTTCAGTTTTTCAACAATTATAAAATAAATAATACATTTAGTATTATAATTTATCTTAGCCCTCACCATCTTCCTACTTATTTTTTAAGTTAAAATTTCGCTGACGGTGCATGATAGGATTGTGTAATATTTCTTTGCAATATTTCGTTGTCTATCAGACTTTCCGTGCTTAAGTTGTGTACGTAAAGGAAAGAAAAACAAATTTACCAATGGCATGGCCATGGAGAAAGAGACAGAGGGAGGGTGATAAAACATAAACTAATTTCATCTGACACTGATTCTTACGTTCTTTCTTTCTTTCCCTAAAAAAAATTGCATTTATTTTCAAAAAAAAATTGTATTAATTATAATGTATTAAATTTATGAATATTTTAGAAATAATTTCTTTATTAATTAGAAACAAAACTACATGCTATTAAAATTTTTTAAATTTAGGGTGTCAACAAAATTTCTATTGAATACAAATAATATTTATAATTGAAGTGGTTAATAAGTTCTTTTTCCTTATTCTTTAAAACTAAGAATGTAATGCATACATATATATCTTAAATTGGTAAAATGGACAGCATCTTGTTTTCTGTATTAAACTTTTCTCTCTAACACAGTTAATTTTTTTACCTTCCTATTGTTGCACTTGCACCCCAAGCTTTCAATCCTGACTCCCGAGCGTAGGATCCATATGTTTCTTGCAAAAATACTAATTCTGAATCATTAGAGAAAACTTAAAAAGAAGAGAATAGAAACTGGACTGGTGAAGTTTGGTGAAAAATACGGTCCAAATTTAATAATGCTTACCTACTTTAGCCGGGACAAGTAAGGAGTGTGTGCGTGACTTGCAAAGTTACACGACCTCTTTCTTCTTCTTTATTTGAGTTTCTTTCTTTTTGCATAAATAACATCACCACTCATTTTACTAGTCTACACTCTACAGGGTTATATTTATAAAAGGCTGGAGGAAAAAAGAACCAATGTTATGTTATATAAGATGAGATTCATATATTAAATTACAACTAAGTTACCACTTACTACTTCCAATGCCTCCTCAATCCTATTGTATCATTACGAGCAAAGTTAGAATTTAAACTAAGTCCTTATATTTTATTAAATGGACAAAAAGAGTTTATAGTAATCAAATATAAATTATAAATAAAGAATTGATTGATATATTAAAATAAGAAATTTATACAAGTCTATGCGTATTAAAATATTATAAATATTTAAAACCTCCTCAAAAGAATATTAACTGAGATCCGTATTTGTAATCTGTTTGGTGGACAATAAATGCGCAGAATAGAAATCATTCAAAAAGTTGGTCCAGTGGTCGAACAGGACAGAAGTTTGTATGCCTTTCAAAGTTGGTCAGACTTTTAGCTTTTCGATGTGTGACGAATCAAAGAATATTCGAAGAACATACGTTTTAATCGATAATCTTTTTCTCCTCCATAATTTTAGTGGTGTTTCTTGGCTCTAAGGCACTAATTATAAGCTATGGGGACGATAAAAAAAACAAGTGGTCTTTGTGATATTGTACCTGAATTATAAAGGTTGCAAACCATGTTGGGAAGACATATATTGAATGTTTTACAGTCAATCAAAGCATAAAATCGGCATTCGGCAAACAATCTGGAAAACATACCAACCTCCACCAAAGGCAAATAGGAGAGTGGTCCTTAGATGTGGACGCAAGATTTGTAGGAGAAGATTACTGATGAAGGATGAGCATTCTGTAATATAGGAGTCAATCGTTGATCAGCATATTAAACTATCATGTGATTAAGAGCTCTCACAACTTAAGTATAAGTGTATAACGAATCTCTCTTTTAGGTCTTGCCTCTCTCTCTCTCTCTACGAGTGTAAGTGTTGATCTTGCCGTTCATGTGCAAGGTGAGATCTAGGTATTATTTCTACGTTGGTCTCTCTTAGATTTTTGTTTTAACTTTATGGATGCAGGGTTGCAAAGGCTCTCTATTCGGGAGAAAGAAGACAGCGAATTCGTTGTTTCTCCAGAGGATGTTCAGACAGAAGACTTTGCTGCGGTTCTTAGGGACGCACGAGGTAAGTTTTTGACTGCTATTTCAGGTTTTTCCCCTGCCCTGTTTGACCCAGTTCTTGCCGAAATTATGTCTATAAGGGAAGCTCTTTCTTGGCTAAAAGACCAACAGCTTGCCAA
>JANZLX010000213.1:39790303-39801047 GCA_025531955.1 Erythroxylum orinocense
ATGTTTGGTATCAGAGCAAGAAGAGATTACAAGGAACCACGCTCAAGTATGATGGTATTTTGTTAAGAGTTGGATTCCGAAAACGCGATATAACACATACAACATGATCAAGTGACTTGATGTGAGCAAGTTACCATCCTTATGCAGTAATAGCAAGATAACTTGCTCCCCTTTGCTCCCCTCAACTTCATAGTATAGGCATCCTTTAACTTTATTTTCTAAGAAGCCGGAAGAGGCCATAACCTCATCAAAAGTAAGGTATCACCTTCTGGAGGTTTATTGTAAACCATATATTGATTTGCATAACTCCTAAACTATGTTAGTACTGTCTGGATCCTGGGACCCTACAGAATGTACCATATAGACCACTTTATAAAGGTTCTTACTTAGGAAGATGGTTATGACAACTTTCTGATGTAACTCTGTATCATCATAAGCTACAACTGCTATTATCACTCAAAATGTATCGTACGAGGATACGAGAGAAAAGGTAACACAAATTCAACCTTTTTTCCTAAGTGAACCCTTAGGCAATTGAGCGAGTCCATAAACAATTGACCTTTATCCTGAAATTCTTTAGTTCTCAACTTTATTTGTAACTGATGAGCTTGCAATTCCTGATGCAAATCAACGAGCTCCCCTAACCTTACTATGCTTCATAACTTGCATTTCGTCATTCATTGCTTCCTACCACACATTCGCATTGGATACAGAAACAGCTTCTGTAAAAATAACTGGATCTATAATATGTTTAATAACATAGTCCAATACACGTGACAAAATATGTTGTCAGATGGGATAGCAGGTCGTCTCACTCTAGTGGATTTACTTAACCTTATTAGATCTTGTACCCCTAGGAATCCCTTTGTGTACACTTATAGGTTCTTGTTCATGTACAGGTACGATACAAAAATCTAGATCCACCAGATCTAACTGTATGAGTAGCGGATATGGGATAACTGTAGTATCCACCCTGCTATCATCCAAAAGGTCAAAAGACCCACCATCATCATAAACATGGTATTCCAAAAACTTGCCTGTTTGTGATTCCACAATTCTGGTCCCTCCTTATCTATAGTAAAATCTGTAGCCGTAAAGTGGATGAGATCTTTTACTAAATAGCAATAGAAAAATGAGTATGCAACATTTCTGTATAAGGATTATCCTACTTAAATAAAGTGGCCCTTTACACGAATGTGCGCAAGGTTAAGTTCTTCAATTTCTAGATAAGTAGATTAGTTATGCTCTACATTGACTTCTTTAAGCCCTTTAGGGTGTAATATGCCTTTCGGTAACACACCATTTTACTCAAAACTACTTTGCATAGTGATCAAAGTCACTATTCCAACTAACTCCATATATCTGACAAACGGGCCTTGTAAAGTCCTAAAACATCATGTTTGCCATGATACTCTCCTCTATGGTCAAATATGACTATCTTGATGAATTGTCCCAACTGGTTCTTAACCTTCAGTTTTTAAGCAAAAACATATGACTTTGATGGGAATAATCACCAGGAAATGTCAGAATACTTTCAAAATTGTAGAATGCAATTGTATGAGGTCTACCGAAATCTTTATGTATAAGACTCAACAAGTTAGAAGTATGAGTTGGACCCAGTGTCCTTATTAGTCAACTTACCCCTATGATCATCAGTACATGTTTCAGATCATCTTAATATAGAATTGAGAATGGTTTCCTTAATCAATCTCTCAGTCCTTGCTCTGGAAATGTGGCTTAAATTTTTATGTCACACCATGTATGGCTTTTCATTCATCATGTCCTTCATACCTTATTTAGCATGATACGAAGAAGTATATATCTAATTCGGGGTAAGACACATTCTATACAAACCATATGACAAGAAAGTTGTATCTTTATGTTTTGCATTAGACAACAACTATGTAGGAAGTGTTAAATGCAAAACGTTAACCTTCAATGTCCTTAATTGATCAAAAGATCATATATAAAATGTGTCGTGTAAACCCTAATGAACCTTACTATAAAGTTCAGTACATACACTCCCTATAGGTATTACTTCCATCTCTTTATTGCTGTGAATCATCAGTTCCTCCTTCTCTCTATTTGCCTTTATCTTGGATATGAGCTACTATATTGTGGCACCACCTTGATTAGATGTTTCACTAAATAGTCACTTATACTTAATGTGACTATCGCAAATTAGATTCATAATTGATAAACCAAAGGGTAACTTGATGGTCTCAGTCTTCCCTTTAAACCTCATACTACTGGTTTCTTTATGTCCTAAGGACCATTACCAGAACTGGTTTGACCAACATCAGCATATGGAGAAGATTTGAACTTTCTACCTTTGAAGTTAATAGACTTCATCTTTGTCTTCCCTTAAGCTGCTTCGAGGACTGTAGGAGTAACAACTTGATCTACCTCAACAACACAATGGGATATCAAAGCATTGAAGTCTCAGTATCTTCACCTACTGTGAAAATAAATTATTCTAAATGAGTACTCCATTACTCCCATTTTCCTTTGTATACTTTATGGAGAATAATACTTTCATCAAGGCACTTGTCTCAACACCAGATGAGACTGTGTACCTCTGGGAGACTTTATCAAGAAACTCCTTACCTATGTCTGTGTTCGGAAGTCCACTTTGCAGATGGTTAGGTATGGATTTCTTAATGGTCGTTAGATATAATCTGTTAGACCGATCCTAGGTTTTATAGGCTGCTTTATGAGCTGTCGAGCTCATGGATGTAATTAGAGATGGCTTACCCGTCCGTATAGCCATTTCAACCACAACTATCTCCATAACCTTCAAAACATCCTCCATCCAATTCTCTATATTGAAACCAGTAAGGGTTTCAATGGTGACACGGATTTAGTTGAATAAAAAGGTGACTTCAAGATGATAATCTTTAAATCAGCACTAATGTAAGACAACAGCGGTACTAAAGCCATTAATAGTATCTTTCCTGAAAATTCGATCACACATATTATGAAACACCTTTGGGCTGAATACATAATATATGCAATTAGACTTTCACACATAAAAGTGATCGGAGTACAAATCATCAACTCTCGTGACACTACCACCTTTGGGTGAATAGATCACTTGAGCAATAGTCTTCGTCCATCTAATGCCTTTATGCACATCTCTAAATTTTATGTAAGGCCAACACTTTTGGGCAGAATAATCAATCATAAAATTAGAGTCGTCCCCCAACATATAAGCAAAACAATTCAGAATACTGACTTGAAAGGCCACTTTGGTGACTACATTCTCATCAACATCCAAAAAGTCCGCAAACACAAGGAATACATCTTTATGTCATCCTCACATTATTTTATAGGCATACTGTATGTGACAATGCAACCTCAATAAATGCTAAAACCTGAATGCACAGTCTCATTGTCACGCACACGTGCCGCAGACATTCTTCGAAAACTTCATTTGAGACCTTCGTAAAAGAAAAATCTCTATAGAGTGACTATCATGCATCATCGGATACTGAACCGACCTCCTAAGACATGACAACCTTATGTATCTCCCTTATGGCAAGTTCACTGCACGAAAATTCACTCAAAAATGGCTTCAGAATATCTCAATTCCTTTTTCCCGATTGATTATCATGCAATCCCAAACACTGAAAATGAGACCCAAGACACGAGACCCTTATACATCTCCCTCATACGTAGTTCGAAGCATAAAAATTCAATCAAAATTAGATTCAAAATACCTTAATTCCTTTTTCTTGAGTTAAATTTTAATTTATTACTAATGTAATAAATCCAGAAAAATAGAAAAAGGTTACTTTATAAACACCCCGGAGTACCTTTACAAAAAATCTGGAATTTTTGGGATTTTTTTAATGAGTACTGTTGATGACGTTAGCACGGCTCGTTTTTTGCTTCGTTCGACCTTTTTTCGACCCGTTTTTCATAGCTAACCTTATGTATACCACTTTTAAGCAATTATATATGTAAAAAAAACTAAAAAATGAATCAAAAACGAAGGAAAACCAAATGAGATGAAAAACCGAAAAACCAAAAAACCTTCATTTCCGGCAATCCGATCACGTAACCGCTCTGATACCATATGTTATACGTAGTGTGAGCCTTATTACATATCCCGGATCTAAATGAAAGGATTAAAATAAAGGCAATGCAGAACACCTGAATTTTGATTCCATCTCTAATTTTGATGTTGATTTCGAGCTCCAAACGTCTCTGAATCTCCCGAGACCTTTAGTGGAAAGTGATAATCGACTCACGGGCTAGGTCTTTCTACAGTTTCCTTAAATCACAGCTTCCCTAATGGATTAGGAATCCTTATGCTCGTGAATGATTTCTAGAGTAACTGTAGGAGACCTTAACCTTTATATAGCTTCCATATCGGGCTTCCCCATCACAAGGCCGATATGGACCTGGTCCACACTAATCGGGACCCATTTTTTATCCGAACTTCGACCCATTAATCTAGATCATTTATTGGGTCACTTTATTATCTTTATATGGATCAAATGGCACAACTTAACTGATTATTTATTTAAAAATCAAAATTGCAATTAATGTTAATCCAACTTTATGAGATATAGACAAAATTGTCCTTAAAGACAAAAATTACAATACATACTCTGCTTACTCCCGCCTGGCCCCAGACATCTAATGTACAAATTTTGCCTCCATATCTATGTTTTTTTGTCTACTCTTCAATATTAGAGAATCGAGTTATGAAGAATCGTCTTTTTTTTGCAACTCCTTTCAAACTGATTTTAGAAATAGTAATTTTTAAATAAGCTCACTGCTACCTCTACAATTGCAAAACTTCCTGTCTATAACAATATTCAAACATAGAATTTCACAAGCTTTTTAGTGAGAGGTGATTAAGAAGCATTTGGCTATGTTTGGTCAGACGTAAGATTTTCAATGGAATGGAATAATTTTCTAATGAAATGGAATGTAAATGAATATAATATTAGAAAATTGTTGTTTAAGAGGGATGGAAAGTTCATAATGTAACGTAGTGAAATATTGTTTGGAAGAAGTATTTATAATGCAATATAGTAAAAAGTTGTTTATCATTTTACATTCAACCATAAACCTCCCAAATCAGATATTTTCTCATTTTTACTGTTTAGGATGGAATGTGAGGCAATATAAAACTCTCATATTCCATCTCATTCAATTACATTCCATAACAAACTTGATAGCTTGCAAATTCGACAGGTTTTTGGTGCTTTATCCTTTGCTTATTTGAATCTTATTGTGTTTGATTATGAGATTCTACTTAGTTTTTCTCACTTAATTGAGGTGGCAATAAATTACTGGCCCAATCAAAAACAACAAATTAACATTGTTGCAGGGAATAATAAAACAAGGCTGGACGGTGTCCCAGCAGCACGAAACACGCAGACGTGACTTCACGCAGCAGACAACAAATTAAATCGAGGAGCAAATTAATTCAGTTAGCTAGAGGCAGAGTGACCCAGGAGTGTCGACGCAAGAGGGCAAGGAGCAAACAAATAACTAATTACAGATGATTAAAATACAGCAAAATCAAGAAGAGCAACGTGGCACAAGGCACATCAACAAGTTAATTCATGCAGTAACACTATGGATTTACGGAAGAGAGGCGCAAGCATGATGAAAAGCAATGTTGGGTTGAAGAGCTGATGGTTTTAATGAGAGAGCAGGCAATTAAGAGAGACACGCAATAAGCTACGCACAACACAAAAATTTGGAGGACTAGCTCACTTAATTGTCATCATCAGCAGCTATGAAGAGGACAACGCAACAGCTGGGCATGAATAAATGGGCAGAGTTTAAATTGGAGGGCCAACGCAAAGGAGAAATAAAACACTATTTTTGGATGGGCCAATTCTGTGGGCCATAGTTTCATTAGTATATAAGTGAAAATTAGGTTTTAGGGGAGATTATTATTCAATACTTTCTTCTCAGCCACCGAGAGGTGCTTTTGTTTTTCTTACAGATTCTGTTTTTTTGAGCTAGGAGAGGAATGTCGTTTCTTTATTCTTTTCAGAACATCATGTGTTTGTCGATACTCATGCGTGGCTAACTCCTTTAATTCAGTCAAGGGATAATTCAAGGTTGAAGTTTATATGGTTGTGAGATCTTAACGCACTTTAATTTACTCTTTGATTACATTGCATTTATGTCTTTTCTATGATTTCTTGGGATAATTTATCCGTGGTGAATTACTGTTATTTGTTCAACAGGGCCCGTTGTTCGTCTAATAGGAATTCACATAGCCAATCAATTAGGTTAAATCCGTAATTGTTTATCCGAATTGATGCAAGTGGCAATTAGTATAACTTGATTGCGTCAAAGCCTTTGGGTTATATTAAGTGAAGACATAATCTAGTTTAAACGAATTCTCGTAGTCTTTGTTGATTAGGGCAAGGTCTTACTAGTTTTTAATGCTGTTAACGAGTTAAATCCTTCGTCGTACTTAGGGTTACTTGTTAATTAGGGGTTATTATTAGATCGTATCTTAATAACCTAATAATACGGTAAGATTGGCTGGGAGGACGTTCCTTTCGGCTATAACTTGTCTGCAATGTTAATTTGAATAGTTATCCTAGAGTCGATGATCAATCCATATGAATTTCATACCGCGAATTACCTTTGACTGGGTTTGTTTTCCATTGATTTCGAATTTTAATTGTTATCACTGTCTTGATTTCGCTTTTATTATTATTTTTTTATTGTTAAATAAAAAGTTTCCCCAATTTTCGCTTTATCTTTCAGTTTGCAGTTTCAGTTCTGGTTAACCTGGGGCAAGGCTAGTCTCTAGGGTTCGACCCTTCTCACCCTATTTACAGTATTCTTAATTTTTTTGTTAGGAAGAGCAGGTCTTTTATTTTTGGTGGTTTCGACACCCATCAATGGTCATGGCAAAGGCTAAGTATACCACGACGAAAAACATCAGAACTGAATTTTCACAATCACCAAGTTTTAAAATTTGAACATTATGCACGATTGACTAACACCAACATATAAATGGAAAAAATAGAGCACAAACAAGAGCAGCAAAGTGCAAAAAGCTCCCCCACACTTAAACAACACATTGTCTTCAATGAACAGGAACAAGGAATAGAGAGAAATTATTAAAGTGCAAAGGGAAGGCGCACAAAATTAAAAAGAGAAATAATTTTATATAATTGTTGCAACAATTTGGACTTTACAAAATGAGCAAGTGATTCGACTAACTAAATAAAACAAAAAGAATTACAACAAAAAGAAAAGCAAAGTCCAGAAAGAAAGCTCGAACTACTCCATCGAGTGATTGGGTGCAGCATCAGAAGGACTAGCTACAAATGTGCCCGCACCGTTGAGGGAATCTTCATCCTCCGTAGGAAGTGGGAAGTGCAAGTGCGTGGCAATCAGTGCCTCCATTCATCGGTGATATCGGCAATTTTGGTTCAGTTGAGTCACCACGCAGAGAATGGTCTCCTATAGAAAGTCCACTCAGTAGGCAAGGGCCTATAAGGTGAGGGGTTTAGGAGGTACCGGGGTGGGAGGGATGTCCTCGTGAGGCAAGGCCTCAGAATGGGTGGCAGCAGGGGTGGTTATAGCAATAGGAGGAGGTGGGGTGGAACGGGGTGAGGATCGAGGAGGAGGTTGAAGACGGGGTTGTTTGAGACGGATGTATTGAAATATGAGAGTTCGGTCAAAATAGTTGTCATTATTATATTTCGGGACACGATGGTCCGAGAATATGTCGGCGATAAAATGGGGAAAGATGATGGAGTTGGTGAGTTTGGCAGTGAGAATGGATTCACGAAGGGCGGATGTGATGGCGTGGGCTACGTCGACTAGCAGGCCAACCATAAGGAGGAAGAGGTAAAGGGCTTGTTGTTTGGTGACGAAGACGAGGCGGGTAATGGGCAGGATGTTGTTGCTGATTACATGCAGCCAAAGACAGGATTTGGGGTGAAGGTCGGAACGTTTAATATAGCATTGATAGATGCGAGGCTAATACCATTCAGCACCCTTAGGACAGACGGTACAAAGGGCATCATCCCAAAGGTAGTGGTGGATGAGTTATTCGTAGTGGCAGTGATGAACAAGAGGAAGGCTATAATGTTCTCGAATGCTGGCAGGGGTCAAGGGTTGAGGGACAGTGACACCTCAAAAATTAATGTCCAAGGTATTGTAGAAGCAGGCATGGGTGTAGAAATGACGGACAAATTTGTCATTTCCTTGGTCCCTAGGCTAAACTAAGCTAAAAAGTTGGGACTGAATAAGTTGGTGTACGAAGGGGTTGTTGTGTGGGGTGAGAAGAAAAGATCATTTTTTGATAAACGGCCTAGCATCGATTTTCTCAACTAGGTTGGTATATTCTGGATCAGGTGGAGGGGAAGAATGAGTGGGAGAACGGGGTGGATGAGAAGATCGGGAAGGATAAGGAGACTAAGAGGGTTCAGATGAGTTAGAGGAGAGGGAGAAACTAGAAGATGAGGTCGTTTCGAAGCATTTTTCTACAAAGAAAATAACAAGGATTAAACAAATTCACTAACAGATAAAAATTGACCGTGGCGAAAGGTTTGTCACCGCGGCAAACCTATAATTTCTATGCCACGGTGAAATATGTGTCATTATAGTGAAACCTATACTCAACTTGTTTCGCCGCGAAATCTTAAAATCTACCACATCGTGGTGAAAGAAGTATCTACGCCACTGCGAACTAACCCTAATCAACAAAACCGAAAATGAAATGGAAATGAAATGAACGAAGGAGAACTTACGAGACAGGGGTAGGATGATACGGAAGTGAGTGACTTAGAAGGGCTTGCTCAAGGAGGACGAGCATGATGAGATCGACGAAATCCACTAGTAAGTTGCGGCAAAAACAAGATGCAGAAGACAAAGGTGAGGGAGGAAGAAGGAGGAGTCGGGAGGTTTAGAAGGAGGGTGGGTGGAAATGGCAAAAAATACAGAGGGTATAAGAAAGGTTCGAAGAACATTAAGGGAAAAAGATAAATTTCATGAGGGGAAAATTTCTGTAAAATGGATGTTTGCCGCGACGAAATCATTTGCTTTCGCCGCAGCAAGAACTGCATACAACTGTTCACCGCGGTGAAAAATTGATTTACGCTGCGGTGAAATTTCTTGAAGGTGTTGGGCCGCGGAAAAATGATTAAGTCACGCCGCGGTGAAATTTATCATGCCACAGCAAAATTTTCCAAAAACATAAAAAAAAACTGAACAAATTCTAACAGATCCTTAGCGCAAATACAAGTCTACAAATACAAAACAAAATGCAATGCACCATCTACACCAATTTCTTCTATCATTCAAGATGTATCATGCTTCCACAGAAATTCAGAATTCAAAAGGAAAGTGAATTATTGAAACAACTAAACCTAGGTCCGACTAAAGCTAAACTTAATGCTACTGATTAAGTTTCTCCCTCAAACTTAGTCAACATACTCATACCTAACAATATCATTCCATCTTTAATCAATATGCACAAATACATTGTAAGTGAAAGAAGAGAAACAACCTGGTGCTTAAGGTGGGTCCTTCAGCTCCTGAGGGACATTTGGTTCATAACGATGCTTTAGCGAGGCAACTTCACTTCCTTCTAGTTCCATGCCAACATCCACACTCCGTAGTGCACCTGAAACATCAGCAAGAAATACTCTCTCTAAGGAATCATTAGTTAAGGGATTCATGGATTGTTCAAATTCAATACATGCATCATCAACAACCAGATCAAGCATATTAACTCCTAGGAGCGAATAGTACTCATGAGGGTGCTTAATAGCTTCATATATATTGAAGCTTGCCTATTGGTCTTCTACCTCCATGGTGATCTTACCTTCCTTCATGCTGATCATGGTACTAGTAGTCCTCAAGAAAGGCCGCTCGAGAATTAAGGAGGTATCCTGCACAACTTTATAAGACATGTCAAGCATATAAAAATCAGTTAGAAATACCAAACCTTTTACCTAGACCAGGGTGTCTTCAATAATCCCCACTAGATGACCAAATGACCTTTTAGCCAATTGTAACACAACATACGGGTGTTTGAGACTCTTAACTCCTAATGATTAATAGACAGACTTAGGCATCACATTAAATGCAGCCCCTAGATCCAACAAAGTTCTTCCTATAGTTACTTTCCCTATAGTGCATGGAATGGTGAAAGATCCAGGGTCTTGAAATTTGATAGGTATTTAAGGTTTGAAAAGGGCTGACACATTTGAGCTCACTTGGACTCTCTCCTTGGGCCTAAACTTTCTTTTATTTGTGCACAATTCCTTAGGATATTTAGCATAGGTTGGGACTCTTCTTACTTGGTTCTCACTCATATTATTAGACAACTAAGTGACATTTGAGTTGATACTTTTTGCTTTGGTCCCCCATTGTTCCATTCTCTTCTCCAAAGCATTAAACCAAGTAGTGGTTTTTTAGGAATCCTACTGAATCAGATTGGCTATTGCATTGAATTGATTATTGTTTGAATTCCTTTCTTCCTTCATCAAGGTCATCATATTGTGTAGTAGTTGATTGGTGTCCTCCTTGGCTGCGACCGTTAGAACTTGTTGTTGATTGGCAAACTAGCTAGTGGAAGTACCAACTCCTCCTCCTTGTTGAAATATATTTGGAGCTCTGCTCTCTTCAGTTCTCCAACTAAATCTGGGATTGGTCTTCTAACCCTCATTGTAAGTGTTAGAGTAAGGGTCCCATTTCTAGTTTGGTCTACCTGGGTACACTGCGGAAACCTCTTCATACC
>JANZLX010000213.1:39832466-39852350 GCA_025531955.1 Erythroxylum orinocense
AATTGGTTAAGTTAGATAAATGATTACTCACTAAGCTATAAGCTTAGCACGGTGGATTTGCCCCGTGTAGGTTCAAAACGAGGAGATTAAAGACTGGGACGAGTCAACCGCAATGGCCAAAGGTGTCTGTTTTTGTATTGTTGAACATGTTTTTAGTTCACACTTTTGGGCCTGTAATACCTTTGAATTTATGTTTCTGACAGTATGATATGATGTATTGTAAGCACAGTTTGAAATGTTGTATGTGAAATAGTCTGATTTGATTGTACTGTCTTGGGTGACATCCACGTATCCTCCCAGGGGGTATTTGGGTGTTGCAACGTGTGTACGTGGATGTATGTCTGTATATATGTATATAGTCAATGCAATTTTACTCAAATAACCTCTTTACAAAATCTAATTTTGCTTCCTTATACGATCCCTTTACATATATCTTTTCACCTTAAGAGCTTTCATTTGTATTGAGTCTATATTAGTTGTGAGCTAATAGCGTAGCGATAGTCTTTTAAACGAACTGTCTCTTTACTTGATAAAAGTGTGGTCACCAAGAGTTCATAAGAAAAAGGTAACGAATAAAGTATAATCATTTCTTTGTCCTCATCCATATTAATCCCATTAAACCTTAGCACGTCATAGACTATTGATTAAACATATTGATTTATTGTTCTAGATATGTACCTGCTTGTATCTTTAGCCTATATAGTTTCTCCTTTAAATATAATTTATTTATGAGAGACTTTAATATCCACTGACTCTTCAATGTTTTTATATCTCCACAGAAGATACACTACAAGAAAATTATGTAAATAGGGACGAAATTTCAGGGATGGAACTAATTTCGTCAGTAATTACTGACGAAAAAAGGAATACATCGGAAAAAGAAGATGGGAAGCAACCATTTACCGGTGGCGTATATTCTGTCGAAAAATTTCTTCTTTTGGCGTTTAAAAAACTAACCAAAATGACGTCGTTTTGAATTTAACCAAAATGACATCGTTTTGGTTAATGTTTTAAGCCTTCAACAGACCTCCTCTCCTCCTTCTCCTCCTCTCCTCCTTCATCGTCTTTACCTTGCTCGTGGCCACCTTGAAATGCCATTGTCGCTGTCTGCTCCAACCATTGTTGTCGAGCCTTACGTCACCGGCGTCCCCTGCTCTGGTGGGTACATCCGAAGGTAACGTGGTTTCTTCCTCTCCTTCCTCTACAATCGGTGGAGTTTGTTTTAGGTTAATATGATTTTGTTGTTTGATTAAAAATGTTAATTAGTGAGTGTTAATGAATGAGTTTGTGTTTGTTGTAGATTAAAGGAAAAAATGTGGGAAATTTTGTTGAATTAGGGATGAACAAATGTTTGCACACTAAGTGTTTGACAAAATGCCTATAGGTGTTTTTGTTGAATTGTTGTTGAACTTTAAGTAATATTTATGTTGTTTTGCAATAAGAAGTTTAGAAAGTATTGGTGTTGATTTTGAAATTGTAGTTTCAATTTTATTTTTAAAAAATAGGTTATAATGTTAATATGACTATATTTGTATTGATAATGATTATGTATAAGATTAATTATTTTTAAAGGAATTAAATTTATAATCGGTTGAATATTTTTTATTTTGTTTTATTAAATTAAATAATTTCAAATTAAGTATATATTTGTTTAATTATTAACTCTTATTTCATTTATAATGTATATATTGTAAAGATATTTTCAATTTAATTAAAGTAATTATTAATAATTATTAAATTAAATTAAAACTATTAAATATAATTAATAAATAAAATTAATTAAATCAAATTATTATTAAAAAAATAAATTTAATTAATTAAATGATTCATAATTTTAATGAATAAGTTATATATTTTGTGTTCAATTAAACAAACATTCTTACTTTTAATTAAATTGGTATAATTTATTATATATATTGTTATTAATAAATGGATACATATTTTTTGTACTAGATATATTTTGAGTCGTTCTTTGTGGAATGAACTTCAATTATTATTAAAGTAATATAGGATGAGTGTAACTTATATTATAGTTGCAGTTACCTTAACTTGTGCAGTCGTTATTTATTTTATTCATTTTCCGTCGTTATTAATCACCTTATCTTAACTTGTCATTATCGACATTACTCACGCAATTTGTGAAAACTTACGATGACTTAAAACTATTTATTAAAATAAATATTCATATTTTGATGAATACTTACTGTATACTTATTGAAAAAAACCTCTCACATATATGATGAGAAACATGTATGTGAGATCTTTAGTATAGGTTCGTTTAGGGCGTTTTGAACCCATAAAAGTTAACGAAACTTCCGTCATGATTGATTAAGGAATGTCGACTTGGCGTCTGGTACCAGATGGACATAATTCATTCCGTTGGGAGGAATGTGGTAAAATTGTCCCTGTCAAAAGAGTAAAGGATGTAGCAACAATCTCCACTTCTTTACCTAATGATCGTTTGCCTTCTATGACCGATCTTCTACTTGAAGGTGTATAGTATCATACAACATCAATTTCCTTATTATATACATCTCAATTAAAACAGATGAAGTTGTTATATTAACATTTCATGGAATATATTACATGTTTTAATTTGTAATGAATCTCGAAGATGACATGTATGCCGAAGGAGGCGGGAGTAATGACACAACGATCGATGAAGGATTTGGCAAATCGGTTGCTTTGGAAAAGTTGCCAAATTCACAAAGCTCATCTGGAAATTCACGTATGTATACGTATTTAGGATAGGTTCCATTATCCCATTTTAATATGACCATATGTAAGTTCCTTCCTATTGTGTTGTAGGTAAACCATTTTCGAACGTTTCACCAACAAACTTAGCAATAGCGGAAAAATTGTTGCAAGAAGGTATTCAAAACCAAACACGTGCGGAAAGAACATATATTGTTTCCATTGGAGCGTTCGAACATGCGAGGAACCTTCTAAAAAATCCACCTATCGGGGAGTCCTTTACCTTTACCGACTCTCATGCTACTTGGAATCCAACAAAAAATAAAATCATTGTCATGTATCTTTGTAATACAATTGGGACGTGCTATAAACTAGTTATATTATTGTATTATGACTGTAAAAATTATTCTCATTACAATATTCGAAGTTATGATAGGAAACAAATCATCAGATGTTCCATTTACATATATTGTGTAAAATCACATGATTTAGAATCAAATTTAAATATTTCAAAGAGAATTCAGTAAACAAATAATTCCAGGTACAAATATGGGACCAAAGAGACTACGTCATGTGATGAGGCCCAGGCTCAGAGGCATGTTTGGAGGAACTTACTGTGAGGGTGACCCATCACAACCTCCAGCTACAACTGGGTCACCACCACCACCTCTAGCGCCTACAGTTGCAGGAACATCATCACCTGCAACTGGTGATGCACAACAATCCAACAGTCATATATCATCTAATACAGTTATGAAAGATGAAGGAGATGAGATGCAACCTGGATCTGAGGGTCTTGATGGCAGAAAGTATATAACAATATCCGATAAACAGTAAATGCGATCACATGAAATACTATTTATGTTTATCATTAAATTGTTGTGTTAAATGTTTGCAAATGTATTACCTTATTTGTTCTTATATTAGGTTCATTCCGTCTGGACCGTGTTCAAGACAAATGACATCTACTTTTAAAGAGAGGATTGATCCTGAGAGTTATGCATGGAAGAAGATCTCTGAAGCCACAGAGGCATTTTACTTTCAGGTGTTTGAGGTACAATATGCCATAAATATGTGTTTTATTTTTGTTGTATACATTAATAACATACATATAAATTGATTATAAGCTTTAATGAATTTATTCATTTTATTTTCAGAAACATTTTTATTGGAGTTCTTAACTCGATGGGATAATACATAGTGTATGGGAGTCGCGAACTCGTACACGTTATCGCGATTTTATTAATCATATACACAATGCTGGTGTACGACCCTCTTTCATTTCTGAGTCTACATGGAGTCATTGGCTGGAGTACTGGAGATCACCTGAGGCAATGCGCATATCGGGTTGTAACTCCATCAACAGACATGGTAGGTTAAGGGCAGACAGTCTTCACGTTCATACAGGAGGATCAATTACTCATCGCAAGCATACAGAGAGACTTGTAAGTATATACATATTACATTTCTATTCTAAATTTGTACTTTGCTATATTTCAATGTAAATTGTTGTGTTAATGTTGTGATGAACATATATGTGTAGTATGCCTAATGATCATGAATGTGTGGAGTAATTTGCTAGTGCCATTTATGGCTATGTTGAATACTTTGCTTTCTTGAACAGGGAGTAATATCATAAAAATAGAAGAGACTCTGCCAAAATTTTTATAAATTCTAATTCAACTTATTACTTTTCATTGTTATGCAGGAAAAGTCTATGGGCATTAGGCCTACACCCCATCAGTTGTTCTTGCATACTCACACCCAAAAACATGACGGTGTGACATTCATCAACAACCGATGTCAAGAACTAAATGTATGTTAATTTCATAGTTTAATATTCAATCTTACTTTTAATTATGACTTACTAATTATAATATATGCATAGCCTCCTAATAGGATAAAATACAACAAACAATTGGGAAACAGTCGTAGGATGAACAACCTGTTGATGAGACCCAGGTATATTTTGATGCAGTGGGTGGCAGGAACAATCGGGGAAAGATCTTTGGCCTAGGCTAATGTGCCAACACATTTTATTCGCAGTCTTACACTATGTCGACAACAGCAGCATCTAGTTCAGAGCCGACAACCCGACGTATCAATCAACTTGAGGCCACAGTCAGGGACGTAGATACGTTTGGCCCAGTGGGGCACTGGGCCCGCCGAAATTTTAAAAAAAGTTAATTTTTTTAATTTTAAATTTTTTTATATATAAAAATATAATTTTTGGGATTTGGGGCTCCCAAGATTTTAAAAAAAAATTGTTTTGCCCCCCCCCTATATGCATTGGCTGGCTACGTCCCTGGCCACAGTTAAGACGTTGATGGAGGTAATAAATAAGCTCAGAAATGACATGGACGAAATGAGAACGAATGATACAGACTCACATCAGCCACGCTCACCAAGACAATAGGATTGTTGTTGTCATAAATTTGGTTTTCAGTTATGTACTAATTCATGTTTAAATTATCAGTTACGAATATTTTTCCCCTTTTTTATGATCATTTAACTTTTTTTATACACAAATTCTATGTGTTCAAAACTCCTAAATTTATGTAACGATAAATTATAAATGTTCAAATTGGGGTCAAACTTAACGACCAGATTTTCGAAAAATTGTCATTCAACTAGACATTAACAGAGATTTAAAGGTGACTTCAGCGATCTAACAGGTTCCACCTTTGAATTAAGCAATCATGGGTATATTTGATTAAGAGCTAAAATTACCGACGGTATGGGTTGCCGTCGGTGTTGATGTTGTGATTTTTCGATGGCTTCGTCAGTATATATTACAACTCTCTCTGATGGAACTTTCCGATGGAACCATTGGAACATAAAGCAACGCTCTCCGACAGTTCCGTCGGAATTATTTTAACTCTCTCCGACGGTTCTAAATTCCTCTCTACTATACCAACGCTTATCCTTTTCTTTCAATAATATCTTACCGACCATAATTTCTTACTATCAGTAATCAATATCGACCATGTCGGCATCGACGACAATCTCTATCACACTATTACGTCAGTAAATGTGCTTACCAACGAAATCTTCGTGCTTTTCACCAAAAAATTCTGTCAGTAACTCCTATTTTTCTAGTAGTGATATACTCCACGTCATATGACCTTGTCTACTAGACAAAGCTATATAATTCTAGTCGCTCACAACTATAACTCTTTCCAATTGAGCTCATCAATAATATCTTTAATTTGTTCTCATGCAACCCTTGCAATATATCTTACTACGTTAGCAAAATTTTCTCTTTTCATGGCTATAATTATTATTTTTATTTATATTGAAATTTTCTACTTAAAACTTTATAACCAAAGTCATTATGCCTAAATGATGTTGAAATGACATGCGTTGAGAAAATAGATAGTAAGAATATAGAATAATAAAAAATCAGAACACAAGAATATTTGTAAGAAAGTTCGGGGTATTCATGTCTCTGGGAGCTAAGAGGAGTTGTTTCACTACTTAATAATATTATAATGGTAACAGCAAATTGGGCCTAACAGCCTTTTGGCAAATCCCACTAATTTTATCATGACTTCAATAAGGCTTACAATCCTTCAAGAGTTCAAAATCTGTCCAAATTCACGTTTTAAATAAGGCTAATTGTGCTGACATTGTTTCCTAGGCTGTAGGTCTCACGGCCTAAGTCTGGTATACAACAAGGACTTTGGCACACCCGTGTCTTCTAATTGTGATCCTCCTAATAAGAAATGATTTAAACTCCCGTTTATGCACTAACTCACAGCTTAAGTTAAGACACACGACTTAAGACATGTCTCTATCCTGCGGATCTTACTGACTTATTACTCAGGTTGCAACTCCAACTTGTCTTCAACAAGTGCATTCCCCATTTATTTCTAAAATGGCGTGCCTTAAGTCATGTCAGTGTCATGTTAAAATATCTAAAGCATAGAAAGTATCACCCGTTTTTTACTCAAGTATAACTACAGAGGCAAACAGCTATTCTTTATCAAACTTCAACGAAATATAAAACTTTATATAAAAAAACAAATGATATTTAACGTTATCATATAAAATATCAACAAAATGAGAAAGCTGAAATGAGGAAATAAGTGCAGAAAGAAAGGATAATTTTTAAAAGACAAGTAAAATAAATACATAAAATAAGTGAACATAATTTATATTTTAAATATAATTAATATGTTTTATGTCAAATACTATTTAAAGTATACAAATGTTCACAATTGTGTTAACATAATCGGTACACAATCCCGAAATATAAATAAAAATTGATATATTATAACTTTTTTAATTTGAAAAGAAATTTTTATCACGAAATGTTTAGAATTTGTAAAAGTAAAGGTTTATAGTTTATTACGTTTTTCATATTACCGAAATATATAACATATTGTAGTATATGTGTGTATATATATTAATATATCAAACTAATTAAATATCTATTTAAAAAATTGTTTCGCTTGAGTGGTCCGACAAGCCAAATGAGGCTTGGATTCCCTGACGCCACCTGCCTTAGCACAATTTGCAAGGCGGGGACCGAGATGAGACACTGTCGTACGGAAAAAGAGCAACAGGGGTTTTAATACTTAATTATTGAAGGTCAGGAGCAAACATAGACGGAGCTATATATATAAACTTGGGGTCATTGAGCTCCGTAAGTTTTTTTTAAAAAATTATTTTTAATATATATATATATAAAGATAAAGTTATTTAAGGGTCAGTGGTGTACTGGACTTCTTAAAATTTAAAAAAATTAATTCTTAGATCCCCTATTTTAAATTTCTGACTCCGTCACTAGAAGCAAATATCCACTTGTTGGTTTTGGACTAATTTGGACCACTGGATCTTGTTCTATTTATTTTTCTATCTGCTTGTAACATTTCATTCTTTAAACCAACAAGGACCACCGGACCTTGTTCTATTTATTTTTAACATTTCATTCATTAAAGAGAATTTTTAATTTCTCAAAAAAACTTCATCGGTTTCAAACGCACGGCGGTAACTTTTATAGAAGGGGGAAGTCCCAACAGCCAACTGGTTAGCATAGAAATATGTATACTTTCTTCTTCATTTCATTTGCCAAAATATTATAAGAAAATTTTTATATAATAGTTATTAATTAAAATATTTTTACATTTAAAATAAAATTATTATTTTTAATTTAACTCTTCAATTTTCTGAAATTTTAAATTTTATCTAATAATTTATAATATTTTGATCTGTTTTAATACATATCTACAACACGTATTGATCAATATAAACAACACTGGACTTAAAAACTCATATAATCTCCGTTTGTAAAAAAAGAAATTGGAAATACATCACAGCTTAAGTTAAAGTATCAGAGGCATAGAATTATGCTTAAATTATAGTAATAAGTAATACTACAATGAAAAACAATTATTTTTTGTCAAATTTTAGACAAATATAGAAATTATTAAAAGAAACAGATGATATGTAACGGTGTAATATAAATGTTGTCAAAATTAGAAAGGTGAAATGAGGAAATAAAGAAATAAAATTGTATAAACAGTAAGCCTAGGAAATATAATTAACAAAAGCATAACCAATACAATTTTAATAAGTGAACATATAATAAGTTCCCGTCAAATATTGTTAAAGAATATATAAACATTCACGATTATATTAATATAATGAATAATAAAATTAGAATATAAATTAAAAAGAGGTTTATTAATTTGTTTTGTTAATTTCGTACTGTAGTAACCAAAAAATGATACAAAATCATGTTAAAAAATAATAAATATTAGACCGTACCATGAATTTTGAATATCGAAGAACTTTTAAAAAAATTATTTTATACTTATATAATTATAATTACCTTTTTTATATTAATTGTGATTATTATTTATATGTAAAATATTTAAAATGGTTATTATTTATTATTATAATTTTTGAAAATATGGTTAATATAAATTTATAAACTATATAATTTAAATATATAATATAATAATGAATTATTTTATAATTTTTAAAAAAATTAAATTTACTTTATAAATTTGAAAAGTTAAGCCCAAATTATGCCGATATCGATTTACCAAATTCCTGTTTCCACCCTGTGTCATTACACGACATTCACACATTTAACAATAAATAAATAAGACAGCTAAATATGTGGATGACATGCGATGGTACAACCGTACAAGGCGGGAATAGGATTTATGAAAAGTTTAAATCTTTTTTTTAATATTGCGGTGTTTTATTGTGTCCAATAAATCTTAGTCATTTATTTATATGAGTCTCACCTGAGTCTCACACAATAAATGGCTAAAATTTTACAAAAATAAGATACTAAAATTAGAAAAAGAAAAAAAAAACTTTGTCTCATTCACGGAACAGGCGATTTGGGCCCTACACCTGCCTACGCAACTTGCATTACAGACATCAACGCAAAAAACAAAACACAAATTGAAGCTTAGGAGTTACGAGGCAATATCCGCGTCGATCGGCTCGAATTTGGAAACGCAACCAGGTGACTTCTCAAGTTTGAGAAGTATAAACTTGTATACTTCCCTTTATTTCATTTGCCAAAAGACCCACTCATCGCAGAAATGTGTATATCGTATTAAAAAATCTTTAAATAAACTCTTTAAAATTTAATAGGTAAAGCAATTTCACTTTTAACATTTGAGAATAAATTAGTTGGGCAGGGCTGAGAGCTACACTTCTCATAAGAACAGAGGGCCATGCCCAATGAGAAATGAATCCCGCTGCCCCTCTTCACTCTTGAGTAGATGACACAGTTAAGTGTCCTCATTCACTACTTAGCTCTTTTCTGCTCGCACTCCACCTACTCCCACCCCAATTCTCTAGCTGTTTCTGCTCGCTCTCCACCTACTCCCACCCCAACTCTCTAGCTGTTTCTGCTCGCACTCCACGTGCTCCTACCCCAACTGTCAAGGCACCGCTGCTTTTCTGATATTAATCATTATCATTCCATCCACCCATCAGCTTCAGAATACAAATTTAACAATTCTATAATAACTATTGACTTCTTTTTTTCGGAAACAAAAGAAGGAAACTTCGTCGTACCATTGTCAGCAGCTAAGGTTGAAGTAGCTGCTGAAGAAATATAAGCAGGGAAGGATAAATTCTAATAAATAAGACCTGACATAAGATTATCATTTTTTGTAAGAGAGTGAATTGCACAGTTTGAAGAGCTTTTACCAAAATCAAAATGAATATTATTAACATAACAACAAAGAAATAAGCAACCACTAATAATTAAATCTATATCGGACGGATTGCGACTAAATAAGAGAAGGCTTTGAATAACAAATTACAAATAAAACACAAAGGTAAAATATTCACACCTTTATGTACAATAAAAGCAGGAACCGGCAAGTAAACATGTAGCGAACGTCAAAAGAAAATTTTCATCTTAGTAAGAATGTTTAAAGACCAAAATTTCTTTTAAAGAGGAGAGGGAAGCACCTGATGCAAACCTTAATGAACAATATGAATGGAATGGTAAGCGCTTTTAACCGAATATATCTCTTTCCTATCAAAGACCTAAACCTAATTATCAATACTTCGTTGAAAACTTAAAAGAATATAGAGAATTAAATCTCTTTCTCGCTCATTAAATAAAGGTGAAATTAATGACAAATTTCATTGTTTAAGGTCATGTAAGGATCAAATTCGAAGAAATAGCCAAGAATTATTAAGAGTCGAAGTGACATAGAGATGCTCCTCATCTGGCAACTAAAGGTCAAAACAAACTCTAGTAGTATTGTCATTTTCAACACATTTCTGACATTCTTTTTTAACAAAAGCAATGCTAGAAAAAATATATTTCTAAGTACAGCTAGAATTAGTACCTCTTTTAGTATCCCATATAGTGCTAGAAAAAAATACTACTCCTGGGAGCTAAGGTTATTAAGTACAAAGGAGTAGAAGGGAGATGGGTGTCCGGAGTGCTTCCGGTGAATCTCGTGGACAGCTAGGTTGTGTACAGAAGAATAAGTCCCATGATCCCATCTACAACATTACCAAAAATAACGACTGCAATTTTCATTCTCTTAACTCGTATAGTCACAATCACCAACCCCTTTCTTTCGTATCTTAGGCAAAGAAAAAATTGCAAGTATTGTTTTTAAATGTATATTAAATAAAATCATAGGAATACGTAAAAATTTATAAATTAATTGATTAATGGAATTAAATCAAATTATTAACATTAAAATCAGAAATAATATAAATCTTATGTCTATTAGTAGGAAGTCCTTTGAGGACTCAATTCTGAAATCTCTAGCGATACAAATATTTGGACATCTCCGTACTACTAATTGGATCATCTTTCACCCGAATTTTAGGTAAGTGTCCGCATTTTGTCTCTCCCCAGTCCCCACCGAGTCCTACCAGCGATCAATTCCTCAACCAATCGGGACGTGATATTCTGTCCCGTCTCTTCTGTACCTATTTTGTGAGTAGGGACGGACCCACTAGCTCTAAATAATTTTATTTAAAAAAATTATTATTTTAAAATTTTAACTTATAAAAAAAATTAAAATTTTGCTCCCATTAAAATTTTGTTTTTGTTTTTAGTAAAATTTTGCCCCTCACTTAAAAAAATTTCTGAATCCGTCCTGTATGAGATTTTATAAAACAGATGGAGATTGGAAATAATTCTCAGATTTCAATTTTCTTTTCATTAGAACTGTTTTCCTTCACATTTATTCCCTTCAAAATAACCCGACAGTTTGAGTAGTTCACGGTCTTTTTTAGCTAAGAGGATAGACCAGAGATAACAATACAAAATAATAAAAAATCTTTTTGATAAATTTGGTTTTAAAATAAAAAGAGCAAATGTACTGAGAAGAAATACGAGATAGTTAAATATATTTTTATCTAAAATAAAAGGGGCATAACATATCGAGAAGAATTACGGAAGAGTTAAATGTATTTTTACTTCTTCTTTTTTTTAACACATGTTGCGTTATGTTTACCTAAATTTATGTGATAGCTTTTTTATGTACGAAAATCCTATACACTATTAATATAATGATTTAGTCCTTTTCAGCTTATTTGTGATTGAACGCATGCATATTTGCCTAGTCTGGTTTACGGAAATGGATTCAGACCAGGTCAGCTTTTGTCTTCTGAAGACAAAATAGCGCTCATTAGTTTTTTTTTTTCTTTTCTCAAGTGGTGTCTTAAACGAGTTTTAATTATGAGAAGTTACTTTTAAGTCATTTATATTTAGATTAATTTTTGTTCAAATCGGATAAATTTTTTATAAGAGGCAAAATTTTGACTTAAATTTTAAACGATTGTATATATAAGGAGGGTTTAAACCTGTGACCTCACTTAAACAAGCTCATTAGGTTACTTTGAATCTGATTGTCATAGCATACCGAATCAATCGATAATGATACGGTTTACTAACAAGTTTTAACCCAGTTTATAGTGGTGAAATTTCAGCAAAATAAAACTGTAAGTATGAAATACTTCAAATGAATAATACTATAAGAAATACTAAAGTAATTTTAAAATATTAATAACAGTAATCTAAAAATAAAAACTTGAATATACCTTTTTTTAAGTTTCATTTTTATCATATTTAGAATTGTTTTTTATGATATTGTTAGATATTAGTCACTTAATCATCGAGATTATATTCTTTTTCAACCGTTTGATTCCTAACTAATCATTCCTGTTACTAGATAAGCTCCATTTTTTAAAGAGGATTATGAAAAGATACTTGAACTACTTTCAACATAAAAAATTTAAAATATAAGCAACTTAAGTAATTTAAAATTTTATTTAACATATATATTTTATATAACAATAGCTATTGACTTAAGTGTACTAACACCTAATCTTACGTAATTTTACAAGTAAGATTTTTATTTTAAATTTATGATATATTTTTAACTATTTTAAAATTAATCAAGATAAGAATTTTATATGATAATCCTGTAATATAAGCTGAAACAATACCCTAATAAAAAAGAATATAAATTTATTTTATAAATAAATAACACTAAAATTTATAAGTTTTTAATAAAAAACTGATAAATAAGATACAAATACAACTACTTAAATAATAAGTTTTATATGTGATCTTCAATACTACATTATTTGTGTGTATATATTCTCATAATGAAACTTTCTAAGAATAAAAATAGTTATCACCACGATGGTATGAAAAATAAGATGTATCTTATTTATATATTATATCGTTCTCATAATGCATTTTGTTTAGAAGTAAAATAATTATGATCGAGAGGGTATGAAAAATAAGAAAGATCATATAGTTTCATAATAAAATTTAACTCAACATTAAATCAGATATGTATTAATGATCTATTAAAATTTGACTATAAAGTATCAATTTTGAATTACTGCATCAAATTTTAATTCTTATAATAGTAATGTAATTTAAAGTTTCAATATTGTTTATAATAGCTTTATTTGTGTCAAGTATGGAGAGGGAAAGGATTACCACCGAATGTATAAAGCAAGATTTGTGATGACGGACCACATCTAGAAACGAAGAAGAGCAAGCTGCCAGAATAAATAGAAGGCCCAACTATGGCTTAAGACTGAATCCAATCCAGGTGCCACACAACAGTTACAATAAAAATGGCCAACGTGGGTTCTTAACATCAGAGGGACTGTGCTTGTCACTTGTGCATATAACCATAGATATTAACATATAACTCGTGTTCTACAAATACAAATAAAAACCATAATGTTATACGATACATGTAGGGCATCCCTCAGGTTGCATAAAAGAGGTAGACTGGACAAAATTTTTATATTTGTTTAAGATTAGTGTTCGTATCTCAGTAGTAGCTTTAAATGTTCCTTATTACTTTCTATTTTTCTCCTCGTCGAACACGCTCTCTTTCATCATTTCTATGCTGATCTTTCTTTTTAAATAAAACCACCCATATCTCACAATTTTCATGCGTTGTACTCATCCAAATTAATGATTTCCTATTTTCATCGGAACAATATCTTTTGTTTAGTTTTATGGTATCTTATTGTGTCCAGTAAATTTCAGTTATTTATTTATGTGGATTCCGCGTGAGCTCCACATGAATAAACATAGAGCCCACATAAATAAATGACTGAGATTCACTTGACACAATAAAACACCATAAAAACTGAACAGAAGATCTGGACTCGTCATCATCTACCTACTAGTTTCATGACAATCATTTGATTGATAAGATAGAGAATAAAGACAAAAGGTATATATATTAAATAAATGCTAAAGGCTGTTCTCCTTTCATTATTACATCTATGTAATTAAGATCAAGTTGGTTATAGGAAAATCATGATTTCTTGACATGCATATAACAACCTATTATATTATACTATAATATGACAAGTTAGTTACTGTACATATTATAATACAAAAATTTGCTTACTACATTAGCATGCATGCTAACGTTCATCAAAGTAGTGCATTACCCGTTCTCATCTTCCTTATTCTATTCAACTCTTCTCCTCAATCGAAGGAGTATGCGACAAATCCCAAGTTTGTCTTTAAAATAAGTGAACTTAGAGTGAGTTAAAGATTTCATAAAATCATCAGCTATCTGCTCAAGAGAAGGTACATATGAGACTATGAGTTGTTTAGCTGAAACTTGATCTCGCACAAAGTGGACATCAATCTCTATATGCTTTGATCTAGCATGAAAGACTGGATTTGATGCCAGTGCACTTGCGCTCAAGTTGTCACACCAAATTGTGGGAGATCTCTTCAAAGGGAATTGTATTTCTTGCATGAGAGACCTTATCCAAGCGATTTCAGCAGCCACATTGGCCAGAGCTTGATACTTTGACTTTGTGCTTGATCGTGACACTACTCTTTGCTTTTTAGACGACCATGAGATCAATGTTTTACCAAGATATACACAGTACCTAGTTATGGATTTTCAATCATTGGTATTGGTAGACCAGTCTGCATATGAAAAACCATTGATGTCAAGAAATTTGGATCGTCTAATGTGCAATCCAAGATTTTTGGTTCCTTTTAGATATCTCAGTACTCGCTTGACTCCTTGCTAATGTTGATCAGTGGGTGAAGAAATGAACTGGCTCAACTTATTCACTGAATATGAAATATCCGATCTTGTTTTAGTTAAATATTGAAGTCCTCCAATTGTTTTTTGAAACTGAGAAGCATCACACATAGGTTTTCTATCTAGGGCTGACAAGTATCTTTCGGTGACTATTGGAGTAGGACAAGGTTTAGCATCTTGCATTTTGAATTTCTGTAAGAGATCCATGATGTATTTGTCCTGACTAAGAAATAGCCCATATTCGCTTCGTATTACTTCAACTCCCAAGAAATGATGTAGTGAGCCAAGATCCTTCAAAGCAAATACATCATTGAGCTGTTTGATAAATGCTTTCATTATGTTTTGGTTATTACCAGTTAAAAGTATGCCGTCAACATTTATTAGCAGGAGCAAAATCTTTGATCCTTCTCTATAGACGAACAAGGAGTTGTCACTTTTTGTATTGTGAAAGCCCCAGGCCCCCCAGATACCAGAGCAGAGGATAATCTATCAAACCATGCCTGTGGAGCTTGACGTAGCCCATATATAGCCTCAGTAAGTTTGTATACATGATTTGGTTTGTTGGCATCCTTGAAGCCTGCAGGTTGACTCGTCAATATTGTCTCTTATAGAAAGCAATTGAGAAAAGCATTGTTAATATCAAGTTGCCTTAAGTCCCAGTTGAAATATACAACAATGGTTAGTATTATCCTTACGGTAGAAGCTTTGATGATAGGATTGAATGTTTCACGAAAATCCTCACCGAGGCTTTGTTAAAACCCTTTGGCTACTAACCTTGCTTTTCTCCTTACTATTTTTCCATCAGCTCCATACTTATTTTAAAACGCCCATTTACAATCTACTACATTTTTCTTCCTAAGGAATGGAACTAATGTCTATGTTTTGTTGTGAATCAACGCGTCATGCTCATCTTGCATTCCCCTTTTCCAATGAGTTGATTGTAGTGCTTCATTCACTGAACTTGGTTCATAATCTTCATTCCTTAATGCTACTCTATCAAATGGGACCTTGGGCTTGAATATCCCACTTTTGCTCCTCATTATCATATGACGACATGTAGTTGTGTCTTTTTGTTCAGCTTCAACATCTTCATTTATTTCACCATTTAAGGAGTTGAGTTCAACGGGTGTCTCTCTAGTTTAGTGAGCTTGGCTATTGCTAAATGACACTGAGTTCATTGTGTCTGTAGTTGAGTGTCGAGGAATAATAGAATGCTGGACTCGTTCTTTTGATTGTGCCAATTCTTGTTGATTAGGCAGTGAGAACAGAAACATTGGCTCAACTTGTGTGACTGGTTCTTGTTTGGTGTTAAGAAAGCCATGCTCAAATGGAAACTCATTTTCATTGAATATGACATGTTGAGAGGTGTAGATTATTCCCGTGGGTCCTAGACATTTATATCCCTTGTGAGAACCTCCATAACTAAGAAAAACGCACTTGGTGGTATGAAACTGAAGTTTGTGTTTGTTGAATGGCTTTAGGCATGGATAACAGGCACATCTAAAGGGCTTTAACCTTTGATAGTCGGGTGTCTTATGGAAGAAAGTGTAGAATGGTAAATGATCCTACAAAACAGTATTGGGTAAGCGATTTATTAGATAGACAACATTATTTAATGCTTCCCACCAATAAACAAGAGGCATCTTAACTAATGTTAATAAATTTAAGCCAAGTTCCACAATATTTTGTAATATATATTATATAAGTAGACATTCACATAGCTTTCGCCATATTCTCGAACATTGTCTAATACAACCTCTACGATCAAAATTCAAGTTTGAATATAAGAATATTGTGAAGTATGGGTCTTCCTCTATCACTGTTCTTCCCATTAAAAACTCTACTTCTGTGAATGGATTTGAGGCAAATTATTTCTTCCAATTCTTTTACTAATATTTCAAAGTCTGGACCATCTTCTGCTATTATTACTACCATAATTATGAGGCACTACTTAAACATGTTATTCCTTCCAATTTTTCTATGAGCAACTCTCATTAGATTTATGACTTTGTATATTACAAATATTTTACAATCATATGACTACTTATATCAATTTTTTGTCTCTTCTTTACTATCAATCAATATTGTTAATAGTCCTAATATAAGTATCACTCAATAAATTTATCCCTAAATTTAGGGCATATCGTTGGTTACATCTCATGCATATTTTTATGTATATTCTTACATATTTTCTAATCTTTTTTATAAATAATTTGTATTTCTATTTAATCAAATTTAATTAAAATAAAAAATTTTCTGTAATATTTTGTTTTAGTTATTAGACATCATATTTAATAGTTCTTTATTTGTCATTTTTGCATTTAAGTTTCTCTCACACTATAAAAACCTCTGTTTCCAAAAAATTCAATAAATTGCATTAAGATCTACCTATTATCGGATCAAAATGGTACATTTTTATTTATGTTTTCTTTAACTCTCCCACTCTTAATATATTAAGTCCTCCTAATAAGTAGATTGTCCATTTAATGAGTTGATTAAAAGTTTTAAATTTACTATATTTCTATTAAACTTTTTCTCAATGAACATAAATTCTATAATCAAACACTACAATAAAAGGGATATTTGACTACGCTTTCTTTCGCGTCGAATTGGTAATCATCGCTGAAAGCAAGCTATTGGTGGTGAATTATATATCCGTCCTCCAAAATCAAACATTTTGTCAAGAATCCCACATCGGACAAGTGTAAGTGTATTTAGCCGTTTATAATAGTTTGTAGACCTCCCCTCTCAAGCTAGCTTTTAGGAGTGAGTTAGGCCTTTCAATATGTATCACAACTCGTTTGTCTTGATGGTTTGGGGCAATGTCCGATTTTGTCCCTTTTCCTAATATGTCCAGCAGATGTCCAGGCCTACTTTGGGCTGATGAGGGTATGTCAAGAATCCTACAGCGGAAAAGTGTGAGTGTATTTAGTCATTTATAATAGTGTGTAAACCTCCCCTCTCAAGCTAACTTTTGAGGGTGAGTTAGGCCTTTCAACACATTTAGCGACGTTCCACCCAATCGTTTGTAAATGAATACAATTTACAGTGATTAACCATAATCGTCATAAAAGGAGCAACTTACTGCGACGTATTGAATATTTCATCGCTGATATGATGGCGTTTGATATTAAAAATATATCTTATTGCGCACAAGATTCTATAATCAAGCACTACAATAGAAGGGAGATTTGACTACGCTTTCTTTCGCGTCGAATTTGTAATCATCACTGAAAGTAAGTTGTAGGGGGCGAATTATATATTCGTCCCCCAAAGTCAAACATTTAGCGATGTTCTACCAAATCGTCCCTAAATGAATACAATTTACGATGATTAACCATAATCGTCGTAAAAGGAGCAACTTATTACGACGAAGTGGAGAATTCATTGTCGATATAATGGCATTTGCGACGATTAGAGACATCGTCGCTAAATGTTGTGCTAAATGAATATATTTTGCGATGATTAATGATAACTGTTGCAAAAGGATCAACTTTTTGCGACGACTATAAAACTTCATTAGTAATATCTGACATTTTACAACAATTAGTTCAATCGTCGCAAGACGTTATGCTAAAATGAATATATATTACAACGAGTAATTGTAATGGTCGTAAATGGAGGGACTTTTTACGATGACCCAGAATTGTAGTTGACAATGTGGTAGCTTTTAGCGATGATTTGGGTAAACGTCAATAAAAGATGATGAATTATACTTTTGGCGACGAATTTGTTGTACGTCACCAGAAGTTGATTTTAAATATTTTATATTATTTGATAATTTCTTGAGAGAATTTTGATGAATTTTTGTATGTGATAGTATTCTTAAAAATAATAATGTCTAAAAGATAATATTTTAATGCTAAGTTTACTTAATAATAATAATAATAGCATTTTAATCGAAAAATAAATTTTAATATAGTAAAAAATAGAAATCATTATTAAATATTAATATCATATTCTTAAATATCAAATTTAATATTATTGAAAATCTATTGTAAGCTTAAAAATATATGTAGTTAACAATAGTGTCATTTAAAAGATCAAATTTAATAATAATCATAATGATTGTATAATTGTAAAAATAAATTTAGTTAACAAAAATGTCATTTATTTTTTTATTAATCTCTTTTAATATATATGATTTCAGAATATAACATTGTATGTATATGATATGTTAAAAATACTTAGGAAAATTGAAAAATCAAATAAAAAGTAGAGTATTGGTGACGATTTTTGCAATTGGTAGCCAAAGATTCGGCTACTGTTGAACCTTTTGTGACAAAATATATTATCGTCGATAAATGTAAGACAAACGATGACGTGTAGCTTTTGTTAACAACCTGAATGGTGACAATTTTTCAACTTTTTGCGTCGATTTTAGGTTGTTGCTAATTGTTGCGGCATAAAAAAAACCAGAACATGACAAATTATGTCGTTTTTCAAGCGACAAACAACGTCGTTTTCCCATCTGTTTTATCTAAAGGCCCCAACTCTTTCTCCCCCCGTCCTAAAATTATTTCTCTTTTTCTTCTCCTGTGTCTATCTTCTTTGTTTTCTGTCGACTCGCCAAGGTTCTCTCTTCTTCATTTACGTGTTTCTGTTTTCTCTAGTCACCGTCGTTGTGTCCTTCGGTCGAGGTAATTCGTTGATATTTGTTCTTTGGTTTGTTTTGTGCTTCCATTATTGGTTTTTTAAGGCTGGATGTTGCACGAGTTTAACAATATTTTTGAGTTTTTTTTTTCATTTTTTGGGTTATATATGGTTGAATTTTAAATCCAATGTGTTAATGTGAATGGAGAAAGGAAAAAGGCATGATTTTCTTAGCTATTTTGGGATGAATTTGTCATGCCTATTAAGTGTTCGACGAAACTTCTTAATCGATTGTGTTAAAGTGTTGGGACTGTTTTGCATTATGTTGGTATATGATAAAATGTTTTGTTGACATTTTACGATAATTGATTGTAAGAGTTTCAAGTGTAAATGCTTATAGTGAAATTTGGCACACTGTGAGAGGAGTTGTTTGGAGTAGTTAAGCTTAATTTACTTATAATATTTTTTTAGGATTTATTTTTAATATATCCTATTTTTATTTTTGGCATTTTAAATTGGACATGGGAATTTTCTTCATAATTGA
>JANZLX010000213.1:39852450-39865836 GCA_025531955.1 Erythroxylum orinocense
TGGAGTCATTGGACATATAAGGCCAAGGTGTTATCAGTTATTACAAATGATATTTCAAAGGGGCCAAAATCGAAAATCTAAACGCTCTTCATTAAGTTTCCAGCAGCATCCTATGGTATCGAAGTAAGCTTGGATTAGAAAGGGTCAAGTACAAGCACAAAATCGTAGTGAAGGAAAAACAGTAAATTATACAGATTCCCAGTTAGTTACTATTTGTAAAGTAACTGGTCAAACAGAGGACAAGTCAGTTACTTCTAAAGAAGAAACCGATGACCGAGATAATGTGATAAGGAATACGCCCAAGTTTGAGATTCTTCGAAAGGCATAGAGACAATGTGCTTTACATTTTTTAAGTATTTTTTTGTGTTAAAAAAAGAAAAAAAAAGAAAAGAAAAGATTTTTTTGTTTTATGTTGCTTTTGACGTCTTATCCTTTAGTAGTTTGCTTAGTGACTTCTATTCGGCTCTACTGAAGACTCTTCAGCTCTCTCATTGGTATGAACTCTCTCGGGTATCTCTCTCGCTTTCAGGCATATCTCTTAGTGTTTTGAATGGTGGTAAATTATCATATTGACGTGCTTATGATTCTTCCGCTGCATCTATAGTTGATTATTATGATTATGCATTTTGATACTGTTTTGTCTCAAAGGGGAAGGCATCAGATTGTTTATGATGAATGCTCCATTCACGGGAAGATTTTACGATATATGAGTGACTATTCGTCATGCTTTTTGTCATCTCTTGTCTCAAAGGGGGAGACAAACCCAAAGATAAGCAGTGTTATTTTGCTTGTTGCTTGGTTTCGGTTGGTTTTTTGGTTTGAAATCAGTTCATGGTGGCACATGTAGTTGAATATTGAATTAAGGGGGAGCATCAACAGCTTATATTTCCTTCAATGTCCAATCACTGCTTACTTGTGTGCTGGTTTAGTTGTTGAGACAGAAATGCCAAAAAAGGGGGGAGATTGTTAGGATTTATTTTTAATTTATCCTTGGCATTTTAAATTGGACATGGTTATTTTTTTCATAATTGAAGATGTGCCTTAATTGGTGATTGGGTATTGAAGATTGAATTATTTTGGAAGTAGATGATGCTTGGGATTTGAATTGGCAATATATTCTTAATTAGCATAACTTTTGGTGGTTGATTTCCTATCCAATACTATCTTTATTTGAAAAGGAATCTTTTAAGGAAAATAAGGCAAGGTTGCGTGATAGAGAAAAATTGTGGTTTTTGAGCTGGTGGGTATCGTATGTGTGGAAGGTGATTGGTTTGTGTAAGATACTTGGGTCTCTTTGCATGAACGATAGGTTGTGAAGAGGTTAATTGGCTGCTGCTTTATTTTTTAGTTTGATTTTTGTTTGAGCAAGTTTCGTGGGTCCTCTTAAAGCAGCATTGTTTCACTGGTTTCATCTCTATCAATCAGTCCAATGGGTATGTGCAGTTGTTGTTTTTGTTGGGTTCTAAATTGATGGTTGCAGTACTACGAAGTCTTTGTCACAGATGAGTATACATACAGTTGGTGTTGCTACTTGGCTATTTTAGTGAAGAATTTCGGATTTGAAATTGTTGCATTCTTATTTTATTTGTCTTTGCTTTTGAGTAGAAATAGCTATGAAAATTCTCTGATGAGGTTAACACAAGTTGATCGTGTTATTGGGCATAAAATTCTTTCACTGGTAGTTAGGTTGTGGGTCAGTTACATAGATTGGATCTTACGGGGTAGATCAATCCTATGTAATTTTTGTGAACTACATTGAAAGAATTTAATCTGGGTTAGGGCCCCGCAGACGTAGGCAAAGTATGCCGAACTGCATTACCAAACATCGGTGTTTTCTTTATTTTGCAGTTGTGACTTTTATTTTCTTGCGTGAAGAAAAATTTAGAGATACAATAGTCTGTGAATTAATTAACGATTTAATTATTTCACTTTTTTTACTAATCCTTATAATGATAGTAGTTATGAATTATCATGGCCTAATATGATGCCAATTATGGCATGTATTTGTTTAATTAGTGAAAAAAGATATATACAATAATATTGACTATTTTTTGGAACCTTTCCTTGTTTATATGCATATTAAGCCTGCACTATTTTTATTTTTCTCTTACAATGTTTAGTTCTTAAGCATTTTGATTGTTAATTATTTTTGACACTCGAAAAACTAAAATAAGTTTCTTTACAGACATTAAAATAACTTTCACTTTTATTATAATTTCCAATAATTTTTAGATGACTTCTAATCTTTAATACAAAAGCTTCAAGAAGAGTTGTTAAGGATAAAAAAGTTATTTTACATTTTTAATCTATTTAAGTTAATAAAATAGTGAGAAAATTAACTCCACTTCCTGATAATTCTATAATAAATCAAAGTAAAAATTTAGTAAATAGAGTAATCCTTGAATAAAATGTCAAAGAGAAAAATGAAGATTGTAATAAGACAAAATAAATTCTACTTTGTAATTTATGAAAAGAATTTGAAGAATATATAAAATAAAACTATTGAGTAGCATACCATTTAACAGATAAATGAAGACAAAACTATTAAGTGAGCTAGTATTTTTTTTTAAAAGATGAATGATTATTTTCTTTTGTTGACTAAAAAATAAAAGAGCATACATACTTATTAGAATGAAGTTAATAAATTGACTTTATAATGTAAAAGGCTTCACTAATTTAGTTATTTAGATTTTCTATGTTATGCCTAAAGTAAGTTTTTGATAAATTGATAGGTAATACTAAGGCTAAATCACAATATTATCACTGTCAAGCTAGGTTTAACCAACATGCTAAACTAAAAGACTTTTATAAAGGAATAACATATAAATGATCATACTGATCCATCATTCTCATTGTAATATCTAACATCTCAAATAATCAATTAATACTTAAAAAATGATTTAAAAATTGTTAAAAGAATCAAATCTCATTAACAATCAAATGAATAAATTAACTTTATCACTTTAGCAAAGATTTAATAGGATTTAGCTAAATAAGTAACATTTATCATATCCCTTTATTGTCTTAATGATTCTTTACCAACTCTTCACTTGAAATATGTATGTAATATCGTAGTATATAATAAGCACAAATTTAGTATGCAAAATACTCAATAAAGCTTATATCCTAGATAATCATTAATTATGTTTTCTCTATATTGCTTATACTTATCCACATGATAAAAGTCTCACTATCCAGTTAATACATCTCTTATTCAACTTACTTTATTTTGGATATATTTCAATGACTATTTATCTGTATATATTGGCTTCCTGTCTTGTATTAAAATCACATTAACTCATATATTCAAGACATTACACTCAATCTTAAATAACACAAAGAAGTTGTATACCATATACTTAAATATATTCAAGGCATGTACCTAGGGTTTGATTGGATATGAGTTATGTGTTGAATGGGTTGATTGAATGTTAATGTGTGTTAGGAACTTTGTTTTACTACTGATTATAAGATGTTTGACTAAAGTTCAGTTTGAATCTCTATGTCACTCTTAGATTATAGTCCTCTTACTTCTAACTCTCCATTGAAGTTTTCATCACTCAAACTATCGTGAGCCCATCACTGCCACAAAGTCGTTAAAACTCTATTTAAGTGCAAATGGTTTAATCTTTTTGATATGAAAGTAAACGGGAATATTACTAGCATTAATGTTAGTAAGACATGATATGATAATGACACTTATGTCATTGTAAGTAAAGTAAAGCAAGTTTTCTATCTTAACAATACTGTATTGTGTAGCAATTGGAAGATTGTTCAAAAGTTTTAACATCAAAATCTATTCGATTTTTGTGAAAGGGATAATGGTCTAATGGTGAGGATAAAGATGAAGTATATTAAGAGATTGAATCGGAGTTGAATAATTAATTCATTCGAATAGAAGATGCAGATATATCATTATTCCATACGAAAAATGTTGATCCCAATATAGTATAAGTGGATGAAGTATAAGTTAATCTTATCAAAGAAAGAGATGAAGACTATATTGAGGATAAATTATATGATAATAATGATACTTTGGCCAAAGATATAAGTAATGAAGAGTCCAATCATAATGTAATTAATGATGATGATTTTCAAGATCTTGATCATCATGATTGAAGGTAAATAATTTGTTTTACATGTATTGTTGATGTTTGAGTTATGTTAATGCGTATTGTTGATAGTTCACTTATTTTAATGAGTATTATTGATGTTTTACTTATGCTTATGCGGAATGTTGGTGCTTGACTTATGTTTATGCCAATTTTATTATTTGTCTTATGTTATGTGGAATGTTGGTGATTAACTTACATTACGCAGAATGTTGTTGTTTTAGTTATGTTTATCCGAAATGTTCATGTTCGAGTTATGTTTTTTTCCGGAATATTCATGTTTGACTTATATTAATGCGGAATGTTCATGTTTGACTTATGTTAATACGGAATGTTGATGTTTGACTTATGTTGATGCATACTGTTGATATTTGAGTTATAGATATTCAATATAATGGCACCTGATAGAAACAAGAAAAAGAAGGTGGCAACTATCAAAATTGTTCCTCCCCCATAACAACCACATCAATTCTATCCTATCTAATAACATCAAACGACTTCAACTAATAATGAAACTAGTCAGCTACAACCTCTTTCTACCTCAACTAGTGCTGAAAGATCTTCAAGTATGTTAATCTTTACAACCTACAATTAGAATTATACTCAAATATATATTTACTTGTTTTCGTGTTTTTTTTTCTTCTTATCATTATTCTTTTATTCTTAGGTTCTAATATCAGTATCAGAAATGAGGTAGAGATATCACTGAAGGTTCTGATTTACAACGTATGAATGTTGCAATGAACCACAAGTTGTCTGTACATATTGATACCTCTTGAGGTCGTTCTGTTGACAATATTCAATTAGCAAAATTATGTAGTGAATTAGGGGTCATTGTCAAGACTGAATTGCCTTGCTTTCAATATCCTAGGCAGTTAAAGGAAGACAACTTGTTACAAAATGCTCTGGACAAAGTTTCGGTAATTTTTCAATTTATTTAATTATATGCATTTTTTACTTATTTAAAGATTAATTTTCCTTTTACTTTTTGTTTACAAATGAAGTTAAATATCATCGATATCGAGAACCCTAAAGTTTCAAACTGTGTGAGTTCACTGTTGAAACAAAGGGCCAAGAATTAGGGTTATCGACTACATAAGTATTACAAATTTTTTCCTTCGCATGAGAAGGCAAAGAGACATGTGCCCGAATTGGTTACACTAAAAAATTGGAGCCAAATGTGGATTATTGAGCCTTTGCCAACATTAAGGTTTGTCTTCTCTCTTCGCATTTGCTTTAATTAATCTTGTTTCATAATTTAATGATGATTTATTTTCTTTATTTAGGAAAAGTGTGAGAAAGACAAGGTTAATAGAGGAAAAAAGAAAAGCTCTCACAACACTAGCTCCAAATTATTTGTTGTCGTACGAAATGAATGCATAAGTTTTTTGTTTAGAAGTTATAATTATATCATTAAATACAATATTATTTATTGTGTTTTTAATTTTTGTGTGTGCATAAAACAGAGTCAAAATGAACATGGACAAAAGTGTGATAGGATCACACTCAACAAATTGACACATTACAAGGAAAGTCAAAGTTGGACATCTGAAGAAACGCAGAACAATTATGTAAGTATAAAAATTTGTTTAATTTTTAAGTTTATTTATTTATATAGTACTAATTAATAATATTTGAGTTAAATATTGATTTTATTTTTTAAATTTTAGAATAAGATGAAGGAGCTATTGCAAGTCTCATTGTTTGACAAAAATGAGCTAAATGTAGATGACATTTGCTGCATGTTTGGTACAAGATTTGACTTTTTCGAAGGTCTTGGGCTTGATTCTAAGCCAAGTGGTTCTTCCTCCTCGAGACTACCATATATTGTCAATTTTCAAGAGAAAAACCAGTCGCTAAAGACTAAGTTAGAATGTAATGAACAAAAGTTAAACCATATTGAATGAAAATTAGTCAGGCTTGAAAAGATGGTTAAACAAATACTTGGTTCAAATTATGTAAATTCCAATGACAATAAAAACGAGTCTTTGTTTGTACATAGCTATTTTTGTTAACATTTGTAATTAACATTTAATGACATTTGATTATTTATATAAATGTTTATAATTTTTAATTATATTTTTGTTTAATTAATTATAATTCAAAAATCTAAATATTACCAGCAATAAGATGGATTAAAAATGTTAAAAATTTTAATAGTAATGTTTACTAACAAAAGCGTAGCTAAAAAGTTTTCGCAATATTTCTAAATTCGTCATCAAATCCTTTTAACTATTTTATAAAAACGTCACAAATAACCTTTAGCTATGCCTTAAGAAACATAGCTAAAACATTTTTTGCTACGAAAAATAATTGACACCAATCATTATCAACAACGATTCTCTATTCGTCGGCCAAATATTACTAGCCCAAAAAATAAAGCTTATCAAACATCATTGATGACGATTTTCTGTATCTTTACCTTTCACTTTTGGCGATGTACTCGTTATCGTAGTGAAATGTAATTTACGATGATTTTTTAAAAAAGTCATCAATGATATTTTGCTACCAAAATTTTGCGATGATTTATTTGGTAAATTCTTTTCGTCTCCAAAACTTTTTATCCACTAATTTGGGACTTTCAGCGACGAAAATGTTCATTGCCAAAATCCCCTTCTATTATAGTGAATGTCTAATACCATTTGCTAGAAATATATCAAATTTATTCTTATTTGTATAACTAACGAACAATCACAGAAAGCGAAGCGCGAATTAAGGTAAAATAGACAAGTACAGGTAGAGAAGTCTTTGGTACAATGTAAATTCCTAACAATCAAAGTCTAATCAATAACTATAGTAAAAACTATAGATAATAAATTATTTTATATATGTATTGTGTGTATCACAATGAAGGCGATGAATCAATTTATATACAAAAGTATTAGACTACTTAGGAAAAAAAACTTAAATAAGGAAGAATTTAATTAAAAACAACCTAAACTTATATAAGTAAGAATCTAATTAGGAAAGAATAAGTATATTTTTATTGGTTACAATATATGTTATCTTTTTTTTGGGAAATTACACTATATGTTATCATTACCATCTAAACTCAAAGTGGTAGAGGAGTGGACAACTTGAGTTTAAAAACAAGATCACGAATTCGGAGAGTTGAGTACTGTGAAAAAGAGCAGCATAAATTGACTCAAACTTGTTACAAAGAGTCATAAGCAAGAGAACTCAAAAATGAATTCATGAGGGCTAATAAATCTTGAAAACCGACTAAAAAAAAACTAAACTGGCTTGTCAAACCTATCTGAACTAATTTGGTTAAACTAGGTCAACCATAATTATAAGAATGGCTGGTGTGATGCACGGTGATTGAAGAGGGTGAATGGAAGTTCTGATGAAAATCTGGTTACCATCATTGGAGCTGTCTCGATGAAAGAAATCTTTTGGTATGCTCAAATTAAAAAAAAAAAGAGCAACAGATCTTTGTACAATGTAAAAGTTAACGAAATTTAAAGAAGAAGAATAAACTACAATAAAATCAACTAAAAAAAGATAAAAATCACCCAAAAAGGATTAAAATTTTTTTTATCCAAAACCCGAAACCAACCATATAAAGGTTGACTCTAGTACCAAATATGAAACTAATAGAGATCGGTATAGACAATAGTGCGGAGAGTTCCACCAACGTCTTGGGCGGATTACACCCTTAGCCGCTGAACTATAGGGAGTCCGCTCAGGTCTCACATTGGCTTGGGACTTGAGATATCGCCAACTCGTCGTTGAAGTCGATTCTTTAGAGGTTATTAACATTCTCTCTTCTTCCCCAAGTAGTCTAACTAAGGATTTTTCTTTGGTTGCAGATATCTGTGGGCTTTTACACCGGGACTGGGAGGTTCAGCTTTAACATGTCTTAAGAGAGGGCAACCAGTGTGCCGACAGGTTGGCGGCTTTTGCAATTTTCGTAAGCCCGAGACTGCACATCCTCCGGGCTCCTTCGGTGGTCATCCAGGAGCTTCATCATGACGCACAGGGGGTCTAGTATCTTTCCTATGTAATAAAAAAAATGAAACTAATAGAGAATAAATTATTACATATATTTATATGTGTATTACAATAAAGGAGATGAATATATATGTATGTATAGATTTATACACAAAAGTGTTAGATTCACATTAATTACATCATATGATACCATTATTATATAAAGATATTACAAGTCCTTTAGTCCAATTTAGAGAATGTCTAATAGATTTAAACTTTGAAGAATTCATGATTCTTAATAAACAATTTTTTGAGATAGAATAGACAATACACCAATCAAAATGAAATTCATTAATACGATCATTAAACATTTTTTTTCTTAGATTCAAACAATATTTGATAATTCAAATATTCGTTTAAAGAAAATATATACTCTTACATAGGAATGGCAATGGGTAGGGTTCGGTTTGAGTTTTACTCTATCCATATCCATATCCATTTTTTATGACTCAACCCATATCCATCGATTTTTACGATTTACTACCCATATCTAAATCCATTGGATTGTTTGGGTTTTTGGATATCCATCGGGTTATATAGCACATAAAAATATAAATTTTAAATAGAAAATATAAAGAGTAGATTTTTACAAACGCTTCAAATCAAAATTACTTTAATAATAAGAAGTCAAGATTTTGATTTGTATCTATTAAAAAATCATAAAATTGGAATAATAAAAATCATAATATTTAGTACAAAGACAACATACATTTTCACAATTTAGAATTGGAACAAAGATTGAAATAAATAAAGTTTCAAATTGTATTTGCGTGAACTTCACAACATTCAAAACCCATCTCCATATCATTTGCATTATTATCATCCTATAAGAAAATAAAATATGATGAAAAATGTGAGTACTGAGGTGTAAAGTGGAGATTTTAAAGTTGTTTCTTCGTATAAAATTTTAATATTTTATTATATTTAACCATAAATATTCAAGAAAAAATAGAAAAAATAGGGTTAATAAAAAACGGGTAGGATATGGGTATCTATGGTTCGAGTTTTACTCTACCCATATCCATATCCATTTTTTATGACTCAACCCATATTCATATCCATATCCATCGGTTTTTATAATTTACTACCCATATCTAAATCTATTGGGTCGGGTAGTGCGGATATTAATCGGGTTAAAAACCCACTGCCATCCCTAGTCGCCAGACATTCGCGGCCGCGAGCCCCTTTTTCTTTGATTTTTTAACAATTTGACCCTTTGCCTTCTTTTGTGTCTAACTTTTTCATCCAACTTCCGATTGACCTAATTTTTGAGGCATCAGATTCGTGAAATATTTAATTTCATTTCTATGTGAAATTGTAAATTTTTTTAGAGATGAAAGTGGCGTGGATTGATTAGGTTAAAGTGAGGGGACCGAGTAATTATTTTTCTGATCCGTGTTTTAACAATAATTGGACCTATAGAGGTCCGAATTGAGTGATTTTGGTATCTATGAATTTATAAAATTTAGAGGAAAATTTTGTGATGAGAAGTTTTGGAAATAATGTCGGGAATGTCACAAACATGCATTGTACACATTTTAATTTCTCCATGTGCATTATTAAACATTTCTGTTTGTACACTTGGTAATATTTGTGTATTTTAACTGTTATAGAGGCGCATTTGGAATGTCAACCCATAGACGTTGTCGAGACTTCCAGGCATTAGCTTCGGAAGCGATTGGTGAGTGACCTAGATGGTTCTTTCAATTATTATTTGTTTATAATCTTGTGGCGAATAACGGTGGGTTTGAGTTTTGATTCTGATTATGGATTCCGGACAGAAGATCTGATGTACTGGGGGAGCTATGACATAGAAGTGCTATTTGTATGGGAATGTGTGACCTATTTGCTTATGATGTGATAAATTGTGATTAATTTTGATATATATACTACTTAATTGTGACATATGCATTTCATACATGAATGCATGATCAGATAATGACAGTTGTGACCAGAGCAGCTACCGAGAGCTAAAAGCTCAATGATTATATTCGGGCCTCGAGCCCCACAGTGATTTAGAGCTCAGGCTCAACGATTAATGTGTCCAAATTGGGACAGTCCAGGTGCTCGGTCACAACACCGTAATAAATTGAAAAAAAGGATCACATGAGTATTTCATATACATTTGCTTACATTTATTTGATTGAGTGAAAGGCAAAATGCCTTAATTAAATGTGTTACTGATGTGATCATGTGGTACTTCTGATGTATGTAAGATTATAAAATAATTGTGATATGCCTGATTGTTGCATGAATTGAGTGAACCATCGATGATGGTTACCTCAATGAGTTTGCAAACTCACCCAAAATTGCAACATATTTTTCAGGACAGAGAGTAGACTCCTAGCTCCAGAGGGACTTTCCTAGCCGTGTAGATTATGTTGGCAAGAGAAGTCATGGCTTACAGGTCTGTCAGCTGGGACTTTTGGGATGACCTAGATAGAGCTGATGTATTTTCCCTATTTTTGTAGCATATTGTACTAGGTTTTTGGAGTGCTGTACAGACAGTTGTATAAATTTCTGATTTTGTATGAAATGAAATGAGGAAAATTTTGGTTTCAAAAACTTCATGATTTTATATTGATGTGTTATTACTAAGATGCCATGTGAATTATAGTAGTGATTGTTCGTAATGCACTCTTATCGTAGGATATGTATCGGAATGACCTACGGGCGTCCCGGTGTGTATCCTACGGTAAGGGGGTGCTACACATAGACATGTCAAATTGGCATAAAAACAATTGTTCATTTAGAAATGTCTCTCTCAAAGGGACATCATCTTCCTCTTAGACTAAATGGCTAAGGTGATCAACAACTATATTTTCTTCCCCCTTTATATCTCTTATTTCTAAATAAAACTTCTGAAGGAGGAGAATCTATTTGATTAACCTTGCTTTTGCTTGTTTTATGGTGAGCAAGTACTTCAAAGTTCCATGATCAAAATAAAAAATAACTTTAGCACTCAAAAATTGTGACCAATTTTTTTCTAAATCAACTATAATAGATAAAAACTCTTTTTTCTATTGTAGAATAATTTAATTGAGCTGAATTCAAAACTTTCAAATTGTGATAGATGATATGTGCAACCTTTCCCACTTTGTCCTAAAATCGCCCCATTGTGTAGTAGCTGTCATTACACATAATCTCAAAAGGAATGCTCCAGTTTGGAGGTTGAATTATTGGTGGGGATGTAAAGAGCTCCTTAAGCTTGTCAAACTCTTCCTTGCACTTACATCGAAATCAGAAGGGACATTTTGTTATAATAGCTTGTATTAAAGAGAGTCTATCTTTAAGAAATCCTTGACAAATCTACGGTAAAAAGTTGCATTTCTAAGAAAATAATGAACTTCCCATACATTCAAGTGGTAAAGCAAAGCAAAAATAAGATCAACCTTTGATTTTTCAACCTCTATACCCCTGTAAGACACAAAATTCCCTAAAACTATACCTTGATCAACCATAAAATCGAAATTTTCCTAATTAAGCACAAGGTTAGTTTGGATACATCTTTCCAAAATGAGTACAATATTTTCTAAGTAATTATCAAAAGTGGAATCATAGATACTAAAATCATCTATAAATACCTCTAAGATTTTCTCAACATATTTAGAAAATATGCTCACTATGCATCTTTGGAAAGTGGTCAGCATATGACACAAATCAAATGACATTTTTCAATAAGAAAATATAGTAAATGGGTATGTGAATTTCATCTTTTCTTGATTCTCTGGTGTAATAAGATTCTAAAAATAACCTGAAAAGCCATCTGGAATACAATAATAACCATGTCTGATAAGCCTCTTATGCATTTCATTAATAAATGGTAGGGTAAAGTAAGCATTTCATTAACAAGTCCTTTACGAGTTGTAAGATTCAACTTCCTATAATCAATACAGACTCACCACGTAGTTTGTAAATGAGTGGGAACCAACTCACCATCCTTATTTGTTACCAATGTGATTCCAAGTTTCTTTAGAACCACCTATGTTGGACTTATCCACTTACTATCCGAAATAGGATAAATTAATCTAGTATTAAGAAGCTTTAGTACTTCCTTTTTCGTAAATTTCCTTTTTCACAAATTCCATCAACAATAAAAAATATAATATTCATCTTAAAGATGTTTCTTGGCATAAAAAAATATTAAAATGAATCACTTCTTTAACAAATTCCATTATAAGGGGACTATGAACATCTATCTTAGTTTGGGCAGTGTTAAAGAATGATCAGCCTAACAAGATAGATGTATGAACCACATATAAATTTCTAGGAAAGACTAATTCATTCACTTGTACCAGGACATCCTCAACCATTCCACCTAGATAAGCATTAGTGTGATCGACCAATTGTATGATAACACTATTTTCTTTCAAATGGCCTAAATTTAAAGAAGCATAAATGGAATAAGCATAACATTGATCAATGCTCTTAAATCTAATATGGCTCTCTTAATTTTAGTGTTACCAATCTTAAGGGAATAGTGAACATAACTAAATCCTTATACTTAAGAGGTAATTTCTTTTAAAAGACTATATAAACATTCCCACCCATTATAACCTTCTTCTTATCTCTTAACTTCCTCTTATTTGTACAAAATTCCTTATGGAATTTTGCATAACTTAGCATATGATTGAATTTGTCTAGCAAAGGTTTAATTACTCCCACCTTTCAAAAATTCTCTAAGATCTCTTTGTCCTTTTCCTCCTTGTTTTACTTTAATAACCTACTAGAAAAATATAGGGAGTTAGTTTTAACTATATCTGGATATTCAGAATTACCTTTGAACTAGATGAGGTATCTCCTTCTTCTTCTAGCTCCTTCTTAACTTGTTTTTGCAATCCTATGTAGGATCCTTTTAAGATCCTCAAGCTTCCTACCATTTCTTAAAGGTCACCGTGCTCACATTCTTTAGACTTACCTTAGGTTGAGATGAAAATTTTCCTCCATTTTAGATTCTAAATGGTTGATAGTAACTCATATTTAACTCACCTAGTTCTTCAAATTCTGAATGTTACACCTTGCTATTTGAATTTGAGATCTTATCTCCTGCTAAAATTGTTTCACATCCTATTGGAATTGAAAAGTATTAGTAAAAAAAAATTTAACCATATCCTCTATGTAACATCCCGACCCGAATGGGAAGGGTATATGGGTCATTTTGGTCAGACTAGTTGTTTGCATCTCATATGTCTAGTATGAACATTTATTTGACCTCTGATTGTAGAGGACTGAGTCTTTGGCACATGCACATATAGGTACATGCATTCATGACTTTTCCCGG
>JANZLX010000213.1:39867291-39880661 GCA_025531955.1 Erythroxylum orinocense
CATCGAAGCATGTTCAATGTAACATTTTTCCAACTTTTAACTCCCAACATTTCTTATATAATAGTTCTAACTTTCCAGAACAATTTGGGATCCAACAGTAATTATATGGTGGGTTAAATGTGGTTAGGGCTGATGAATCCATGCTTATATGGATTGTTATTGGATGATATGCGTCGGTCTAAATCAGTTGATATTACTTTCCTTGTCATTTTGAGTTTTCTCTGCATAATCCAAAAGAATATTACCTGATGTTCAATGTGAAAGCTAGATTTTCAATGGTATCACATTTAATTAGTATGCTCTCATGTTAAGTTGTTGATTTTGGTTGCAAATATTTTGACTATATTTTACAAAATATAGTTAAACGTAGCCAAATATTTGTTGTAGTGATTATCATTCTTTCAAGATTATAACTAACACAATTTGATTGTCAGTCAATATATTACTTCTCAAAATCAAATTATTGATCTATTTACCAAGCAAAACTCATCCCATAGATTGATGTTTCCTTTGAAAAATAATTTTTTTTAGATTTGATGTGTCCTAAGAAAAAATAAAAAAGAATTAGGGAATAAGAATCAAAATTTTTTATTTACTGAAACATTAGTCAAGTAACAATTTTAGTTCTTTGTTAGTAAGATGTGCATTCCCAAACTTAAAGAAGTGTATTGTAAATCACTAAAATTTAATCTAATCATAGACCAAAATTTTATTAATTAACACATTTTTCTCTCACCACTTTTTTTTATTTTTAAACTTTTTTATTTGTATTATATAATTTTATTTGAATCCTTTAATTAGTGGGATCAAAAAATAAGTTGATATCAATAAAAGAATATATAACAATTGATGCAAATTGATATTTTATTAAATATGAACTTTTAAATTTTATTTTAATTTGATTTTTAGAGATTGAACATCAAATAAATTTTGCAAACTTTAAAGAAGTGTATAGAGACCCCACAGTGAGAACTCCGAAGTCAAGTTATTCTATCAGCTGATGTTCATTATGATTGAAATTAATTCAAAATTATAGAGGTGCCAAAATTCCTTCTGAATAAGTCTTTAGTTTGTTTTTAATTTTATCTTATAAGTTAGATTTAGTAACTGAAATCTCTATTTAACAGTTGTTGAGTTTTTTGTATTTTGCCTATATATGGCAACTAAGTTCATTATTTAATAAATACAATAAAACAACTCCAGTATTATGTGTTTTTTTATCTTATACATGTTCTTCTATGTTTTATAAAAAACTTCTACATGGTATTAGAACTCTCAAAGATCTTGAGGGACCTATGAGTGATTAAGAAAGAATCTAACCAAAGCTTCCTTTCTTTCCAGGGCTTCCTTCAACATATTATCTCTTTCACCTCCGATTTTCAACGATGAAAATTATTAAGAATAAGTTGTCAAAATGAAAGCTCACTTGAGAGGCCTCGGTTTGTGGCAGTGGTTTGAAGGTAAAAGACATATAGCTCCTCTAGCAATAATCCTACACGCAATCAAATTACAGCTCATGAAGATGAAGAAGCTAAACCCCCAAGAGCTTTACTTCAAATACATGTTGTATCGGATTTAATTTTCACAATAAATATGGCTTGTGAAATAGCTAAGCAAGCATGAGATGTATTAAATGAGCTATATCAAGAGAATGATGTGATAAGGCAAATGCAAGTCAAAAGAGATTTTGAAATTCTTAGAATGAATGAAAAAAGAGACAATTTAAGAGTTCTCAGATAAGCTCATAGTGATGGTAAATAAAATCAGACTTATGGTAGAAGAGTTACCTAATAGCAGGATCGTAGAGAAATTCTTGAGAAGTTTATCTGAAAGGTTTGATGCGAAAATTTCATTTCTTGAAGACTTAAGGGACATTAGCCAAATGACTTTGCCAGAACTGATTAATGCTTTATAAACTCAAGAGCAAAGAAGGGCAATGAGAAAATAAGACAGTGAAAAGATAGTGGAAGGAGTCTATCTAGCAAAGGTTTCGTCATCAAAGAAGAAATGAAACATTCCTCAATGTTGTTTTTTCATTATCAAAGAAGAAAGGAAACATTCCTCAATGTTGTTGTTGTGAGAAGTTTGTTCATGAAGAGAAAGATTGTTGGCATAAAAGGAAGTCTTGATGTTTTAGATGTAAATGATTTGGACATTTAAAAAAGGATTGGAAGTTTAACAATGAAGAACAAGCAAATACAATGTAAGTGATTGAAGAAGACAACATCTTCTAGTTGATGAGAAGTGCACCAAGACGTATTATAAAGGAAGTGCTCTATGGAGATAAGTAATGTGAGAAATGCTCATGTTGAAGAATAGAGAGAAGTGTTCTATTGAGAAGATTGGAGAGAAGTGCTCCAAAGAAAAAGAAGTATAGAGAGATGTGCTTCATACTATACTCGTGAAATTTTCTGTTTACAATTTTGAATTTAGGGAAAATGTTAGGAATTAATTCAAAATTGTAGAGCTATCAAAATTCATTTTGAACATATCTTTAGTTTGTTTTTAATCTTATCTTATAAGCCAGATTTATTGGCTGAAATCTCTACTTAACAGTTGTTGAGTTTTTTGTATTTTGCCTATATAACTCAATCAAGTTCATTGTTTAATAAATATAATAAAGCAACTCCAATGTTAGGTATTCTGTTATCTTATACATGTTTTTCAATTTTTTTCAAAAAACTACTACACATTATAGAGTTGTAATTAGTTGATCTTGTTACTTTTAGATTAATAATCATAAATATATTCACATGTTTCTTCTTAGTAGATTGTAGAACCAACAGCATACTCACCTCTTTAGCCCATAAGTCCCTCGAACTTTGACTTAGCAAGATTTTTAACAGCGCTTAAAAATATATAACAACAATTATATTAGTTATCATTTTCCAATCTAGACTTTCACTAATGAGGTGTTTGATTGAACCATTTTATTCCTAATCTATTCTTGGTAATAAGTTATTTTCTTGTTTGATTAAAGAAACATACATAATATATAATTAAAGGGTTTACTTATTCCTTGAGTTTGGAGAATAAGTAAATTCATCCTCCCTTATCTTTATCTATTCTAAGTGAGTTGGGAATAAAAATGAGGATTTGTTAGATATAAATATCTTTAAGGAATCCATATAATAGAAAATTTAAAAAATAAAATAAAATAAGATATAATTATAATAATAATAATAACAACAACAACAATAATAATCATCATCATCATCATCATGTAGTTAGTGAGGATTAATGGATATTTTGGTCTTTTTATTATTTATTCCTTTTTCATTATAAATTTATATTTTCAAACTAAAATTGACATTAAATCATTATTAGAAATTTTTAAGAATAAACCAAGCTAAATAATACATATTCTATTATATTCCTCATCTGTTTTATTCCTAAAGAATCATCATTTCATTCCTTATTTATTCTTACAGGTGAACCAAACTCCTTGTTAGAAACTTATAAAATTAGATTTGAACCATTATAACTCAGCACCAGGACAAACCTATACAAGATACAGACTACCACAGTAACTTGATTAATCCGAGATGGTGTATAAACTGAAACAACATACCTGCACTACCTATAATTAACAATCTACCCATTCCATTTGATTTATCCTAACAGCACGCAATGTGAATCTCGACACCAACATGAACAAATGCAGTGCATTGGAACATTCTTCTAATTTAAATCTCAATATCCTTTTAACTAAAATAAAAGTTTTAATGTATATAATAAATAATAAATAATGTATTTAAATTAATTAGTCATAAATCATTAAGTGAAAGCTTCTATCATTTAATCATTCCTCCATCAATATATTGATCTTTAATTTGTTTTACTTGAATTTTCAAAACTATCTTTAAGCTTTCTTTTTTCATAGATAAAATGAAAGGCAGGTGTGGAAAGCAATCCTCTCATCAGATCCACGTCCACTTGAATAAGCTTCTGCATCAATCTTGTATTACTTCAAGAAGCTCGAACGCTTGGTTTTTCATTTATAGAGTGGCATAAATGATACTGTGAAACCAAACCGTTGTTGACAACTTTTGTTGTAGTTTTCACAGAAAATTTCTTGTTGGTTGGATTTATTAAATGTTCTAGCCTCTCCAATGATTTCAGTTCTAGACTCATGTCAACTCGTTTCCTACAATGGCTTCAACAATAATTTACATAAAAAGAAAAACATAATCTGGGTTCAATTGTTGTGTCCATAATTACTATTAGTGAAGAGGATTAGCTCAATAAGCTATGTTTTCCAGCTCACAACACAGTTTGAAGAGCCATAAACGGCTTAAACATATCCATACGTGAACAAGTTTCTAAATCTAAAAATTTGGAGGAGGAAATAGAATAGACGAGCTTTAAAGGATGCAGAATTCAGAAAGGAAGTGCAGAGTAGGTGACCACAAATATATATGTATATATCTGATGCAGATGTCCTATAGAATATATAGGACGTTCGGCACCAACTGTGAATAAAGATCGTTTACGAAATTAGACATACAATAAAAGAACCTTGGCTACTGCCAATATAACAAATAGAGAAGCACATATATTGCCAATTGATTATGATATCTAAAAACTCCCGCTCAGTGCAGACGATGGCTGTTCGTCCCCGCCCTTCGAAGGGTGGTGGGGCGGCCATGGCTTAGGTGGTTTAGGAGGAAATGGAAAGGGAGGTCGAGGCCAAGCAGGTGATGTTGGCTGACCACCATAACCACACATACCATAAAGACATCGAACACCCCTTGGACATCTGTTTCCGCATCTGCCACAGTTAAAATGGTTGATATTGGTATCAACACAGAAGCCATCACAGCATTGCCATGTAAAAGGGCACCTGATCCCACAAAAACGACAATTATTAGGATCAGAAGACACATCTACACATTGGTTTCTGCAACATCTCAATCGGGCAGGTGGACTTTCTCCTTTTCTACACATCCATGGCGTTTTCCAGCAGCCAGCAGGTCGTGGCTTTGGGTGGTTCATTACTTTCTCGAGCCATGGTGAGGATAGCCTTTCAGTTGTGAAATTGTAGTGCGACCCTCCTGGTGTTAGCTCAGTTTCTTTGGTTACCACATATAGTATCGGTAACAGCAAAATGGGAATCACAGCATTGCCTAGCCACATTGTTTAGAAGCACAAGCATTAGAAAATGGGAGTTCTTAGATATAGGTGATTATGGCTGTGGAGAAATTTGACGCGTTCATGTTTTTCTTCCATGAGTAACAAATGGAGACTCGTGTTATGGGTGGTAGTAATTACTAATTTACGTGATTAGCAAAGAGTGCTTGTCACACCATGTGCTTAGGCGTACTTCTTACTTTGCTTTAACCAAATGCACATTAAAGTAGGTGTAACGGGTGTGAGATGAGTAGGCCTTTTTCTATTGTATTTTTTGAACAATTTCTAGTGCCAGTACCGTTGGCCATTTTTAAGAGAACAATGCAAAAAATCTGCCGTTTATCTGGGAACAAGATCTTCTGTCCAGTTTTATATTGTTTTATTGTGGGATCCATTATATGGATCCCACGTGAGCTCCACATAAATAAACGTGGAGCCCGCATAAATAAATAACTGAGATTTATTAGACACAATAAAATACCAAAAAAATTAGACGAAAGATCTGGTCTCGTTTATCTACAGAAAAAAAAACCGCCTGTAAACAGCAGATTTCTGTCGGTAATAATAATGTAGTCGCATTGTTGAGATGAGGGCACATTTCATGATCTCAAAGTTGGGAGTATACACCTCCCAAATAATGAGGCAGTAATCTATAACCGTAAATTCGTTTCAGTTCTGCACTTTTTTTTTTCGATATTTAATCTGTCATATTTATAAAATTCTCGGATAACAATTTTTTAGTACTATTTTGTTTTATATTCGTTACCATATTTTCAGGATAAAAGACATCAATTTCTTATGAAATTTCATCAATTTTACCAATTTCTTTTTTACTTTAAAATTTTGTAAGATTTTTATAAAATGTATAGAATCAGTTGGTAAGTTAAAATTTATCATTAATATTCTTAACTAATATCGCATTTTTTAAGAGACATGATACTTCGTAAAGCCAATCATATTAAAAAAGTCAATGAAAATCGATAAATTATATGGATGATATATGTCAAATATATTAATACATTAATATATTATATTTACGTATCACTATTTATATTGAAATTAATATTATAAAATAACTATTTATTAAGAAATTAAAAATAGAAAATTTAAAAAAGATTATTAGATTTATTACTTGTTAATAATATATCGTAATTTAATAATAAAATTAATGAAAATTTAATTTTAATATTTTTATGTAAGTAATGAGATATAAATGTCTTAAATTAGTACAATAATAAGATATTTTACAAAATTTTCTGTTATTAAAAATTATTAAAATTAATTGTTAATTATTCATAAAGTATAAAATATAAATAAATTTATTATCTTATTGAACTAACAAATATAAATTTATTATCATATTGTACTAATAAATATAATAATTTTTTAATTTTTATTTCATTTAAATATAAATAATGATTTGAAAATATGATAAATATACATGTTGGACATATGTCATCCATGCCGTTTGCTAATTTTCAATCACCCTCATAACATGGTTATCTATTTAGAATACCATGTATCCTAAAATGCAAAGTCAAAAAATTAATGGTAAAATTGGAGGGAGGGATTTATAGACTTTTCACAAAAGATAATGACTTTTATAAGATTTTACAAAGAGTTTTGGTGAAATTAAAGAAATCATAAGAGAGGTGGCTATCTTTTACCTTATTTTTTAACAAAATAAATTATATTTTAATAGTGGGTAAAAGATACGAGACTCTACTATAATTTAACTCATTCAAAAAAAATTAAACTTTAAAATTGTTAAAAGAAAAGCTCCTTATGATTTTTAATTTAAAAAAGAACCCTTATGTGAGACTTTCGTGTAAAGACTTAATAGTGAAATACATAAGGCAAGTAATAGCTTAAATAGACCAATTAAAAGATGTCGATACAATGGTTCATCCTAAATCCAAGCCACCCTTTAATTAAACCTAACTCTACAGTTTAAATTCAATCTAAACTGTTAAAACTCAATATGTTGAGATTGTAAACTAAACCTGAGAAAACATCTTTTACCTAGTTTTAGCTAAAAATAAAGTTGCATGCATTCAAAGTGGTGACAAGAAGATGTCCATCTCCAACTTTAAGTCCAAGGTTGGTAAATGGATTGAAATTTGAGTTTTAGGTGGGTGGGTGAGCTTAGTTCTTGGATGTTGTCAGAATAGATTCTTCCAAACCTCGAATTAAAAAAGGATAAAAGGTATAGATTTTCAGTTTTTATATAAATTACAGTAGATTGCAACATCAATTTGGATAGATTATGCTTTAATTGCAAGAAAGTTCAATGGTTTTATGACATGTTTTGGAAAATATTTGGAGATCACAGATATAAGGATTTTCTTTAAATAATTTAAGGACTTTTGGTGTCAGGTTTAAATTACAAATTAAGAGTTCAATGAAGGGTTACTCACAAATTGGATTTAAAGTGAGATTTTTATTATATTGTATCATACTTTGTTAAGGTTTTAAAAAATATTTGGGGACTATAGATTAATGAATCTTTATTTGTTTCATTTTCTATTACATTGTTAATTTCTTTGATTATGCCAATATTTAGGAATTTGTATGTTTTAGATATGAATTAACAAAATTATGTAGTAGTGGAATCTAACGCATTAACATTGCTAGTTATAAATAAGGATGGTAGGAGGCTAGACCGAAGTCAACATGCGAGGTCTAATCAGCCTAGAATTTAGACAAGGCTCAAGCTTAGGGGGGCTAGCCTAAGGTCTAACTTGATGACCCAAATGCCTCATGTCTTCTAACATAAAATGACATTAGTTTGAGTTTTTTTTCAAAAATGAAGTTGTTTTAGACAATCAGGATGCCAATTTTGAGTTTGACTAGGCTTTGGATTAGGTTTGAGTTATACCTTAAAGGGTCGAACTAGGTATGAATGACTATCGGCTATGCCTAGATCAGTTTTGTCCATTTCTATCTCTGGTTATAAAGTGTGTGTAACGCCCCAACATACACCCTAAAAGTATTATAGCATGTTTATGGTGTATTAAGAAGTGAACATAATGAATTAAGTGCATCTTAGTAAGAGATATAATGGTACTTAATGTAAAGGACGAGGGTAACTGGGTAATTTGTTTGTTTCGACATAAACATATCTCTGTAATTTGGCCATATCTTGGTTTGTAGACCTCCAAATTGGATAATTACAATTGGAAATTAAGTTAGAGACATAGATGTAAAACTTTCATAAAGGAACAAAAATTTTATTGTGCCTCTAAGATTTTTGAATTCTAGCTTGAAGTTGAGTTATGGTTGTTGTCCTTGTTTTCGAATAGTCTGTGGTGTTTTGAATATAACTTCTGAAATAATTAACCAAATTGCATGAAATTTATCACATTAGAAAATTAATACATAAGGGAATGAAATTAATTTATAAAATTGTAGGCCAATGTGGGAAGTAAAGGAAGAAGAAGGACTAATATGCAATTTTTCTAAAGTTAACACATGGAACAATTGGATTAAGGCATGTGTAATCAATAACAATAAAGCATGTGTGTTCAATAGGAATTAAGCATACGTTTGAGTCTTGAAAGTTCTAGTATGGGGATATGGAGAGGGGAGATGCACGACATTTTGGGGGGTTCTAAATTCAGATTTTTCTCCTCTCCATTTCACCTTCTTCATCCCATCATTTTTCATGTAAGAAATCAAGTCAACCTTAAGTGGAAATCAAGTTAAAAGTTAGAGATTTTCTCCTCACCTTTATCTCTTCTTACTTTGCTTATTAAGGAATGAAATTATAAGGTTGGAAGTGGGATTGAGAGGTATATTTTTGGTGTTTCTAGTTGGTGAGTCAAGTAAAGCCAAAAAGGAAGAAAAGGAAAGGCAATAAAAGACCTACTTTGTCAATTTTGACATTTGGGACTTCACTTAGTTAATTTCTATATTTATGTATATTTGAATGTGTAAAAAGATTCATTTGGATGTAGAATGATTTTTGGGATGAAACTTTGGTGCTATTTTGGTGTTATCTTGTATAAGATTGGTTGAATATGACAAGAGATTATCATGCAGTGGAATTTTGTCTAGGATTTATTGAACCAGTCACATTGTTTAAGTCATAAATTAGCCTATAAACCTCTAAATTTGGTGATTTTAGTTGCATATGAAAACCACTACATAGAAATAGAAATATCTAAAAGAGACTCAGATTTAATTCTAAGTTTAGGCTGTTGGAAATTGGGATAAAAAATGGTGACCTGATGTTGCCCTTATTTTGGAGCAATGTTTGATATTTGGTCTATAGCTCATGTCTTATAAGTCTGAATGACCTGATCTTTGATGTTTTGAAAACTAGAGACACAGATGGACAAATGTCTAGAAGACCACGAAATGCAGTTCTGACTTTTCTTATACGAATATTAAGGAACAACTAGACTCCGTCATGTGACTTGTTTATGGACTGATAGCTTGTCTATTTTTAGACAACTTTAGGGTTTAGATCAAATTACACTGTTTTAAGTTTGTTTCTATTTCTGATTTTTACTGAATCTTATTCAAACCTCTTTAAATGTGTATGAAACTTTTCAAACACAGAAATAAATGAAATAGGACTTACCATATGTGAATTAGATAATTGAATATTAGAAATTAAGATTGAGCATAATGCATTTCCAAGAAAACTTACATGTACATAAATGATTTGTATGCATATTTATCACTCATATATGTATATTATGATTATATAAGTGTGATTTTGACACCTTTCTAATGGTAATAAGTTATGACTTGCATGTATGAACACAGATACATATTTTATGACTTGAAATGCATATCATATGACTTGTCAATATATGAATTATGAAATTAGCAAATGGTTAAAGGAATTATTACAGTGCCTGCTCTATTATCTTGGTGGTGGATAGATGGGCATTTCTATAGGTTTACAGTACAGCTACTACAGTTTTACACCACCAGGATCCACAGTTTGATACCTTTGGGTATCCACAGTTTGATACCTTCGGGTATCCACAACACCCGTTATCCACACCCATAGAAAATGTGCAGGCTTAACATAGAAAGTAAAGTAAAGAGGTATAAATAAGAAATACATAATGACAACATAAATAATCGTTATATGAATGAACAGTCACATTTTTATTGACAATTTGTATCACTGAGTGTTGACTATCAATGTTTGAGTTTTGAAGGTGAATTTATGGTATATGAAAAAAATATTGTAGCATATTTGGATTATTTATTTGATTAAGTATGTCATCATTATTTATATTTTTGCGATGTTCATGAATGCATGTGCTTGGCAGATGACTGTTGTGAGTGGTCATCCAATCTAAATGTTTTCCTACTAAACTTTCAAGCTTAGCACGTATGTTAATCCATGTAGTTCCAAGTTATAGGAGTGAGGTACAAGGAACATCTACAGGGAACAAAGCCAATAGATAGAAGAAAAAAGTACTTTTGGAAGGTGTTTCTAGTTAAAGATGATTGTACATGTAATGGTTAAAGGAAATTGTATGTTTTTTTAATTACCATGTAAGTGTAAAAATATTTTACTATTGTTAAATGATAATGTTAAGCATTGGGCAGTTTTGTAATGTGTATAACATTGAACCGGAATGCATGTTGTGAATATATGTATTTGAAATTGGTTGCCTTATGTGTGGATGGTTGTTGGCTCCATATATAGGTGTTATATTTTGTGGTATCAGAGCACGGTTTAGGCAGTTCTGACCAATAAGAGTCTAGCAATGTGTGATATGGTTTGGTTTTAGTGTTGGCTTAATGTAGATGTCCTTGTTTTCTTACAAATAGTAAAGATGGAAAGACCTAGTAAAGCTAATGAGGAGTCAACTGCTAGTGTAGTGGGGAGAAACCAATAGGTTTTGAGTCCTCCTAAGCCTCTAAAGAGTGTGTGATAGAATGTGATTAGTGGATCAACTAGCTTATGATCTGCATGTGATTAGTCCATTGGGCTATAGTGTATATGTGAATAAAGTGCATAGAGATTGCCCTATTTTAGTCTATGGGAAATATTTTGCAGTTGATCTAATAAAGTTACTCGTCCATGAATTTGAATTAATCTTGGGCATGAATTGGTTGTCTAAACACCAAGCTATAATTGATTGTGGGTTGAAAACAGTTGTGCTCAAAGATTCTAATGGTTTAGAAACAGTGGTGAATGGTATTATATCTAATCATTTGAATAATGTAATTTTAGTCATGTAAGAAAGACAACTTTTTAGAAAAGGTTGTAAGGTGTATTTGGCTTTATTACTTGATTCAAAAAAGGAGAAGGTGAACTTACGAGACATACTGGTAGTAAATGAGTTTCTTGACGTGTTCCCAAAAGAGTTACTAGGTTTGCCACCGAAGAGGGAGGTAGAACTATCTATTGAGATTGAATCTGGTACCGCTCCTATTTCAAGGGCACCTTATAAAATGATTCCTACAGAGTTAAAAGAGTTGAAAATTCAGTTACAGGAGCTTTTGGATAAGGATTTTTTTCGGCCCAGTGTGTGTCATAATCGGGATATAGGTATGAAATTCGAGAATGAAGTTATTTTTAAGGGGGACAGTAACACCCCAACATATACCCTGTAAGTATTATAACATGTCTAGGGTGTATTAAGAAGTGAACATAATGAATTAAGTGCATCTTAGTTAGAGATATAATGGTACTTAATGTAAAAGATAAGGGTAAATGGGTAATTTGTTCGTTTTGACATGAACATGTCTCTATAATTTGGCCATTTCTTGGTATTTAGACCTTCAAATTGGAAATTAAGCTAGAGACATAGATCTAAAACTTTCATGGAGGAACATAAATTTTATTGTGTCTATAAGATTTTTGAATTATGGCTTGAAGTTGAATTATGGTTGTTGTCCCTATTTTCAAACAGCCTATAATGTTTTGGGTATAACTCCAGGAATAATTAACTAAATTGCATGAAATTTATTACATTATAAAATTAAGACATGGGGGAATGAAATTAACTTATAAGATTGCAGGACAATCTGGGAAGTAAAGGAAGAAGAAAGACCAATGTGTAATTTTTTTAAAGTTAACACAAGGATTAATTGAATTAAGGTATGTGTGATCAATAATAATAAAGCATGTGTGTCCAATAGGAATTAAGCATATGTGTGAGTCTTGAAAGTTCTAGAATGGGTGTATGGAGAGGGGAGATGCACAACATTTTGGGGGTTCTAAGTTCAAAATTTTCTTTCTCCATTTCACCTTCTTCATCCCATCATTTTTCATGTAAGAAATCAAGCCAATCTTGGTTAGAAATCAAGGTAAAAGTTAGGGATTTTCTCTTCACCTTTATCTCTTCTTAATTTGCTTATGAAGGAATGAAATTATAAGGTTGGAAGTAGGATTGAGAGGCATATTTTTTATATTTCTAGTTGGTGAGTTAAGCAAAGCCAAAGAGGAAGAGAAGGAAAGGCAATAGAAGACCTATTTTGTCAATTTTGAGGTTTGGGACTTCACTTAGTTAATTTCTGTATTTGTGTATATTTGAATGTGTAAAAAGATTCACTTGGATGTGGAATGGTTGTTGGGATGATACTTTTATGCTATTTTTGTAACACCCTAAGTTAGGGGTTAGAAAATTGGAAAATTTCAGTGCACTTTATGCTTTGCATAATTGAGTTTTCACTCATCTATGCATATGCAATTGGACTCATACAAATTATTGTGCATGAATTTATTACATATTTTGGGTAAAATGGATTTATAAAATGCGAATAAATTGTGGAAAATTTATTCGGGGACTATTGGAATTATTTTAAAATTTTTAGAGTATTTTAGATTAGAAAACAAACAAACAAATGGCATTATGCAAGGTGGTAGTCCTATATGCATGACAAGTGGTACACATGCATGATGACACATGGGAAGGTGGTAGTAACACGCGTAAGCATATGGTTTTGAAAGGCAAATCACTGGAACTTTATTGTTCTTCGGATTTTGTTAGTGTTCTTCAAAAATCACTAAACCCTCGTCACTAAAATACTGGTCTTGATTCTTACATTAGTGTTATTCTCTGCATACAAACATTTCAACCCAGTTAGTGTTTGTTTCTACCTATTCTTGTTGTTTTCTTCCACCATCCTCCGAAACCCTGCTCTTCACTATCATAGCTAGAATTTGTTTGAAGAATCAGGTCAGTAATGTTGGACCCCGAACCTTTCTTGGAAGTTAGGACTATTAAATGAGAAGTTGTTCATGATTATTCATGTATAAAGGA
>JANZLX010000213.1:39895700-39922578 GCA_025531955.1 Erythroxylum orinocense
TTGAATACTGGAACATTGTATAATCGAGCCCATACAGGAGCCTTGGTGATATCAACCAGCTCTCCGCCATACTAGAACACGGAAGGTCTGGGACGGATAGCGAGTGCGGTGGGGCTCCCTTTGCTTATGGGTACTCCGACTGCTGGAATGACCCGGATCAGTTATGCCCGACTTTGCGTGGAAATGGAGTTGAAGATGCAATGGCCGACCACATTTTAATTGGCTACGTATGGCGAGGATGGGCAGATTTCCTTTCGGGAAGTCTCCATCGAGTATGAATGGCAGCCACCGGCTTGTCAGCAACACAAGGTTTGGGCACCTACTGGACGGCTGTTTGTAAAAGGTCTCCATTCTGAGTTGGAGCAAGGTATTGAGTCTGAAGCCCCTGATCCTTCACTGGTGCTCCAGCAGGCTGTGGTCGCCGGTCCAATCCCACAGAACTGTGTTGAGGCAATGCCGGCTACTGTCATTTGCGAGGTTAGTGATCCTACATTGACTGCTGCGGAGCCTAGCAGTGACAGTGGGGAGCCTTCACCTTTGGCAGCGACACAGCTGGACATCAGTGGTGATAGTGTGGAGCCATCGGCCCTGGCAAACCAGACAGGTATACCTTCCTCTCCTTCCTCTGAATTGAGGCCTGCTAGTCCTGGAGCTGTGGGAGGGGCAGATGGGGAATGTTCTACTAGGCTGACTAGGAAAGGTCGGAAGAAGAAGAAGTAGATAGGTTGTGGCATAGCTGGTTTTTGTGGAATGGAGTTAGTTTTTTGGAATGTTAGGGCCTTAACCACCCCAATAAGCAGTTGGCCATTCGGGCATGGCTTAAACAATCCCTAGCCTCTTTCGTTTGTCTAATAGAGACTAGAATTCATTCTTCTGATTTTTTGCTTAGAGCATGCTCTTCCTTATTTCCTAATTGGGACAGCTTTAGCAACCTTACTCAATCTCCTAATGCTAGAATTTTGTTAGCTTGGAACCCTGCGACTCTTTTGTGTTCTATCCATCATGTTTCTGATCAGTTCATTCAAGTGAAAATTCAACCCAGACATGGCTTTGACCCCTTGCTTCTTTCTTGTGTTTATGGAGCTAATAACCCTACCAGTAGACAACACCTATGGAATGACCTTTCCACTATTTCCTAGGCTGTTGGTTCTCAGCCGTGGATGATTGCAGGGGATTTTAATGCAATCCTCCATCCTTCTGATTTTGAACCTCCCTGAATGTCCCTTCGAGTAGCCAATTTGACTTTAGGAAGTTTGTAGGAGGCAATGGCCTTTTTGACCTAAATTCCAGTGGCCCTCGGTTTACTTGGACCAATAAACAGGAAGGACATTCCTTCACTGCTAGGAAGCTGGACCGTATTCTTATTAATTCTTCCTGGTGCAATCGGTTCCCGTCCTCCTATTGTGTCATCCACAACCCTCTCATTTCAGATCATTTCCCTTTAGTGGTCAAATCGATAGGTCATCACTTCCGCCGTGCTTCCCCGTTTAGATTCCTTAATTTCTTAGTAGATCAGCCCAATTTTCAGCAGGTTGTCGCGACAGCTTGGTCTTCCCCTGTTATAGGTACTCCTTTATACCGGCTTGTGACTAAGCTTAAGATAGTCAAGCAAGCGCTTAAACTTATGAATTCAAGTCAAATAGGGGATATTAATTCTAGAGTTGAGAATTGTCAAACTTCCTTGCACCACATTCAGGACCTTCTTAAGGATTCTCCTAGCTCCTCTTCTCTACTAACACGGGAGACAGTGGCCATTCGAGACCTCTATCGTTCTCTAGCGGATCAGGAATTGTTTTACAAACAATCCTCTAGAATTTAATGGCTTAAGGAAGGTGACCGTAATACTAAGTTCTTTCATAATTCTCTTTTTACCAACCGAAACCGTAATTCTATTTATTCTCTGGAGGTAGGGAATGGCCGAAGGGTCGTGGGCCTTAGTGAGATTCAAGCTCAATTCCTTGCTTACTTTAAGGGCTCTATCAAGACTGAGAAGTCTCTCCATCCTTCCAAGGAGTTTGTCGCTCCTCTTTTCCCTCAACCCCTTGCAACAACTCCTTCTCAAGCTCTGATTGCAGATGTTTCTCCTCAAGAGATCTGAGAGGCTTTCCTTTCCCTTAATCCTAATAAGGCTCCTGGCCCGAATGGCTTCAACGGGCACTTCTATAGAAAGGCTTGGCCTATTATTGGGGATGATTTTACTGGAGCTATTCAAAAAATTTTCATTCATGGCAAACTCCTCAAGGAGCTAAACTCCACTTTCATTTCCCTTATTCCTAAATCTGCTCACCCTGCTACGGTCCTAGACTTTAGACCTATTTCTTGTCGCAATATGCTTTACAAAGTTATTGCTAAAATTTTGGCTAATAGACTGAGTCAAGTCCTCCCTCTCATCGTTAGTCCTAATCAAAGTGCCTTTATTAAGAATCATCGAATAGGGGACAATATTCTCTTAGCTCAAGAAATCTTCAGGAACTATCATATTGCCAATTCCCATAAGCGTTGTGCTTTCAAAGTGGATCTCCAAAAAGCTTATGACTCTATCCATTGGACCTTTCTGCTTAATACTCTCGCCGCAGTCGGCTTTCCGACGAGGTTCATTGATTGGGTAAAGGAATGTATCACAACCCCTTCCTACTCCATTTTGGTCAATGAGTCTCCTACTCAATTTTTTAAAGGTAAATTTGGATTAAGACAGGGGGATCCGTTGTCTCCTTTTCTCTTCATTCTCTGCATGGAAGTGTTTTCTAGGAACTTAAACTTTACTACAGACAACTCTCCCCAGTTCAAATTTCATTGGCGATGTCAGGGTCTTAAACTCAATCATCTTCTCTTTGCAGATGATCTCTTACTGTTCAGTCATGGGGATCTGCTTTCAGCTCAGCTTTGACTTGACTCTTTGCATACTTTTTCTATGTTCTCCGGTATGGAGATGAACAAATCTAAAAGTCAGTTTTACTTATCCCCTGATATTAGTCATTTGAGTCATCGGATGGCCCTAGTGTCAGGCCTTCAGCAAGGATCTCTCCCCTTTAAGTATCTAGGTGTTCCACTCCTTACGGGTCGCCTCTCTAGACGGGATTGTGCCTCTCTTCTCAATAGAATAAATCATAGGATCAATCGATGGACTCATAGGAGCCTCTCCCATGCAGGTCGTCTTCAATTGGTTATCTCAGTACTCTCATCCTTCCATGTTTATTGGTCCTCTCACCTTATTCTTCCCTCTTCCATCCTTAAGGAAATTGAGGCTAAGCTTAGGTCCTTTTATGGGTTGGGAAAGTAGGTGCTAACTCACATGCTAGGGTGAAGTGGAGTGATATTTGTCGCCCTAAAAAGGAAGGGGGTTTAGCAGTCAAACACTTAACTACTTGGAACCAAGTGTTGTTAGGAAAACGGATCTGGATATTGTTTGAGGATAAGGAAGCTCTCTGGGTGAGGTGGGTTCATTCCATAATATTGAGGAGGCATAATTTTTGGAGTGTTCAACCTACCTATAATAGTTCTTGGAGTTGGAGGAAAATTTTGACAATCTGGGACAAGCTGCGTCCTCAATTTAGATTTAGAATTGGCAATGGTATGTTTACTCTTTTTTGGCAGGACCTTTGACACCCACATCGCATTCTGCAGTCTTTGTCCACCCAGAGGGAGATTAATGGCCCAGAGCTCCCGCTCACAGCACATGTGTCAGACGTCATCTTTCATGATTCCTGGATCTGGAGTGCGGTTTCCTTGGACCTTTTCGAATATTTGGCCCCCCAACTTATTCTCCCGATGGCTCCTCTCTTGATCTCCTAGAATGACTTGTCAGCTCTTCTAAATGCTATACCAATGCGTCAGCCTACCACTTCTTGCACCCTCTTACTCCTGAAGTTCCTTGGTATAAGCTGGTTTGGTCCAAATTCAGTAGTCCCTGTTGCTCTTTTACTTTGTGGCTTGCTTTCCTTCTGAAATTGCCCACCCGGGATAACCTTTCCTTCCTCTATATTCCTAATCATTGTTCCTTGTGTCTCTCAGCAAATAAATCTGTAGACCACTTATTCTTTGCCTGTCCTTTCTCCATAACTATTTGGACCCATTGTCTTTCCCATTTCAACTTGCCCGCTTTCCACTATTCCATTCTTCCCTCTATCCTTTCCTGGTTCTTAGCGGGTTCCAGTGCTAACCCTTACTTCCCTATCCTGCTCTCTACCACCGTTTACCACATCTGGAAAGAACGTAATGCCCGAACATTCAAGAATAAAGCCTTGATGGAGGAGCGAGTGCTTTCTGGCATAATCTCCCACGTTAGGAAACAACTTAGACTATACACCGAGAGAAGGTAATTTAGCTTAGTACTTTCTTTCTTATGGGTTATTTGCTCAGTGTTTCTCCAGCTTTCTATTGTAGAGCTCCCCTTTGAGCTCCCCTTTGCTTGCTTAGAGGAACTTCACAATTATTTCTCGACGGCAGTTTTAGGTCTTTTGGGCCTTTATTGTGTTTGATTGTATCAGATCGCTAAGGCTGGCTGTCTACGGGATGGCTTTTCCATGTTTGGATAGGCTTCTCCTTGGGTCATGTTTGATAGTTTCTGGATGTTTATTCTTGTTGTATGTCGGCTGTGTGGACCTTGGTAGCTACTTTTGCTTGTTGTTTTTTCTCTCTTTCCCCTGTTGCAGGCTAATTCTTTAGCTGGTTGAGCTTATGTGACTTAGAATGTGACCTTTTTGTACATATTATTTTTATCATTTATTATTATTTTTGATTTACCAAAAAAATTACTACATTTTTAAATTAAAAATTAAAATTAAAATCAAAGTTATTATTCAATAAATAAATCCAAAATTTTTATTTATTGAAATAATATATAATTTATTAGTCCAATACGACCCAAATATGAACTCTTCAAGATAGTACACACTACCAATGTTGTGAATACTATGTTAGATTTGGTATTAGATTGAATTTTGGTAGGTATTGTATCAATATTGATTAATATTGGGTACCGTTTCGGATAATTTTTCAAATTTACGAAATAATTCCTAAATTTTTTAGAAATTTCACAATATTTCATTGTCATATTGTATTGTTATATTGTATACTATATAAGTTTACATCAACCATATTTCCAAAAATCATAATAATAAATAATAACCACAATTAATATAAAATAAAAATAATTTTTAAATATTTCACATATAAATAATAACCACAATTAATATGAAAAAAGACAATTATCATCGTACAAATATAAAATTAAAAACAATACAAAGTATTTAACATATTGCAAATTCATCATATAATAAATAATAATTACATCAAAATATCCAATAAAATGAATGATAAATATCCTTAACTCTCAAACTAGTATAATTTACAACAAGAGTTCGTGATGAAAAATCAACCAACAAAAAGTGAAACTTGTAATAAAAATATTTACAATTGTATTACATATATAGAATTTAATATATATATCAAATATAAGTAAAATTTAAAGAAGAAAAAAACAAAAACCTAGAACTTCATTCAATAGTCTACAGGAGGATACTCGTTATAACCACACTAACCACAGTTATCATTTGGTACAAAATTCTTATTATTGAGAGGAGTCTCATTATCATCATCATCATTCAAATTCAATGCATCAAATGACATATAAATGCTTTTTCAACCAAAATTATCTTCCAAGTCATTCACATCTATCAAATCTAGTTCCTCAAAAACCTAATATGCCAAAAAATCGATATTATCAATAGAAATTGGATATGTTGAACTACTTGTGCTATTAAAACTCCTAGTAACCAATAAAATTTAATTATTATAAAATTATAAGAAATTAATAATGATAATAACATACATTTCCCGAAGCTTTAAATTATAACAAACGAATACCAAGTCATTCAATATCTTGTTCCAATTTATTCCTTTTCTTTGAATGAATGAATTCAAACGTGCTCCAGTTCTGTTCACAACCTGTTGAACTCACACATTAACTTAAAATTTGAATTGCAAACTTTTGTAATTATGGAACATCACTTCCGAATTGATCCCACCAAGAAACTACAAGTTGGAAGATAGGAAAAAGTAGCGTTACAAACAAAATAAAGTGATAATTAATTTTCAACAAATAAGAAAAAGGGAACAACTAAAACTTGGAGAAAGTTTTACTCTTTGTCGAATAGCAATCGACAATCCAAAATCCTCATAAGATAACTTATAAAGCTCTATGTGTGAGCTTAAAAGATCTTACATCATTTCATAGCCAACAATTGTTGTAATAGTGAATAACATTCCTCTACTAACTTTAACTTTTTTTTTAAATTAGGTTTGAAATATACATTAGGATTCAAAAATACCCCAGCTGTAAAAAATGGAGAAGAAAGTTGTCTTATTCATCTCTCATTGATGATTGCAAGATGTGGTGTGTATAAAAAAGGCCTATGTTTCAAATTGACCTTGATTGTTTCCTTCGCCCTTTCCATAGCATTATAAAAACATCTCATTGTTGCCTTTGCTTCACTATCAGCTAAGCGAAGCACCCTCATTAAAGACTCAAATAACAAATTGGCATTGAGACAAAAATTCTTTATCTTCCAGTATAATTATGGAAACTTCCACTCCAGCATTAGACCTAGCATACTAAGATGCAACTCACTTATCACTTGTAAACATTTGTCTTAACTCTTTTTTCATCGTAACAAAAGACTGAAGTGATAAGAAATTTGTTGCAAATCTTGTCATAGCAAGACGACATAAATTCCTACCATTATTAAATTCCTTTCTCATTAAGTTCAACACCCATGTATGATTACAAATGAACTTGGTCACCTTTTTAGCTTTTTGCATAGTCTCATCAATAATAGGAAAATGCCTAGGATCTCTTATATTCTCCAACATTAGGTCATTGCAATATGTAGCACAAAGAGTCCAAAAAAAAGAATTATACTTATTCTGTAACCTTCTTCCTACCGCTTTATAAGCAGCATCATTGTCAGTAATGAACTGAATAATATTTTCTGGCCCTACTTCATTCACAACTTCATCAAATATCTCAAACAAAGTATCAGTATTTCTAATCAAGCCAGATGCATCAATAGACTTAAAAAACATTTAGTCATTTACAGAATAAACCAAAAAAATAATAAGTTCTTGTCTCCTATTTTTCCAACCATCATAGATAATTGAATACCCAAAAGTAGCTCAATTTACTCTTCTTTATGTCAAATAACTTCTCATGTTAGAAATTAAACAACTAAAAAGTTTACCTGTTAAGTCATCAATCGAAGGGGCTTTGTATCTCAAACCGTAAGAGGCCATTACATCCACTATAGGTTGATAATAATAAGACTGAGAAGCATTGAATGATGAACCTGTATTATACCACCATCTAGCTATTGCCATATCGATATTGTGAGTCACATCTTTTGATTTCGTTACACTACGAATTAAAGGTTGAGCTCTAGGAGTTGTTTGTAATGCAAAAAAATTAGTTATCTGCCTTCTTCTTTTCCTCACATCAGGTCCAAGTGTAACATTCACTTCTTCCTAGGCCAGGGATGGAACACTACCAGTACCACTATCACCTTCAATATTTTTACAATCACCACAAAAACTAACAAACAAACTTTCACTATCAATTTCAAAATTCAACCTTTCCTTTCTATCTTTCTCATGTCAATATTCTTTAAGCAATGTTTTCATTTGTCATTTCACATCATGACTTACTTTTTTTACAGGGTTCTACATCTCCTTTAACCCCAGCTAAATACTTTTTCAATCTGTTGATTCCTCCACCTTTCAAATGCTTGTTACAAAACAAGCGAATTATATGATTCTTCATGCCTGGAACCAATGTAACATGAGCCCAAGCTGGATCATTATATCTTCCTGGAGTAGTTTGATCAGGAGTACTTGAACTTCCTTCCATTTATTTGAAACAAAAATGAAGATATTAGTTTTGTAAGAAATTGCTAACTGTTAAGTCCTTCATGAGGCAATGTAGCATAAATAATGTCTTTAACTCTTTATATTAAGCCTAAAGAAGTAAAGATTCATGAAACTAGAGAAAAATTCAAAAATAGATAGACTTTCCTATTGGAGGTAGTAAATTCATGGTAAATTTAAAATCGAAGTATCATTCAAAGATTTAAGATGATGGCTCAACGAATCAAAAAATTGAAGTCATGACTTAAACATCCTTAACTTCACTTAGCATGTTCATCTTTATTCTTGTTTTTTCAAAAATATGATTATTGTCATCGACTTCCTTGCCTTTAATAAATATCTTGAAATAGAATGCATAAGTTGAGTAATTTTTTCGTTAAGATGAGCTAAAAAAAATTCACACTTATTCGAAGATATAATGTCAAGGTACTACAAGTAAGATAAAAATGGAATAATAAGAAAATAAGATTTTGAATATGCAAAGACTATTAGATGGATTAATTTTAGGGAAAATAAAGGTGAATATGCAAAAGACTTGAATCCTTGATGAGATGAACTAATTTTGGGATAAAGATTAAAGATAACTTAGAGATATAAATTTTAACTTTTTTGTTACTTTCTACACAAAAATTACAACTACAAAACTTGTGTAATTCCTCTTAGGCTTTTCTACAAGACGACAACCAAATTATTGTTATACTCAATTAATTATTTACCCAATATCTAAGTACCATTTCATTAATTTTAAGAATATGTCAATTAATTATTTACTTTGAATTCTTTACAAATTACATTCTCAGCTTTAAAGTTTTAAGTTAAGTTGAAAGACTTTCTAACTTTTAAATCATGCATGATGCATGCCGTGCATTTCAAAGTTTCAATGACCAAAAAACTTAAGATAAATCAAGATATCAAGTATCATCAACCAAACCACAACAATGAACCAAAACCAAACTCCTTTCATTCAATTCCAAATCCAATCCAGTATCCAACCAACGACAAATCACAAATTCATTCCAACTTCCAAGTCCAACCCATTCACAATCACAACACAAATGTAATTTAGCAGAAAAAATTCAATTGAAAAGTGAAAACACACCCAAACAAATTCACAATCCTTTTTCTGGTCAGGTTGGGTTTAGATCTGGTATTATACCAAATCCGACAGTTGCGAATGCGTGGAGGACAAGAGGAGAGCAGTCAATGGTGGTGTGGTGCGGTGGTGGTCCTCGTAGAGGAGGGCTGAAACCTGATGGAGGTTGGATGAGGCTCAGTGGTGGCAGGTTCGTGTGGCGGAGGAAGATCCAAAGATGACAGTCGTGTAGTGCGGTGGTTCATGGTTGTCTTGTCGCCTAAGAGGGAGGAGCACTACCGGAGATGGAGAGGAGAATAAGAGAGAGAGAGTGGAGATAGGATGAGAGCGTGAGATAGAGAGAGGACAGAGGCGTGAGGTAAATCAAAGAGAGAGAGAGAAAAAAATCAAATTAGCAAAGGATGAGTGTAGGCATCAAGGTGAGGGATTTAAGGTTTTTTTTTTGTTTTTTGTAAAACAGTCCTCATATTTATAAAAATTATGGTACCAACCGGTATATAACTGGTATTTTGAATACCGGCTAGTACCAACCAAAAACACCCGATACTGGTCGGTACCTACGACCAATACCAAAACCTTAGATATTGTTACATTTTTTGGCTGGTAAACAATACGCACCACCTTCAAGGGTTTTTTTTTTAATTTTAAAGAAATTATATTACTCAAAACGAAACAAATATCTACAATGTACTACCCTAAGATAGGGGAAGAAATTGAAAACAGTCACAAACAGAGGCAATCCTGAATGACCTCGTCAAAACCCACCCAAAAGCAACCCTACCCTCTACACATGCCAACGCCTACGCATATCCAAGCTCATGCTTACGTGTGTTCTAGATGTAATAAGAGCCTCCCTAATCACATTAACAATTAAATCCGCCAGTTCATACTTCGACCTCGCCTGCTGCTTATAAATTCGATGATTCCTCTCCCTCCATAAATGATAAACTACTAGCTGAAACGACGTCCGGATTATGAGACCGTCTCTTCGTCCAGCTCGAGTTTCCCTAATTATGAGATCCAAAACCACGCTCCATTCATAAGAAGACAGAAACAAACCAAGCAAATATACAATTCGAGTCTAAATCGCTTTGGAATAAACATATTCAAAAAACAAATGGTTCCGACATTCACCAAATTATTGCAAAGCACACACATCGGGTCAAAGCTACCAAACCACCTATCTTTCGTACGCAACCTATTTTTAATCGCCAACCACACTATAAACGCTGCTCTAGGACAAAGAACTTGATGCCAAACCACCTCAGCCCACCTGATCTCCTCTAGACTCCCTCTACCAATGGCATGGGCTGATTTAGTTGTGAAAACCCCCTCTGATTAATTGATCACAGCTGTTTATCCTGAATCGACGTGAGCACAACCCCATCCATGTAATGATCGAGGATATGGCCGAATCGACAGTTTGGCATTTGCTCCCTCCACCGAACCACCCATGCAACTGACGCTTCTTTGGGAAATCGATTCCTAAATCCAGACAAGTCATTTCTCAACCATAACGGGCTGAACCCATTATCATACTAGAAGCTTACCCCTTCACCATGGCCAATTTGCTAAGTAATGAGAGGGTAACACAACTCGCGAAATTGTAATAGACTTTTAAACATCCATGAATGATCAATCCTCGGTTGGATTTGCCAGAAACTTTGCCCGAGAAGACGATAGGTCTGCACCCATTTCACCCACATGGCCTCCTGATCCACAAATAACCACCAAATACGTTTCAGCATCAACACTCGTTGCATCTGCGCAACAGAAATGATTCCCAATCCCCTTTGCTTTTTAGGTACCACGACATCACTCCACCTGACTTTCACCCCTTTACAGTTGCCATGTTTACCCATCCAGAGGAAGGCTTTCAAGATGCGATCCAGTTCTTTAACAACACATTTAGGAATAATAACATGGGCCGCCTAATGAATATGCATGTTGTTCATCACTGCTACTATTAAGGTAACCCTCGTCGCAAAAGAAAGAAATCGATGCTTCCAAGCGTTGATGCGATGTCTCAATTTTTCTAACGAAGGAACAAAATCCGAATATTTAGGTTTACCCGAAGTAATCGGCACTCCTAGATACCTGAACAGATGGGATTGAAGAGGCAGCCCCGCCAAACTATTGAGTTGCTTGCGATTAGCAACATCGACAGACACATAAATGCCACTCTTCTGGGCATTCATGCGCATGCCCGACCACCGAGAGAAGGTGTCCATCAAGTTTAGGATTCAACTAATCACTTGAGCATCAGCCTGACAAAGCAAAATCACATCATCCGTATATAATAGATGAGACAACTGCAGCTCCCAACATCGATGATGGTATTGAAAAAGCCCGTTGCATTGTGTCAATTTACACAAGAGCCTAGACAATCCTTCCATAGCAAGCGTGAACAAATAAGGGGACAGAGGATCCTATTGTCGGGTCCCTCTATGAATTCGAAAAGGCTTTGTCAGAATACCATTAACCAAAACACTGAGAGAAGGAGTGTGAATACACTGTGCAATCCATCTGCAAAACCGAGGCGGGAGACCAATACCTAGCATGCAATCCGTCAAATATCCCCAACCAATTGTGTCATAAGCCTTGAAATGATCTATCTTCATAGCACAACTATCAACCTTCTTTCCAGAATTATACTCCCTCATCAATTCCTGCAATAACAAAATATGATCCCCAATACTCCGCAGGGGAAGAAACGCGCCTTGAGCAGGATTGACAATCGCAGTCAAAATATCCTTCAAACGCACTGCCAAAAGAGATGCAATCACCTTGTAGAATGTATTGCAATAAGATATCGGGTGGAAGTCGGTAATTCGGTCAGGTCGTTCCTCCTTAGGGATGAGACAGATATAGGTGGAATTAATTTCCTTCAGCATCTTCCCCAAGGAGAAGAATTCTAACACCGCGTCCGTGAACAATTACCTCATGATATGCCAAGTATGTTGAAAAAAATCGTCCGAAAAACCATCCGGGCCCGGTGTTTTAGAACTATACAGCCGAAATAAAGCCTCCTTTATTTGTAGGGCAGTGAAAGGGGCGATAAGCATATCAGTGTGTTCCCGGCTCTAAATACAATTCAACACATCCCGAACTCCAAAACCATTGCCCGAGTCCACATTGGTGCCCATAATCTGAGCCAAAACTGCATCTTGTCCTTTCACCATGTGACCCACTTCAGCAATCAACTCCGTAATGGTGTTGGTATTACGACGACCAAGAATGGCAGCATGAAAAAATTTCGTATTGGAATCGCCCTCCTTAATCCAAGTTTGCCGGGATTTCTGCTGCGCAATGGAATCGGACAGCTTTAGCGCCTCCTGGTAATTATAAAGGCACTCCACCTCAAGAGCTCTAAGTTGATCATTCTAGGGCGCAAGGTAGCAATTTTTCTGGACTTCAACCAACCTATTACCCAACTCATAAATATCCCGAGTACGCTTCAAACTAAACTCCTTAATCGCTTTTTTGGCCAACCTCAACTTTTGCATCAACTGGAAAGCTTTGTACCCCTGAAACTCATTCCGCCAAACCTGCTCAAGCATTTTCATAAAACCCTCCAACCGAAGCAAGCCATTAAAGAATGTAAAGGGAGCCCCAGGCCTACGACCTTCACAAGGCTGCTGAATAATGATAGGAGAGTGATTCGAACATCCAGGTTCACCAAACACCACCGAATCATTAGGAAAGGTGCGTAACCAATGCTGATTTACCAGAGCCCGATCCAATTTTTTCCGAATGTACAAGTTACCTTTCTATTTGTTCTCCCAAGTAAACCACCTACCACGACCTCTAAGATCAACAAGATCAGTCTGCAAAAAAAAGTGTTCAAGTTCATGACCTGTTCCACCGTGAAAAGCCACACCATCCTCAACCTCCGTCGAATTGTGGCAGCAATTGAAATCCCCGACAACTAACCACGACATAAGCAAACCACGCTGGAAGTCCTGTAATTCACTCCATAATGCTGACCGTTGGAAAGCAAAGTTAGAAGCATACACCAAAGTAATCACGACTTGTCCCTTGCCAAAAATCTGACACTGCATATGTATGAACTGATCTCCCATCTTAAGTACTTGCACTGCCACTTTATGCATATTAAACCAACACAAAATCCTCCCATTATAATGATGAGCATGATTGGAGAGGTAGCTCCAATGAGGCCCCAAAAACCCTACGCCCCTACGATCCGAAGTATCTTTTATTTTTGTTTCAAGAAGACCTACCAAAAAAGGATAAGTATCCTCAACTAGCTGCTTGACCATCAGCTTCTTTTGGGCAGCATTCAGCCCCCGCATATTCCATACTAAAATCGTTATATTAAAAAAGGAACTCCGAGGACATCACCCCTTTGGATTTTTTCTTATTAGGTTTCTTCTTAACAATAGTTGTCTTAACAATTTCAACAGATGGTGGACTAAGCACCCTCTACTCTACCTCCATCCTAGTCTCAATCCCCACACTGGAACCATTTTCAGCTAAGACCTCACCCACTTGCTGGGTAACCGCGTCCAAATGTGTCCCCTTGTTCTCAATGGCCAAGCCCTCATCCACAACCAATGGAGATTGTACTTGAGAAGGAGGAGAGGAGCTAAGTTTCCCCAATACCTCCCGAACCACTACACCAGCAGCACATACCCCAATAACCTCCGGACACGAACTACTCCGAAGAGGCTGTTGAATGATCGCAGGGGCCCCAGCGCTAGATGCACCCCTGATGACCACAACATCATTTTGTTCATCCTGCCCCATCGACTGTAAGCCCATACTACCCGGAGTCGGACATTGACACTCAGGAGGCAGAACCTGTTCCTCCGTGAGTCTGTCAACTTGGTCCAAGTCACCATGCCAATAAGATTTAAACACTCTCCCCGTAGCAACCCACTGACGACCTCCCACCTTTGGCTTCCACGGATAGGACAATGTAATCCGAGCACAAAGAAGCTCCCTATGGTCACCCAGTCTTTTAATGGACAAACTCTCTGACAATTCAGCGTCCTTTGAAACCTCAATGCAAATCATAGCATAGCCTATACGATCCATCGCTGCTATCTGCGCATCAATACATAGGGGTTTACCTAACCCACTCGCCAAATGGCTCAGTCCCTCAATCGTCCAATATTCCATCGGGAGATCGTGAAAATGGACCCATATCGGAATGACATCGATAGCATCCCTGTCAACCCCCAGACCTGGTCTCCACTGTTGAAGAAATAGAGGTTGGTCCCCAATATGTCAGGGCCCTAATTCAAGAATTTTCCCGAGATTTGAGTTCGGAGAAAACTTGAACAGTACCGACCCATCTCCCCGGAGCATAGTCTTTTCAAATCCCTTTTTCCCCCATCGACTACGTGCCCATGCACTTACCACCGGGAATGCGATTCTCTTAGACTAGAAGAAGCCGACCAAAGCGTTTGACCAGGCTTGAGCTCCAGCCTGCAGCAACTCCACCGGCGGGGAGACTATCCCATCCTGAAGAACATTCGAGTAGAAATGCAACTTACCGACGCTCTTCGGTTTGCCCACCAAGTCGCGCCAAGCTCCACGCCCACCCGGAGGTGTCGCCCGAATCTCTCCTTCTTCCAACGCACGTGAAGCCGACGTGCTACCATCAGCCACCGTCGACGGCAGAGGGGGAAAGGGCCCCATCGACAAAAATGGTTCACCCATGACTAGGTTGACCATCAAGTGTCCAAAAAGGGACCTTGGAAAAGAAGGAAGAGGCTAAGGTCAAAGGTCAAGGACAAAGGCAGTCAAAAAAGGACAGGGGTTAGAAAGGTAAAAACCAATAAGAAGTGGGAAAATAGGGGAAGAGAGAAGGCAGAGCATTCAAAAAAGAGAGAGAGCAAACTCAAGCAACGGGTTTTTGCCCAACCAACCACCTTTAAGGGTTGATATATTATTAACATTAAATAGTGAATAGCAGTCACATGGATCAGTTCAATGCATGTGAGCTCAAGACCTTTGATTGGCTTAGGTCCTGAATACATAGTTGGGCAACACAATAATCTTTCCCACGATTAATTATTTAATGTGGATGCTAGGTTACTATTGTTAATGTCACAAGACATTTTACCCCATTTATGTTTCAAGAGCATGTTTTAAGCATCCAAGATTCAACATTATCCCACTTTAGATTATCTCAGCATTCATCTACCACATTCATGCCAAAACATGGACTCGTTGATTTCTGTAGTAAGTATACTTTAATTATAAGTTCAAAATATGAGGTAAAAGATGCCACCTATCTTCATATTACATAGTTAATTAATATGTAGTGCATAGTTTCAAGAAGATTTGCAGGAGGAAAAGGTTAGAGAGTAACTCCAATATTTTAGTCAAGTTCATATGAGCAATTTTATTCAAGTACTGGAAAAACTATAATAACTAATTGTTTAAGGTAAAATACATAGGATTCTTCTATAATTGAAGAAATTAAAAAAAATCTATGAATTTTTACAATTATAAAAAATTTCTTTCTAATTTTTATTTTTTTAAATTTCTCTTAAAGTTCAGTTTAAAAATGAAGACGAAATTCATGTAGCATGAACATCAAATATAGACTAATCAAATATCATTAATACGAACACCTAACTCAACTTTTAAACCCGACCTGAACAGATTAAATTTGACACACATATATTTTGTCATTATTTTTTATCCTAAATCTAAAAGTAGGTTTTTTTTTGAAAAACTAAAAATTATAAATAATTTTTTTTCAAGAATTTTAAAGATTAGAGAAGTTTTCTAAGATTTAGAGATTTATCTCTTTTACCTAACTGATTAATTTAAAAGTAAAAAAAAATCATTTAAGAATCTTAGGTATAAATTGTCACATTTGTATGTCAACCTAATAAAAATACTATCTCCAACAACCATAGGCATGAAGTTTCAATTGAATCCAACTCAAAGATTATTCACAAAACATCACTATCGTTAGTTGCACATTAGTTGCTAAATATTGGGGGGAGACACGAATGCCAAGCATTGAGTGTATACATGAAATATGATATCTTTACTAGTTGCTCAATAAACAATAGAAAAGAATAGACAGCTCAACAAATACTCTGTTGTAGTTGTCTTCCTTAAGTTTCTATGTCAAATAATCAAAATTAAGGGAATTAGACTTCAACAGGATTTACAGATCGAAGAAGATGGGAAAGGAACATAAAAATCTAGCACTTGCTGCAACAATTGTGTGCCTAGTTGTTGCACTTCTTCACACACTATCATCTCCATTTGAGTCATGTAAGTTCATTAGCAAATATTGATAGTTAGGCCAATGATGTGATAAGCAATATGTATTTCTCTGGTGACTTGGCTTTGTTTGAAAATGAAGGGAAACTAAGATTAACAAATGGGAGAGATCCTGTTCATGGAGAAGATGCCTATGCAGAAGTGAAAGAGGAAGAGCATATACAACCTTTAAGAAGATTAGTAAGAGGTGAATTCTCCTTCCATTAACACCATAATAATTGTTTCTTCAAATAAAATTTAGGACTTTCATTTTGACTACAGGTGAAGACAGAATTCAACTTGAAACAACAGGTTTTTCCTGCCATTCTGATCTTCACACAGACTTGTGTGTTGCAAACAAACCAGTCAGGATAGACAACAATGGATTATCGGTTTATATTACAGGCTTTGAAGCCAAAGATGAACAGAAAATACGGCCATACGCAAGAACCGATGATCCGACTGCCATGGAAAGAGTTACTGCTCTTCAGATAATTCACGGAAACAGTACACCACCGCCTTGTCATTACACGCACAACGCCCCTGCAATGATTTTCTCGTCAGGTGGCTTCACAGGAAACCTTTTCCATGAAATTAATGAGGTTATAATCCCATTGTTCCTCACAAGCCGCCATTTCCAATCCCACCTACATTTTGTCATCACTGATTTCAAGCCTTGGTGGGTCAGTAAATACAACAAGATTATATCCTACTTGTCTCATTACAAGGTCATAAATCCTGCCGCTGATACAGATATTCATTGCTTTCCAGGAGCTGTTATAGGACTGATGTACCATGACAATCTAGCCATAAATAGAACCGAAATTCCTGGAGGTTACTCAATGTTTGACTTCAGACATTTTCTCAGACAATCATACAATTTGAAGATCAAGCACGTCTCGGAAATTGAAAAACCGGTGCTTGTCCTGATATCTAGGCGCAAATCCAGAAAGTTCCTGAATGAAATTGAGATGGTGGAAATGATGGAGGAACTAGGATTTCAAGTCATAACCGCGAAGCCTAACAGGATGTCAAATTTAGGTAAATTTGCAGAGGTACTCAACTATTGTAGTGTCATGATTGGAGCACACGGAGCTGGTCTAACAAACGAGGTATTCTTGCCCGATGGCGCAGTAATGGTGCAAGTGGTGCCACTGGGGCTAGAGTGGGCGTCAGCAAGCTACTATGGTGATCCAGCAACAAAGATGGGAATAAACTACTTGGAGTACAAAATTGAAGCAGAAGAGAGTACTCTATTGGATCAATACGGTCGCGATCATCCAGTAATTGCTGATCCTAAATCCATATTCTTGCAAGGATATTATGCTGCCAGGTCTGTTTATGTTGATGGTCAGAACATGAGGATTAACGTTGTGAGGTTCAAGGAGACACTTGTTCAAGCAATGAAACTTGTTGGACGATAACTTGGAATTAGAGACACCATGCTGCATGATTTGTCTTGGAAGTACGATGCAATTCACAGTCGAGCAATTCAGAGCAAGGCATGGTACCAAATAGTCGATCGTCCCAGGAACATCATGTAATTTGGAAATGTATTTCTTTTGTAAGAACCACTAGTTGAAAAATCCAAACCAAAAGTCCAGAAACACAAGGTGATTCTCTGCAAGCCAAAAATATCAATCAAGTGAACGTTGTAGCAGGGAAATTTCCAGTGCATAATAGAAGGTCATGTTGATTAATTTACAGGTAAAAACATGTAATGTGTTAGTAATGTCGTTGTTCATAGTTCTAAATGCTATTGCTGTAAAGGTGCAAAATAATCATGCCCTTTATATATGATACAGCTTTTAAGTATTGTTATTTTGAGTCTTAATTCCTTTTTGTTATGCACAATTTTTAGTTAAATTTAAGAGATTTCCTTATCTTTTGTATTAAGGTATTTTTTGTCAGATTTAGAGTTAAAAAAGAATTAAAAAATATAAATTGAGGTGTAGATAGAGAAATAAAAAGAAATTAACAACAATAATCGATGGTCGTGTCTTTTCCAAAGTTTTGTGCTTTCTTGCCTGGGTTTGCTTCGATGGAGTCTGAAGAGATGCATAGGATCAACGAACAATGTCATCATATGACAATTGATGAGCCGGAGGAAGAAGGGGTGGTTATTGATGCAGGGGATATTGACGGCGTGATCGATGTTCGCTGGAGCTTGGTCGGCAGTTTTCTGGCGAAGAAACCAATTCATGCGCCGTCGATGAAGGATACTCTGGCATCCCTGTGGCGACCTGTCATGGGGGTTTATATAAAGGATATCGACCCTAACAGATTTATATTTCAATTTTTTCATGAAAGGGATATGCAAAGGGTCCTTGATGATGGACCATGGACGTTTGACAATCAACTTTTACTGCTTAAAAAATTTTGGGCGACTGATCAGCCGGAGTCTGTGGTTTTGTCGAAGGCTGAATTTTGGGTGCAGGTTCACAAGCTTCTGGTTGGTTTTATGTCTGAAAAAGTTGCCCAATCGATAGGGAGTTTTTTAGGTGATTTCGTCAAGTCTGACCCAAACAATTTCACTGGCATCTGGCGTAACTATATGCGAATTCGTGTAGCGATGGATGTTAGCAAGACCACCAAACATGAGATGAAGATTAAGAAACAAGGAGGGGATTGGATTACTCTGGGCTTTAAGTATGAAAGGTTACCTACTGTTTGTTTCGTGAGTGGCCTGTTAGGCCATACTGAAAAATTTTGCAAGCTAGTTTACGAGGCATCTGACGGAGTTGTCCCAAGGAGGTTTGATGAATCTATTCGTGCTAGTATGAGACGCTCACAACCCGCGATGGGCAGTCAGTGGCTTCGTGAAATGCCACCACGAGGTAGCTTTTCGGGGAGTATGGGGGAGATGAGGACGGTGACGATGGTGGGGGAGATGATGCCGGAGGCGATGGCAGTTGCAAAAATTGATTATGGAAGGACCGCGATTTCTGGAAGCTATAAGGCAAATGGAGATCATGATGTTGCTTTAACTGTTAAGAGTGTATCTGGGAGTGGGAAAGGTAAGGAGATCGTGGAGGATTATGGTGAGAAGGAGTCAAACATGGCATTAATAAGGGTCGATGATGGGGTGGTTGTTTTGGATTCAAAACGTAGGCGTACGGTGGAGACCAGGAGTGTGGAGGGGGAGGCCCATGGCCTGAGGATGTCCATATGACTTCAGTGCTTGTGGACTCAAAAAACTCATTGTTGGTGGGACCTGTGGATCAAGCCCGCCTATCATCATGAGTTGTATAAGCTGGAATTGTCGTGGGATGGGTAACCCACGTGCAATTCGTTTTCTTCGGGACATGGTTTCCGTCAAAAAACCCAAAGTTTTTTTTCTTATCGAAACTATGTGTCATAGGGAAAAGTTGGATCGCGTTAGAATTACATTGGGCTTTGAAGGCTTGTTTTGTGTTGAGCCCAACGGTCATAGTGGAGGCTTGGCGTTGTTCTGGAAAAGTAAGGATGATGTTCGGTTGCTTGGGTATTCCCGTAGGCACATTGACGTTGAAATTTGTATCCAGGGGATGGATGGCTGGCATCTCACCGGTTTCTATGGAGAACCGAATCGAAATCACAGGGAGGAGGGATGGCGCTTGCTTCGGTGCCTTGCTGCGAAATCGACTCTGCTATGGGTTACGATTAGGGATTTCAATGACATCCTCCATCCATCAAAAAAACAGGGAGGTAATCCTCAGCCCGATCGTCTAATGATGGGTTTTAAGGAGGCGGTAGCGGATAGTCAGTTGGTTGATTTGGGTATGCAGGGTTATGGTTTTACCTGGATTCGGGGTAACGAGGCCGCGAGTCGGATTGAGGAAAGGCTTGATCGAGCGTTGGCCTGTTCTCTTTGGATTCGGAAGTTTCCCCGTTATAAGGTGAGTAATTTGGAAGTCACATCATCTGATCATTACCCCATTTTTCTGGAGCCTATTACTGTCTCAGTTCGAGTGGGTGTTAAAAGGTTTAGGTTTGAAAATGCGTGGTTAAGGGATTCCCAATTTCTTTCTGTTGTAGAGGACGTGTGGAATCGAAATAAGGGGCTTTCTTTAAGGGATAAATTGAAAATATGCAGCGAAACACTTGTCACTTGGGGGGAAGACGATAACAGGGCAATTTAGGGAGAAACTCAGTAGCTTAAAGGTTGATATGAAGAGGGCGCGTAGAGGAGAAGAAGAGTTGACAGAGGCTGATTTTTGTCAGTTTCAAGAGTTATATCATGAAACTCTTAGATAGCAGGAGATTTTTTGGAGACAAAGGGCCAAAATGTTGTGGCTTCAAGATGGGGACTCAAACTCAAAGTTGTTTCATGCGGTTGCTTCTAAAAGGAGGAGGAAAATCAAATTACTCAATTCAAGGATCAAACAGGAGTGATACGGGACTGGAATTCGGGGCTGGCTGACATTGTTGTGGATTACTTTAAGGATTTGTTTACAGCAACTACGGTGAGTACAGGTACTGTGGCTATACTCTGTTGCCGTCAGTTTCTCAAGATCATAATGACATGTTGCTAAAACCTTATACAACAGAGGAGGTAAAGTCTGCGGTGTTTAGTCTCCACCCCGATAAAGCTCCTGGTATGGATGGAATGAATGCAGCTTTTATCAGAATTGTTGGCATATTGTCGGGGAGGAGGTCATACGGGACTGTCTTCATTTTCTTCACAGCTGCTATTTACCTGAAGAGTTGACCAAGACAGCTATTGTTTTAATCCCAAAGAAGAGTTCGCCTGAGATGTTGGCGGATTTGAGACCAATTGCTTTGTGTAACACATTGTATAAAGTCATTACAAAGATGATTGCTAATAGGTTGAAGCAAATCCTTTCTGCTTTGATCTTGGAGAACCAGAGTGCTTTTGTACCATATAGGCTTATCTCTGATAACTTTCTTGTGGCCTATGAGATAAACCATTTTCTGAAAAGGAAGACTCAGGGGGTGGAAGGGAAAGTAGCTCTTAAGCTGGACATGAGTAAGGCATATGATCGGATTGAATGGCATTACTTGGAGGAAGTTCTAATTCGGATGGGATTTCATATAAAATGGGTCAGGTTGATCAAATTATGTGTGTGTTCTGCTCAGTATTTTGTGTCACATGAAGATAAAATGCTTGGGCCTATTTATCCTGAGCGAGGGCTGAGGCAGGGTGATCCTCTTTCGCCTTATTTGTTTATTTTATGCGCAGAGGGGTTGTCATCTATGATCTGAGCAGCTGAGAGTCGAGGTATTATTCATGGTTGCAAGGTGGCTGCTGGAGCTCCTGCTGTCTCACACCTTTTCTTTGCGGATGATAGCTATCTTTTCTTCTCTGCACATCTCCGGGAGGCTGAAGTTATTAGAGAGATTTTACACATTTATGAGTTAGATTCGGGACAGCTTGTAAATTTCAACAAGTCCTCTATTCGGTTCAGCTCTAATACTCCACTTCAGCAGAGGAATGTTATCTCTTCTTGTCTTTCTGTGGACATAGGCGATAGGGCAGCTGATTATTTGGGTTTACCTTCTCTTATTGGAAGGAACAAGAAGGAAATTTTTTCTTTCATTGAACAGAAGGTGTGGAAGCGCGTACAAGGATGGAATAGGACTTTCCTCTCGAGGGCTGGTAAGGAAATTCTCTTGAAGTCTGTTGCCCAGTCTCTCCCTACTTATGCTATGACTGTTTTTAAATTGCCGGTGGGAGTTTGTAAGAAGGTTGAGACGGTGCTTAATTCGTTTTGGTGGGGTACGAATTTAAGACAAAAGCGTGGTATTCCATGGATGGCATGGGAGAAAATGTGTGGGCCGAAGCATATAGGAGGTATGGGTTTTCGGACTTTTCATGATTTTAATTTGGCCTTGTTGGGGAAACAAGTTTGGAGGTTGCTTGCTAATACTTCCTCGCTGGTTGCTAAAGTCCTTAAAGCTCGTTACTTTCCACATAGCACCATATGGGATGCAAAGAGAGGTACCAATCCTAGTTATACTTGGAGCAGTATCTTTTCTAGCATTGATTTTGTTAAAAAAGGATGTAGGAAACGTGTTGGAAATGGGAATACAATTAATGTTTGTACTGATCCTTGGTTGCCAGATGCGGAGAATCCGTGTGTTACTTCGGTTTTGGATGCTTCTTGGTTGAATCTCAGAGTGTCGGATTTGACTTTGCATGATCTTAAACAATGGAATCTGCCTTTAATTTCGGCTTTGTTTAATGAGCGAGATAGAGATTTAATTCTCCAGATTCCTCTGTGCTTACATAGCAGTATTGATTATTGGATTTGGGTTAATGATAGGACAGGTGTCTACTCGGTTAAGAGTGCTTATCGTTCTATTCATGCTGTCCCTCAAGGTTTGGAACCGATCCTTTCTCCTCCACTTTGGAAACATTTTTGGTCAATGAACATCCCTGCTAAGATGAAAAATTTCTTTTGGCATTCGCTAAATGCCTGTTTGCCAATTAGGGCCCTTCTTGTGCCTAAAGGTGTGGATATTTCGCCTGTGTGTCCTATTTGTGGTATTGGGCCTGAATCCATCTCACATATTTTATTTGAGTGCTGTTGTGCCAAGGATGTGTGGTCACTTTCTCATTTGGGTTTATTCCATTCCTTTTCTGTTGTGTTTCCGGAGTGGTTTTCTTTTGTCACACATAATTATACTGATGATGATCAATGTTTGGCTATTTCTATTTGCTGGGCTTTGTGGAAAAATAGGAATAATCTGGTTTGGTATGGCCTTCAACATTCAGCACAATCTATCTTGTTTTTAGCCCGTTCGATGTTGAGGACTTGGAATAACGCCAGGCGACCCCCTACTGCAGCCGCTTGTGCTGTCCCCTCTGCTCCTCTGGTGTGGCAGAAACCACCAGCTGGTTTTATCAAAATCAATACAGATGCAGCTATTTTTAAAGAATTGAGGAAGACAGGTACTGGTTTTGTGGTTCGGAATAGTAATGGTAATTGTATAGCTGCTGGCAGTAATATTTTTTTGGGAGTTTTGGATCCGTCAACAGCAGAGGCTATGGGTATTCGTGAAGCACTAAGTTGGGTTAAAAGGCACAATTTGCATTCTGTTATTATTGAATCAGATTCACAACTGGTTATTCAAAGTCTTCTTTCTCATAGTCGCAATCGGTCGGAGGTTGATTTCATAGTTAATGATTGCTTATTTCTAAGTCATTCCATTAATGATATTCATTTTGGATTTTGTAAAAGGTCTGCGAACTGTGCAGCTCACGCTCTTGCGAGAAATGCTAGTTCTATGTCAGGTCTTGTTTATTGGGATTTATCTTTCCCTGCTTGTATTTCTTCAGCTTTAGCTGCGGACAATGTTTCTTAATGAAGCTTTCTTTGTTTGTTTTAAAAAAAATATATCACCCACCTATTTATTAGCAAAACTCCAAGCTCAAATTTGCCTTTCCTTTGCTCTTAGATTGTCATTCCTTGGTCACCTTCAAATAACCAAGTTCTCATTCAACACAACATTCCCATAGAAATTCATAAAACTTCAAAAATCACAAAAAAGAAATAAACATAAATCAATCTCAAACCTAACCTACCCATAGCCCATCTAGGTTAGAAGAAACCAAAACCTAGCTTAGAAATCCATTAAAAATATCCATCTAGGGTTTTCCCTCTTTCTTTCTACATTTCCAACACAAACCCTAACCTCTATTTAATCCCCTTTTTGAACCTAGCATAAGAAGATGAAAACTTACCTTAGGTTTAGCCCAAATCTTCTTCTTTTTCCTTCTTTCCTTTAGCGTCCACGAAATCTTCTTCTCTTTCTCTTCCCTTCTTCTTTTTTCACGTTTTCCCCCTTTTCTAACTCCTACAATCTGCCTCTTCTTTTTTTAAACAAAACCACACATTACTTGTTTTTCCCTTTTTGCCCTTCATTAAAGTGATCTTTTCATTTTTGCCCTCCTGTTGTCTTGAAAAACTGACATCTTGACTCTTTATTTTTATCAGGTAAATGAAGAAATTTGATGATACTTCCTTCTAGAAAAATGTTCCTCTATGTCTTATCTTTCTAATGACACCAAAAATACTCAATTTGGTTCAGAAATGAAGAGGTTATGGCTAAAACACTTTCAGACTATTTCAAAACCGAGACTCAGCACTACACCTAACTTCACTCCAGAAATTGAACGTCTTAGGGATTGAATTGAAATTCGATTCTTTTAGCTAATTTGTAGCTCCATGTCTCTAGTTTAATTAGGAACAAGAATCACATCATATGGATCTCTACAGATGAAGATAGCACCAAAACACTGAAGCATGTTCTGAATTTTTCAACCTATCCTCTCACTTTGATCTAATCAATCATTTTCAATTAAATCTCAAAATCAATAAATTTTTATGGAGAGGTATAGGAATGTCTTAGAAACCCAACGCTTCAAGAATCAAGTCAATCGAAGGTCGGACAGAAAAATTATAGGCAAAATAGTGGAGAGAGGTCGGGTCAGGGAAACATGACTACTAATGCATGTAAAAATTACATGCATTAGTCGACTAGTCGAAGACTATTAGTCGACTAAGTCGAATACAGTGATAACCTGGAAAACTTTGGTCTTTTTCCTTCCGACAACCCAACTTCCCCAATTCATAACTTCTTACTCAGAACTCCAAATTGAACAAACTTGGTAACAAAGGAAAGCTAAAAGAAAACTCTACAACTTCCATGAAGAGCTTAAGCACCAAATCTGCCTCTAAAGGAGCCAAAAAGTACCTCAAAGTATTTGTCAAATAAACATCATCCTACACAATGACAGAAACTCTAAACATCATAATTCTCTACTCCATTGTCTAAAAATATCATACTTTCTATCAATAGAAAGATAAAAACACAACCTACAGCCTTGGTGAAGACTTAAGAACAAAAACTACCTCTATAAGAGTCAAAATGTCACTCAAAGTTTATGTTCTCAAAAGTCCATCCTAAGCAACATCAAGACTTCAAATAATCCTAACTTCTAGCCCCAATATCAAAAAATGTCATACTTTATAGTGTTAGAAAGCTGGAAATATAAGCTACAATTTTCATTAAGACAACTTTTTCTAATTCCATCTAGATCAGTACAGTTTTGTCATTAAAGTTCTGAACACCATTCCTACACCTAGGAAGGTTTACCAATACAACAACTTTTCATATTCAACCACTACCAAGTCATCCCATACAATTTTCCATTCTTTAACATGTCATACCAAATCCAATAACCAATAGCAATCTCAACAAAGATGGATATGCACATCCTCAATCACTAATATGCCTCCCAACTTCCATTTAAACTCAATATCATCCATAAATAAATTATAGTCCATGATTGATCGTGATCATTAATAACAGAACATATACACATATAACCACTCATCATCAACTTACTACATTCACTACCTCGATCTTATATATCATTGCAAATTCAAGAATTCTCTCTCTTTTTCTTTACTCATAACTAATCACTAACAATTTCTCCTTTAATAGTTCTAACTTCCAATAAAAGTTCAGGGTTTAACAGCTTCCCAATCCATCCCTGCCTCTATCTTTCTGGGATCCACTTGTATGCCTTGTTCAGTTACTATATGTCCCAAAAACACTATTTGATCAAGACAAAATTCACACTTACTGAATTTGGCATATAATTGTTTCTCCCTCACAATCTGCAGTATTATTCTCAAATGTTTAGCATGCTCTTCTCTATTCTTTAAATACACCAAAATATCATTGATAAATACTATCATAAAACTATTTAGGTAGGGCTAAAACACCTTATTCATCAAGGCCATAAATATTATTAGGGCATTAGTTAACCCAAAAGGCATTACTAAGAACTCAAAGTGCCCATAATTGCTCCTGAATGCACTTTTAGGTACATCAGCCTCTGTTATCTTCAACTGATAGTATCTTGATCTCAAATACAGCTTAGTGAATACCCGAGCTCCCTATAACTGATCAAGTAAATCATCAATTCTAGGAAATGGGTACTTGTTTTTCACTATCACCCGATTTAGCCGATTATAATCGATGCATAACCTCAAAGTCCCATCTTTCTTCTTTACAAACAACACTGGAGCTCCCCAAGGTGAAACAGTGAGTCTAATGAACCCCTTTTCTAATAACTCGTGTAACTGATTCTTCAACTCCTTTAGTTTTATAGGTTCCATCCTATATGGAGGAATATATATAGGAGCAGCACCTAGAACTAGATCAATTGTGAACACTGTTTTCTGATCTAGAGGTAAGCTAGGTAACTCAGTGGGAAACACATACAGGAATTCCCAAACCATGGTAATGTCCTGTACATTATGCTCAGCTCTAATATCAATGAGGTGGGCCACATAAGCCTCACATCCTCCTTGCATCAACCTTAATGCACTCACAAATGATATCAACTTGGCTGGCACTACTTGATTAATTCCTCTAAAAATTGCTTTCGGCTGATCAGGAGATTCTAGTACTACCTCCTTGGTATAGTTGTTTGTGATAGCCCAATAATTAGTGAGCCAATCCATGCCTAGGATAATATCTATCTCTCTCAACTGTAGTATAATCAGATCTGTCTCCAACTCTGCTTGATCAATCCGAATCAAGCATCTCTTACAAACCTCTCCTATAACTACAGTACTACCTGTCGGTGTACTCACAACT
>JANZLX010000213.1:39922678-39942329 GCA_025531955.1 Erythroxylum orinocense
AAGAATAATAGTAAGTAGAAAATTAATAATAATAAGAGTAATAAAATTAATAATAATAATAATAATAATAATAATAATAATAATAATAATAATAATAATAATAATAAAATCAACAATAAGAAGAAGAAAATTAATAATAATAGGAATTTAATAAAAATAAAAATAATAATTAATAAAAACAAGGAATTTAATAATAACAAGAATAATAGTCAGTAGAAAATTAATAATAATAATAATAACGACGACGACGACGATGACAATAATAATAATAATAATAATAATAATAATAATAAAGGATATTTTGATCTTTTTTTTTAGTTATTCCTTTGTTATTTTAAGTTTATATTTTTAAACTAAACACTGGCATAGAAATTTTTTAGCAGCAAACTAAACAAAGTAAAACTCATTCTATTATATTCCTCGTCTTTTTATTCCTAAGAATAATTATTCTATTTTTATCTATTTTATCCTTTAAATCAAACAGGCTGTAAAGTTTTTTAATTATCTTATGAATCTTAGTAAACATTTGAAATAACAAATTAGAAATACTTCATCTAGTTAACCCTTATAATTATTTATCGATATTCTATCTAAATTTTTATTAAACAATATCTTTAAAAAATAGAACAACGAAGCAAGACAAGACAATATCTGTGGTTATATTTAATTTAGTTAAGTATTCTTCCTGATGGGGGAAACAGAGGCCCAGCGTGGTTTCAGTGGCTGCCTTAAAGTCGAGTTTTTCACTTTTCATTATTTTGCTTTCTCTGTTATACTCTGTTTCCACCAGGTTTAAAGGTAGAGTTTACACCGTGAACAAGACAGGAGTTTCTGGTGGAGACCTACATAGTAGTGCTTCTAGACAGCGACGGAGAGGGGTGCCGATGATGATGCGAGACGTCAACTCTCTGGCTTTTGTGGACAACTCTGCGATCTCCAGCATCCTGACAAGCCCACACAGACCTTTGCTAGGCGTCACTCACGTGGCGTTTCTTGCTTTCCGCAATCTTTCTTATCAGTATTCTTACTATTCTTATTATTACTAGTATTATTATCTATATTTTTCTTCTTATAATATTTTAATCTTATTATTTTATTATTTTATTATTATTATTATTATTTTTACAATTTTTATTAGTATTTTAGTCTTTTCTTTATTAATTATTATATTCATTATATACCATTTGTACTTTATTTTTTACATATTTACTTTTTCAACATGTTTCATTATTATCCTTGTTACAATTGTATTTGGGTTTACTGAAAATAACGTCTCTACAATATAGAGGTAAGGTTGCGTATTATTAGACTCTTTCATACCTTGCTTCAATGCGAAACTTCGAGGTATGATGATGATGATGATTCTTCCTATGAGTTAATGAATTGTGACGTAGCAAATTATCAACCCTTAGTTGCTACAAAGATTAAAGACTTAGTAGTCATGTTTTCACTATTTAATTTAGTAATCGATGATTTTAATCAACAAACTAATCAACGCATTAGCATAACATGTAAGAATAGAAGAATAATCCAATATCTAAATAAATAAAACGATTTGCATTAAAACTCAAAAATCTCATAATACACAAAGTTCTAAGAGTCTCAATTCCTTTCAACTAAGAAAAATAAACTCAACCAGTAAAGGTCATATTTTGTCTCCGATTTCTATTGAAGAAAGGAAGCACAGAAAATAATGAAGAAGATGAAGCGAAAAGTCATTCTCCTCCTCTTCCTCGAAGCCAAATATATATGTGTGTGTGTGTGTGTGTGTGTGTGTTTGTGTGATATGATATGTATCACCCTTTAGGTCAATAATTAAAAAATTCAACCAATTTGTTCGATTTAAGCATAAAAATCTTAAACCGTCCAATTTTTTGGTTCAATTTTCAACTTTTCGGTTCTATTTATTTTAATAACTCTTGTTGTTAAAAACCAATCAATTTATTAATAATCGATTAATTTTTATTAATTAATAAGTTCTTATAAATAAAAAATTAATTAATTTTCATTTAACAACCTTTTTTTCAATTAAATTTGAAATTCTTCAATGGATAAGGATAATTCTCTTTTAATCATTTTTCAAATTCTTTAACTTTATCAATCTTTATTCGATTTTTATGACAGTCTAACTTCTTGTTTTACCAGTTTAACTTTCGGTCTAATTTTTAAAACATTATTTTAGGTGAATTTTACCTCTTTATTTTAATTCTTTGACCTAAAAATTTCATCTCACATATTTCTCTACAAATTTGGTCATAATAAGATTTAAAAATCTTAGAAACTCTAAACTATTTAATTGTAAATTTGAATTATGTAGCCTATAACTGTTAATGAATGTGCCCATATCTAGTTGTCGAGAACACTATTGTTAATTTTCTCCCACTTATTTAAGAAAAATTGAGCATTTTAATTCCTTTTAACTCCAAATCTACTAAATAAATAAATAAATTCTTTAAATTGAACCAAAAATTGCGCCTAATAAGAGAAAATTAAAATTCAAAATATCAATTTCTAACAGCTCTATCATTAATTTCTAATAGCTCTATCAATAAAACTTTCACATACTACGAGATAAATTTATGGAAGAGATCTTCTGGCACAGAATTAGAACTGGGTTATAGGCAGAGAAGATCCCATCTCGCATCCTTCAGTGCTCGTATGATCAACATTACCAAAGGCTTTATGCTTCCTTATTCTTTCTATCACATCCCATCATGTCCTTCACTTGCAGTTGCAACTTTAACTCGGAACATACAAATTTCTCGTTATTTAAATATTATTCAACTACAATCGAACTACTACACAGGAACAATTCCTCTGTTCTACTCCCTTTATGCCAACCCTGTTCTACCCATTCTCATCCACACACTTTATTAATTTATTGTGAAATCTGTTGATGAGAATAGGTGGAACAGAGTTGGCACAGGGGGAGTGAAATAAAGGATCTCTGTATGGATGAGAATGGATGAAACAGAGTTGGCGTGCGGGGTGGAACAGAGGATCTCCCTCGCTACTACGTATGATGGGATATGAAAGATATACATTAAATATTTTGTCAAGGTTTATGTTAAAATGATGACTTTGAAAAAAAAATGATAAAATTCATGTTAAAAAATTTAACAGAAATTTTAATATTACGTCAAAGTGATGTCTTTTTAAATTTAATTTAATTTTATGTTAAAGTGAAAGATCCAAATAAAAAAATAAAATTCATGTTAAGGTTTTGTTTAAATCATTTAGAACCAAATTAAACTTTGATAAAAATTTTAAAGACTATTTTGACCTTTTATGATTTTTTAAACTTTAAACCTACTATCTAAGAATCTTTTCAGAATTCCATTATACTTCTTTCAAGGTGAAGAATAACCTTTATACAAATTTTCTCTTTAAAGACGAATCCTGCTTACAATCTTCTTCCAAGGTAAAAGGAACTTCAATCTCACATGGATCACCACCAAATAAAATAATATATTCCCCAAGCCAAATATTATAATTCAAAGTTTCTCAATTTATCATTTGATAATTCTAAAATGACTTACTCATATGAATATGCTACAATGATGCTCAAAAGATTAAAAATACTTTGAAATGTGTGTATACACCACTCAAAACCTCCTTAACGCTAAAACTAATAGGAAAACACCTATTTATAGTGTTTTAAGATCCTACTATTGGTTGAAGCCAAGAACTAGCCGTTATGACGACTATATATAATGCAATAGTTTACTAAAAGCTCCAGTTCACTAGTCAATGAAACATTGGTAGATCAATAAGCATATTGGTCAACTAATATGACATGTTAGTCAGACAGTACATTAACTATTGTTACAGCAAACTTATGGTACATCAAATTTAATTATTTTAACCTATGTTAGTCGACCACCAACCCATATAAGTTGACCAACTCTAAAAATATGATTTTAACACCTTCAAATACTCAAACTCAATTTTATTAACACAATTATGAATTAAACTTTCCAGAAGTGTTCCCTAAACTTTATTTGAAAGATCGAGAAGCTTCGGTGCCTCTTAATGAATATAAAGGCTCATGCAATGAAATGTTTTATGCATAGTGAGTATTTTAGAGCATCAAATTAACAAAGTGAGATTATAATTAGTATTACAAATTGAAGAATAAACTTGATAAGCCTTGATCTTTTTTTTGTTCTTGATTTGATCTTCATTTCAGTTGTAAATTTTAACTTTTCTTTGTCAACTTCATAAGCTATCTTCTTAAGTTTATGACTTCAATTTGTTTTTATATTATTTTTATCAAAATAATAAATTCACTAGTAGTAATTATATATTTTCTATAATCAAAATACTAATTGGTACCTATCTTGGTTCAATAATCTCCCCTTTTTTATGATGACAAGACATTTGTGATATTAGAGAAAATAATAAAATTAAGCACACAAACAAATATCAAGATAGTGATTAGTTCCTCTTTAATTTATGCATAAAACATAATTCAATATCAATATCATAATTCAATATCAATAACAAAAAAGATATTCAAAATCGAAAAAATATACATACATTAAGGTAATATAAAGTTACTCAAACAACTCACATGAAAAAGCAATTAGTCCCCCTAAATTTCATCTCTCTCTTTGAATATTATTACTCCCCCTAAATCTAATATCAGCAAGCTTTCTCCCCCTTTTGAAAATCATCAAAAAGAAATCATTATCTAAAAATGCAAAAAGTAAAGTGTCATGTTTCAAATAACTTGGTAAAGAAAATCAAAGTTTATTTGGTCAAGATTGATTAAAATTGTTAACAAAGATTGCTATTAAATATTTAGGGAGTTAAAATAAAAGGTCAATTTTGATAGAAACAATCCTAGTTATGTCTAATTTGAAAAGTTCCAATTTTAGTATTGCGCCTAAGTTGAGAGATTCAATTAAATCACAAAGGGCAAGTTTTGATAATATTAGAGGTTGGAATTATAACAAATAAAAAATAATTGTCATATCTATCAATCAATTTTTTAAAGTTTATAATTTGTAAAAGACTAAAATTTCAAAAATACAATGATGAAAAAACTTCCAAAATACCAAAATTGAACAAAGTTAAAGAAGTATTAGCATAATTATAAAGGAAAACAAACTTAACTCCTTTCACAATTTAATTATGAAGACATCAATTTTTAAAAAATCTCAAATAAGAAAAATTTTGAAAATCCCATGTAAAATTCAAGATTGACAAATTTTCAATTTGATGTAATTTAAAGAGATTTTTATGTAATGGAGAAAGATGTTTTCAAGAAAAAGAGTGAATTATTTGGAATTTTAAAGGATATAAACATAAAATATGATAATATAAGAAAAATGCAAAGGAGCAATTAAAAGCAAGGGAACTAGTCAACTATATGACTTGACTAGTCGACCAATTTTAATGTTTCGAGAGAAGCAAAAGTGAGCAGTAGAGGAATTATAGGAAAAATGGTTTAGATTTAAAACACGATATACTGATTGATCAATGAAGTATATCGAACAAGCTATTTTGGTTATTTATTGACCAAGGATGGTGACAAACTCTCCTCAATCTTTTTGAAAGAAAAGAGTCTCAGAAAAAGGGAAATTGGTCAATCATTGAAGGATACTGGCCGACCAATGTAGTTGTTTAGGTGACTAGAGAAGTGATCAATCAAAGAACAAACTCATTAGAAAGGCATAAAACATGATTTTTGGTTACAATGGTCGACCACAATAAGATATTAGTTAACCAGTATGCTCTAAAAAACTGAAAAAACAACTTTAAAACTCAAATTTAAACATTAAAATGTGTAATGAGTCATCATAATATCAATCAAGAATTATCAAAAAACTTAAAAAAAGGACTTCAAACACATAAAGTCAATCAAGAAAAAAAAGAGAGGATCTTTATCATATTGAATTTCCATTAAATATACCTAATTATCTTTTCATTAAGCAAAATCTTATTCTTATTTAATGAATTAGAAAAATTCTTACGAAATTAATATAAAATATATCTTAATAACCTTATTTTGTATATATCTTTTAATTCTAGGTAGGTTCACATTTTAAAAATAATTATTGAACACCTTTTTCATAATCCAACCCAAACAATCATCACCAATGATTTATACTCAAATTCACATATAAATGCAAGTTATTGCATATTTCTAAATTATAAACTAATAACTACCTTATGTATAGCATTACTGATGAGAGATTTAAATGAAAATTATCTTGAGTTTACAATCCATTAGAGGTTTCTCATCTGTCTCATCTCTTTCACCTAGTTTAACAATTTTCTCTTCATAAAAGTCTTTGTGGTCAAATTCTCCACATTCTAACAACATATTTTAGAGTTTCTTGGATGTGGAATGTACATGCATATATTTAGATGTGGATGCTCCATAATCACTGATCACATTAGGCAACAGTCCTTCACTATACAAATATTTTCCTTTAACAAATTTGGTTCTAGGATTGTCTTTACTTTCATGGTTATATCTTATTCCATGCCTATCATTGAAATTTTTTGAGCTCCTAGCATGTTTTTTAGTTTTTCACTCCCTTTAGTAAACTTAGACAAAGAGTTCTTAAGGGATCTATCTTTTTTTCAATATTTCATTCCCATGCCCTATTCCATCTAAGTCATTATTGTCATTAACAATCACATTTTTGGATGCCTTAATGTTATTCAATTCACTTTTCATCTTTTCATTCTTACTCATGCATGCGCCTAGGTTCTTTTGAGTCTCTTTGAGTTTGGAGGATAACTTTTTCTTTTTCATCTTATGATTTCAAGGCTCTCAAATAATTTATTGTATGTCAAATTAACATCACCATCATTTTCACAAGAATTAGGGTTGGATGTTACCTTATCATTGCCCATAGCGGTAAAGCACATATAAGTTATCTCTTCTTTTTAATACTCACCTTTGGATTCACATTTGTCCAAGTTGATGCTTTAAGTGCTTTTTTTTATCCTTCTTCTCCTTTTTATAATTTCTCTTCTCATTATCTTTGAGTTGATGATATTGTGATTTTATATGGCTACGTTTTCTACATTCAAAATAAGTAATGTTAGAGGATTTATGTTTTATATCACTTTTACCTTCCTTAAAATCCTTAGGAATTTTTTCTTCAAGAACTTATCAAATTTTCTAGTGAGTAAGCCAATGTCTTCTTTTTTGCTTTCACTAGTTAATGTATTTTCCTCTTTACTTGATTCTTTCTTTAAAGGTTTAATCATTAAATTATTTTTCTTTAGAGGTGTCATTTCTTCTTGCATCTCTTGGAGACTCATTTTGTATGTAAGAAGAGATCCAATAAGTTTCTCAAATGGTAATATTGTTAGACCCTTGGATTTTATATAGTCATCACTTTAGCTTCCCTTGTCTTTCGAAGTGACCTAAGCATCATTTTTACCATTTCAACATTAGTATATGTCTTTCCAAGACTTTTTGAGAGCATTAATAATATCAATAAATCTAGTATACTTGCCAGATATACTTTAATCATACTTCATTTGAAACAATTCATATTGATGTGTTATTATGCTTACTTTGCTCTCTTTTGCTTGATCGGTTTCCTCATACGTAACTTCTAAAGTATGCCAAATTTCGTGAGCCAACTCACACATAGAGACCCTATTGAATCAATTTATTTCTAATGCACAAAAAAGATGTGTATGGCCTTACTATTTAAGGAATCTAATATCTTATCTTGAGATTACCATTCTTCCTTCAATTTGGATACCTTTTGTTATCTACAATTTTAGTAGGAATAAAAGGACCATTTGACATTATTTCCCAAAAGTTTACAATTTCAGCCATTAAGAAGAATCTCATCCTAGTTTTCTAATAAAAGTAATCATTATCATCAAAGAAAGGTGATCTCTTAATGCTTTGTCTCTGTTGGTTGAATGATGAGAATTAGGCTTTTAAATATATCATTATGAACTTTGCTATAGGATTTTATTAGAAACTAGTCTAATAGACTAGTTTTGATATCACTTATTATTCTTTAACAACACCCAAAAGTTACATGAATTAGGAGTTTAAAAAATTGAATAACTTTACTAACCACCAATATATTCAATTAACAATAATCAAAAATAAGGATAAGAAAATTGCTTCGTATAAATCAATTAAAATTGAATAATATTTTAAAAAGAATATGGAAGAGAGAATGCAAACCAATTTATAATGTTCAACAAACAATCCTTTTCTGTATCTACTCCCAATATTCTTCTTAGAATTCTACTTTATTTCTTCTTTCAAAGCAAAAAATAACCTTTGTATAATCTTTCTTTGTAAAGAGAAACTCTTCTTACAATATTCTTTTAAGGCAAAATGAAACTTCAGTCTCACTTGGATCATCCTCAATTACAATAAACCAAATATTATAACTTCAAGTTTCTCACTTTATCACTTGATAACTCTAAAATGGCTCACTCACACAAACATAACCTAATAATGATACTCAAATGATTGAAAAACACTTTGAAATGTGTGTATACAACATTCAAAATATTGTTGATTTTAAAACCAATGAATAAAACAATTATTTATAATGTTTTGGGACCCTTACTAGCTATTGGAGTCAAGAACTAGCCGTTACAATGGCTATATATAATGCACTAGTCAACCAATATACATTAAAAGCTGTAGATTTATTAGCCTTTAGAACATTGGTTGATTAGTAGGCATATTGGTCGAACAATTTTACATGTTGGTTAACCAATACATTAACCAATATTACAACAAAATTATAGTATATTAAATTTAACAACTTTAACTTATATTGGCCAACTGTTAAACAATATAGGTTAACCTATCACCCTAAAAATATGATTTTAATATTTTTGAATGCTCAAACTTAATTTTTTTAATGCAATTATGAATCAAACTTTTCAAAAATATTCACCAAACTTTGTTTGAAATATCATGAAACTTTATATTAAAAGCAAAAGCTTTAATACCTCTAGATGAAAGTAAAAATTCATATAATAAAGTAAAATAAAATGTTTATGCATGGTGGGCCTTTTAAAGCATCAAATTAACAAAGTAAGATTACAGATAATATTACAAACTAAATAATGAACTTGATAAGGCTTGATCTTCTTTTGGTCTTGATTTGATCTTCATTTCAGCAGTTGTAAGTTTTAACTACTCTTTACCAGCTTTATAAGCTATCTTCTTAAGTTTATAACTTCACTTTCATCAAAACATAATTACTATTAATAAATTTAATATTTTGACGAAAAGCAATGTAAGAACAAAAAGTGAATTTACTAGCACCTACATTACTTTCATATGAAATTAAAGCTTTGTTGTAATGTTTGTATGCTCATAAGCATCTTCTAAACGCTTTAAATTCCACAATTAGTAAGTTCACCATCACTTGCATTAGGCACATCATCATCTTTCTCATCTAACAATATAATGTTTTCTTTGTTTGTAGCATCTATCATTCACATTATTCACTTTTACAACAAACATTTTATCCTGTGTAACCATTGTCTTCCTTTTCACATTTTATTGGAATCATATTATCATCAATTTCATCGTCCGCGTTATTTGCTTTTGAAGCTTATCTGCATTATATTCACCCTTAAAATAAATCTCCACTATTTAAAACAAAAAACAAATTATCTCATTTATTTTGCTTTAATTTTTAATATCCACTTTTTGGGGTTTATATAACGTCTACATTACGCTTTATTTAACATATCATATTAATCATGTTTAGTAATTCTCACAGTACCAAACTTGTTTGGTCAATATCTTCTACTAAAAATTTTCTCTCACCAATGTAAACAAATGCCAATTTCTAACCCGTAGTAAAATAATACTCCCTCCTATTCAAAATAAGTGTTATTTTAAAAGAATGCATACTTATTAAGAAAATTAATGAAATGTCTGATATACCCTTATTAACTACATGTTAAAATGCCTTGAAAATATAATCTGTGTAATTAAGATGTGAGAGAAATTAAAAGGTAATTTTGAAAGTTAAATCATAAATATGCATAAAAAGTCACAAACAACATTTATTTTGAATAATTAAAATCACTTTAAAATGACAAGGAATATTTCTTTTTTATAAAATTCTACATCCTAAAACATAACAAAATAAATAATAATATTATTTGCAATTTCATAAGACAGTAAAAACTACTAAACAATTCTGTTTACACACTTCTATAGTTGTCCTACTCCATAAAATAATTCCTTCAAAAACAAGTCTTTATCATATTATTCCCCAAAACAAACAAAAATCATGAAATTGGGATATAAACAAAAGACATTTCACTCAATTAATGATTACAGACAAATAATATTATGATTAAAAAATTATATTTGAAACCTTAGATTATTATAAATGAGTAATTTTGCATATTAATTGCTAAAATCACCAAAGATGAACTCAATTACCAAATATTAAAGAACCTTTTTTTTGCAACATTTAAATAGGCCTACTAAAAGACGACATTATCCTTGGTAAGATTACATCCTCATACTAGATAGTCACATTGGTATAATGAAGCAATTACACTATAATATTTGTCCTCTGGTGAAAAGAGAGAGGGATGTTTTGGACATTTTATACTCTTGTTTAAAGGAGTACGCTACCCAACTACTCCCTATAAATTAATCCATTATTACCGACATCAAAACTAATTGTCCCAAAAGAAAGCCTCAACTCCACTTCTACATTTCCACAGATTAAACAACTTGAAATGATAAGAGAATTCTGTACATACATCAGCACTGCATATGTACAGACATGTCCACGGTTAAGCCAGCTTCCATGGCAAACCAATGATCACGTTCCAAACTCTGTTTAACTCTCGTCTTGACTGTTAACGCCAATAGAGATGATCTTGGTAGTAGGAATAGGATTAACAATTGACTATGTGAGAACTCTGAACGGATTAATCTGCTTAGTTCACCAGCATATGATCAAAGCCTCCTCCAGCGTGAAGTGCTGGAACCCTACTCACTCCAACATTATTAAGCAGCTGTTGCAGCCATCGCCTTGTTGTCAGATCGTCCTGGAAGTGGTATTAGAGAAGGCAAATTAATCTTCTTGTAAGAAATTTTGAGACAATATGCAATCTAAAATCAGAGAGTAATTGTCATATGAGCACTACTTACACGAAGGCAACTGTTGAAAGAGCCATCTCTTAGCATATCTGGCAGGCAACTTCTCAGCGCATCACAGGCCCTGAATACCAAATACCAAAGCATATCCTTAATTGAAAAACACAATTATCCAAATGAAAATTAAAAAAACACCATTGTAGATCAATGAATCAAGAAGAAAAAGAAAGCAAAGAACAGATGCAAAAAGGAGAAACAAAATTTGGAAGAGACTTTTAAGATTCGATGCAACGTACCTTGGATTATCCGACAGTCGAAGATAACATCTGATAATGTGTTTCAACAACCGATTTGAATGTTGATCAGCAAGTGATGTAACCATGTTCCCCAGGACTCGACCTACTGCAAAGAATCGTTCTGCTGTAGTACAAATATAGTCCAACCCCACATCATCTAACAGAATCTTTTGAACTATAAATGTGGCAACCTGTCATATCAAAGGGACCGAGACTAAGATATTCATCATCCATAGTCCATCAATATTTGTAGACGGATCAACCTGGTTTTTGATATGAGAGTAAACAAAAGATAAATTGATGATAAGCTAGATATTCTGCTTCAGATTTCAAGATCTTGAGTTAAAATTGAGGTCAGCAATAGAACTCAAGATAGCAATGTGCTTGCAGCTAATTGTTCATCACAAGAGATAAATTGATCAACATTTCAATCATATTCATGGGGACATGGGTCAAGAAAAAGCCAGGCATGTGCCTGAAAATGATTCAAGTAGAAGTGAAAACAATTAAGGAAAAGGCAAATGTACTCAACTGTTTTGGACAATTCACTGCCCATTTCCATGGTCCGAAGACATAGTGGAATAATCTCAGTTGATAGAAGAAAACTTATAACCTCTGTGTCATCAACCTGGTAAAGAAAAGAATAACTCAGTTTGATATAACCTTTCGTGCACACAATTTTCAAAAGAAGAGTCGAATTTTTCATTAGAATATGATGTTTAATGAACCAAAGAAAATGGAAGGAAAAACACACTCCACCATTAAGTGGAAAGGAAGTGAAAAGGGAACAAGTTAAGCAAATGGTGGCGATGATTGAGTACCTTCACTAGGGCTCCAATGACACCTAAACTGGTAAGCCTCAAATACTCAAAAGGCCTTGACTTGCTAGTTGTGTTAAGAAAAGGGTACAGATATAAAGGTATATGAGCTGCAAAAGGGATGTGTTTAACATATTAGTTCGAGGTGCATGATCTCACTGGAGAAGGTTTATACAATCCTTTCAAATAAACAATATCTAAGGATATTCTGCAATCACAAAGGAACATTTTAGTTTCTTAACTGATATAGAGCTGAGAACAGGATGAAGAACCCTACCATTCAGAAACAACATCCTTGTGTCTGGATGAGACGCCACACACTGTATGTACATGAACATTAAGAAACATCAATTCTAATGAATAAAGATAACTTTACAATGTAAACAGCATATGTACACACAAACAAGAAAACAGAGAAAACATCAGATATGTTAGCAAATTACCGTCTGAACCATCAGACTCGTCATAGAAGAAAATGTTAAAACATAAAATGTGGAACCGGTATTCATGATACTTTCAAGCATAGATGTAAGACCCACAAATCTCAACTTGAGTAAGGTGTTAAATGAATGTTATGTAACAAGTCATTGTTGTTATTAGATATGCATATATATATATGGTAGAATGGAGTATATGTCTTTGTATTATGAAAGGTTGAATAAGATATTGATGATGTTTGAGAAGTAGAATGGTGTATATGTCTCTGTATTATTAAAGGTTGAATAAAATATTGATGATGTTTGAGATGTTCTCATTAATGGGTGAAAGAATTATAGACTTGAATGAGAATTATGTGCTAATGTAAGGAGATTTTTGTTAGGATAAGGCAATTTTGGTATTCTTGATGTCAAAGACGAGATATGTGAGGTTCGATGGTGCCAAGTTGAGAGAAGTCTAGAAAAATAACTTACTAGCTCAACCTCAGGGTCTACTAAATTGTTGTTTGGTATTTTAAACATAACTTTCCCTAAGAAGACTGGATTGAGGAGACTTGAGTAGCATTAGAATGTTAAAAGGACCTATAATTCGTAAGAAATGACCAAAGTCTAATTTGTCCTTGTTAACCCCAAGGCAAGATTAACCAGTGTTTAGGTGATTCGTCATAGATAGCAAAACAGAAATGGTTTTTTTCATTAGCTGTGTACAGGAGGTTAGCCGCTGTATTACTAATTATAAATAGATTGTTTCATCCAAAAACTAAAGAGGATCAGTTTTTACAACCCTGGAGAGAGAAGGATTTTTAGAAAGAGGGGGCTCAAGGGACATGAATTAAGAGGGAAACTTGAATATTTCACTTAGCTCTTAGTGGATCTTGAAAGATCTTTGAATATTAGGTAAGAAATAGAAGATTTGAAGCTAAGACGTTAAAAGTGTGCTGGTTGGAAGTCAAAATTTTACATATGGCATTACCATACATGTTTGATAAACAGTTTATTTATGTATTAAAATTATGAAAGAGATGTATGGCATTTGTCTTAGTTGTTGTATTAAAATTATAGAAGAGATAATATTGATTTTATCCGATGAAATATTTCAAGTTTTAAAGCCAATTTGATGAATGAGTATTAAGACTGTGCTAATAGCCTTAATCATCAATAGGCAAAATATCAATGAGTGATAAGAGGCAAAGCAGTGACAATTAATTACATTGAACCCTTAACACTCAACTTCATCTAAGACGAGGCAAGTCAGCAATACAGTTCCTTCAAAGGAACTAGGGGAGCTTCTCCTCTCAAATCATAAAAGAAAACATACATAAACAAAAGAACGTAAAAGGCCAAGATAATTGCAGAATTAAAATATAATATATAATGGATAAGAAGAAAGAGAATATTTGACCTGCAGAAGAGCGAGAGCATTGCAAACACGATTTGATTGTACAGGACTCAGGGCTGGTGGTGATAAAACAGGGTATATCGAAACTATCTCCTGGAAATGAGAAATAAAGATGCAGAAAAACATAAGTCAAGCACCTTAACAATCAAAAACATTGACAAGATATTTGAAAAAACATATCATTAATAAAGAACAGCAGTAATTACCAGAGTGTGTGCGTGTTAACTTTCCTCATGACCTCTAATTCGATGTACAACCAGTCCAACAATTTGCAGACAACCATTTAGAAAGCTTAAAAGATAAATCCCTAGTCAACGGAAAACAGGGGGCAATTTTGCATGAAAATTTAACTTGGACCAAAAGTTTTGTAGCATTTGAAAAGAACTCCAACATTGTAAAAGAGTTCAGTTTAAACCCCAAATTGACAGAACCATAGATTCACTAACAGTTTTAGGTCTGTTTTAGGGCTGTCTTTCCCTCTCTCCATCTTCGACTCTCCTCTATTCATCTTTGCCAGTATCAGTCAAACTTCATTCTATATATGGGACTGCTTTTCACAAGCCTTGAATTAGTGTCAGGGGCCTGGCTGCAAGCTTATGCAGCCTTTTATGGTGGTAGTGATGCTTCTGGTACAATGGGTAAGCATATTAGATATCCTTTGTATCCTATGATATCTGTAATTCAAAAGCTATGTCAATGTCAGTGATCAAAGCTAATTGTGAAATGGATTATGTGGGCCTTGTAGGCGGCGCTTGTGGGTATGAAAATCTCTATCCAATGGGCATGGAATCAAAGCAGCTGCAGTCAGCATGGTTCTATTTAATAATGGCAAGTCGTGGTGGCTGCTATCAGGTAGTCTCTGATGCAGCCCAGGTCTCTCAGTAGTGCCTCCAGGGTACATCCAGTACAATCACTGGTAAAATACATCCATTACAATCACTGCTACAAACTTCTTCCCACCAAATTACATTCTCCCTAGTGAAAATGGAGACTGGTCCCATGACTCCCATCGTCCAAGAACACACTTTAACATGCCTCAACCTGCCTTCAACACTATTTCCAAGTAGAAGGCAGGAATTGTACCTATTGTGTACCAGAAGTTGTTCACTAATTATACCCGCTTGCAATTTGCTTATCTTAACAATAAGATGGATAAATCAAGTTTTTTCTTGTGGCAGAGTGAGATTAAAAAGAAGTGGTGGCCTCAAATCACCATCAAGGGAAGGAATTACTTTGAGCTGGTACTCATATCGAACGTGGGTGGAGCTGGAGTGATCACCCAAGTTTAGTCCAAAAGATCTAAATCAAATAGATGGGAAGCCATGACATGGAATTAAGGTGTCAATTGATAGTGTCTAATATCTCAATGGTCAGACCTAGTCGTTTAGAGTCCACACAAGTGACGGGTAGATCCATACAGAGGAGAAAAGGAGATGGAGAGATGAGAAGACATAAAACTACTGATGAGCCCTTTTTGCCAGCTGAGGTGTACAATTGGCATAGTGGGATCACAAAATAATAAAAAATGTCAATCAGAATCCAAAAGAAAAACTAGGGTCCCGTTAATTTACGATTTACAAACTTTTTTACGATATTGGGGTTCTCTTTTAACACTATCAAATGTTTGGATCTAAGTTAAGTTATCGTGCCAATGTCCAAATCTAAGTTAAATTCTCATACAAACATTTGGGCTCAAATTGCCCTTTTTGCCTAAATAAGAAGTGAAACGCATTATCTCAACAACAAAAGATAGAGGACCATTCTATTAAACCATTAAGTAGTTTGAACTAATAACAAAGTCAATTTAGACCTTAAGAAAACTGTCATTTCCTCATCCTATCATGCAGCAATCCACAATGTTTTAGTTTCTTGTCAACTTGAATATGAGAATTGTAGAAACTACGAGTAATTTCTAACATTGATAAGGATCTAACCTTTTGCATAATTTCTATGAAATCAAACATACTAGAGAATGGAAAAACACAAGATTGAACCAAACAACGAAAAGTGGGAGACTGTAAATACGCATCATTACTATAAATAGCATACCTGTAGCAAGGCAGCAATGGTACCAAAAGAATTCCACAATAATGGAGCCAAATCTTGAAATAATTCTCTCTTCTAAAAAAACAAAGACAAGAAAAAACACAAGTTCATTAAGCATACGTATGAGTGCAGCAATAGTACCAATAGAATTCCACATAAAAGGAGCCAAATCTTGAAATAATTCCTTGTTCTAAAAAATAAACAAAGGTAGATACTAGTTTACAATTGAAGCACACAGATTAACAGCTAAACTTCAAAGCCACTTAAGGAAATAAATTTGAAATAATCTCGTTGATGACGATGATTATTGCAGTTTGTAGAGAATTTTAATTCACAATCTACATATGCAGACCTTGACTTCACTTACATAACCAAAAACATGATCACTTGCACTGACGGAGGCACATGGGGTCTAGTGGTGCACTGAGCCCCCCAAATTTTTAAAAAATAAATATTCTTTATTTTTAATTAAAAATATATATATATATATAAGGGCGGAGTTACTGGGTCAGTGGTACATTGGGCCCCCCAAAATTTTAAAAAATTAAATATTTGAGCCCTCCTATCTTAAATTTCTGGCTCCGTCCCTGATCACTTGTATGTTATAGGGAAAGATGGGTTACTCTTAGTAGAATATAGGTGCCAATAGGGCATTCTTGGTTGGGGTCCCTGTCTTACCTTGTGAAAAGATATCAAAATTACCCTTTACAACTATTTCTTTAATTTAGATCCACATCCTATATGAGTCTTGCTAGCAAATTAATTATAGTTAAATCTCAGAAAAATGTTCATCAAAGTAAATTTTCTATAGGGATTAGGTTGAGTTCAGATTATATGTCAGGAAGAAAATCAGTTGATAGCTTTGGAAACACAATATCCTTAGATACTATTGATATGTATGCCATGGAACATTAACTAAGACATAAACTAAGTTGTAGGATATAACAATGCTTGATATAGACTCACAGGTGATCCATTGAAATCCTTCAAAATAGAATACATCAATCTCAATAAAAGAGATGGCACAGATATCTCAATCTCCAATAAAAAAGGGATTATTATATAATCTACTGTTAATCTAGAAAACAAAAACCGATAATGCAAAAGAACTGAAACCCAAAGCCAGCAAGAAAAATCCACCAATGATTACCTGTCTTACCTGTTCTAGTATATGAAAATGATATGGCCAGCCCAAGTTAACAATAAAATGCTTATACACGGTAAGTTTATAAGTCGAAAGTATGTTACTAGCCACAAATTGCTGTTATATTTGATGCGAAGTATCGTTCTTACCCCAGATTACAACACCATGCACAGAACCAGAAACTGAAAAACTAATCGAAATCAAACATAAAATAAAGCAAAAGTTCATTAACTAGTTACAAACTTTATTCCAAAATTTCAAGAAGCAATCTTTATAAAGAAAAGCTACCAACTTCCTATAATATACAAACACATATCCAATCTCTAAATCCCAAACGTTGCTCATACCCAATTTCCCTATAACAATAAGAAAAGGAAAAAAATTAAAAAATAAAAGAACTAACTTCCCAAACAAGATTACAATCGGACAAAATTGCCGTAAATCTTCACCGTTCTGTCTCATTTCCCAAGAGCGAAATGTTGACAGAAGCGCGAAAAGGGTCGTATTCTCACCTTAGAAAGCTCCAGAAGGGCGTTTTCTCGAAGATCGGGGTTACTTAGCTCAAGAACCAATTGCTCTGCGGACGCCATCTTCCGGTCCTTGCTCGCCGGATTTCCTCCGGCGGGGGACGGCACAGAGGCGCTGGGACCGCCAAACGCTGCGTTCATAGAGAGGGATTGAGGGAGATTCGACATCTTTTACCACCAAAGTTCTCAACTTTTTTGTTTCACCTTTCTGGCAATTAGTTTATATCTGTGCTGGAAGAGAGACAGAGCAGCAGTCTAGGTGCGACTGATGTTCTGTACGAAGGCAACCAATGCACTATATAGTAGAATTTGGCAAAATCCCCAAACTCTCTGAGTCCTTTAATCCTATACGTACGTATAAAGTTATGTGTCATTATAATTTGTAATTTCAGAATTTATTTAATAAAATCTAATAATTGAGAGATTGAGTGAGTTTTTAATTAAGGTTAAGGACTTAGTTGAGACTTTTTATAATATAACTTTATAATTATTAATTATATTTACAATTTTGAGAAATATACGAAAAGTTTAAAAATATTATATTATAAATTTAGATGAATTATTTTAAAATTCTGAAATATATAGAGAATAATTGTAATGACCATTAATATATATATATATATATATATATATAGATAGATCGATAATATCTTAAGTCAATTTTACTTGTTATACATGAATGCTATTTTTCTTAACCTTTTTATTATGTTTTAATTATTATAATAGAAGTTTAATATTTTACAAGTTTAAAATAAAAGCTTCTGTTTTACAATACTTACATGTGAAAAATATTTAAAATAACGTTTTCACAAGTATATATTTTTAATCAAATATGACAACTTTCTTATAAATATATATTAAAACATTTTTTCATACTTTAATATCTAAAATGTTTATTAATTTCTAATAAAAGAATCATTGCTTTCACCTTAATGTATCATACATGCATTGTTTTCATAATAAAAGTTACTTTTATATGCTTTTAAGCATTAATATATTAAGACTAACAACAAGAATAATCTTTTTTAATGAATTTTATATAAATTGAATATGTTAATGTTTAATATGATCTGTATATGGAATGTCTAAATATGGAACAAAAAATATAAAGTATTAGTCAAGTTTAAATTCTTATTTTCTTTAAATAGTGTATACATATAAATAGTGATAATAACCTTTGTTAGGCCAATTGAGGACTTAACTCCTAGTTTTGATATTAACAAAATATATTCTTATTAATAGATTTATTTTTGGTGATATTAGTAACTTTAATATAACGGAATTATGCAACATATGAAATAGAAATTACAATAAAAAGGTAAAGTAATCAATGAATCAATAAAACAACAAAAGGTTATAGCAAATGAATAAATGGAGCATATATGCAATTCAAGAGAGCTTTAAGGTAATTCAAGTGGATCAAGAATAACAAAAAATGAAGTGACTCTAAGTGTGTTAATCATTTATTCTTATCTTGGTCATTCAAATAAATTAGGGGCTCAATCGTTGTATGATCATTTACATGTAAGTTACATTGCATATAATTTGTTATAATCAAAGAAAACTTAGAGAAGTTTTTAAAGAAAACCATTTTTATCTTCAAACAAATTTTGGAAAAAATTTCAAATTGATTTTGAATCAAATTTTTATCAAAGAAAAGAGTTTATAATATTTGAAAGAACTTACGTTTTTAAAAGTTAAATTTAGATAACTTAATAAGTGAATAGGGGGTGCCGCTATTAGCACTCTACTTTTTTATAACAGCACTCCCACCAATTGTTTTAAATATAAACTGTCAAAATTGCCCCTAACTTCCAGAGTCAAATTCAAAACATAAATTTTTGTTTTGGATTTAACTTTTCTTATTCTTGTTCTTAACAAAATTAATAATAATCATG
>JANZLX010000213.1:39946161-39965858 GCA_025531955.1 Erythroxylum orinocense
TACGATGTGATCATCGAACAGATAATCCCTTTTTTGTCTCAAATAATTACGCCTTTCTTACCTCTTTCAATTACCCAATTATCACCTCTTTTAATTAGCCAATTATCACTTCTTTTAATTGCCCAGTTAACACAGGATTCATCTCATCATATACTTCCAAAAAGCATTAAGAAAAAGAGAATAGGCCCCCTTCAATAATACAATGGACACGCAAATTTGTACACTAGAGCTGTTAGGAGGAAGAAGAAGCTCTCTTACACAAATCTGAGAGAATATTTACGCTTTATTGTTTTCTCAGCCAACAAGAACAACATATAAAACAACTAACACTGATGTTCTGCAACAGCATATTTTCTGTACAGAGAAGGTTGAAATCTTCGATATTACACAGATACAACAATGGAAAATAAATATGACAAGACACTTACCGGAGGGCGACAGGAAGAGATGTGCAGTCTAGGGAGGTTTAGAGATTTGTATTATGCTTTTCGTACTAACGGCAGAAGAACAAGGATGTTCGAAGAGGTGGTTGTGATTTTAAGAAAGAGTTGACGTAGAATAAGAATAGTTGATGAAGAGGTAATGTTTTAATAAAAGAGTTGTTTAAGAGTTGGGAGAGAAGGAATGGTTAAATTGATCAGTATAATTTTTAGATTAAATTCCTGAAGAAAGTAATCTAAATACCAAGGGGAGTGTTGGTATTTAGAATATAAGGAAAGTGGTACTATTTTTCCTAAATTAGGAAAGTTTTTACTTTTCTAACAACCCAAAAGAACAAACCAAACGTAATAATTTAAATTTTGAGAAAAAGATTACTTTCCTGATCAACATTCCGTGCCAACCAAACGGAGCCTTAGTGTTTGTACTGATCTTTGGTTGCCAGATGCGGAGAATCCATATGTTACTTCAGTTTTGGATGTTTCTTGGCTAAATCTTAGAGTGTCGGATTTGATTTTGCATGATCTCAAACAATGGAATTTGCCTTTAATCTCAACTTTGTTTAATGAACGAGATAGAGATTTAATTCTCCAGATTCCTCTGAGCTTACATCGAAGTATTGATGATTGAGTTTGGGTTCTTGATAGGAAAGGTTTATATTCGGTTAAAAGTGCTTACCGTTCTATTCATGTTGCCCCTCGAGGTTTGACCCCGATTCTTTCTTCTCCTCTTTGGAAGCAATTTTGGTCTTTGAATATCCCTGCTAAGACGAAAATTTTCTTTTGGCGGTCGCTAAATGCCTGCTTGTCAGTTCGTGCTCTTCTTGTACACAAAGGTGTGGATATTTCGCCTTTGTGTCCTATTTGTGGCATTGGGCCTGAATCCATTTCACATATTTTATTTGAGTGTTGTTGTGTTAAGGAGGTGTGATCAGTTTCTCATTTGGGTTTATTCCATTCCTTTTCTGTTGTGCTGTCGGAGTGGTTTTCTTTTGTCACAAATAATTATACTGATGGTGATCAATGTTTGGTTATCTCTATTTGTTGGGCTTTGTGGAAAAATAGGAATAATCTGATTTGGCATGGTCTTCATCATTCAGCACAATCTATTTTTTTTTTAGTCGTTTCGATGTTGAGGAATTGGAATAATGCTAGGCGACGCCAACCTGCAGCGGCTTGTAATGTTCCTTCTGCTCCTCTCGTATGACAGAAACCACCAGCTGGATTTATTAAGATCAACACAGATGCAGCCATTTTTAAAGAGTCAAGGAAGACAGGTATTGGTTTTGTAGTTCAGAATAGTGATGGTGATTGTATAGCTGCTGGCAGTAATATTTTTCGGGGGTTTTGGATCCGTCAACAACAGAGACTATGGGTATTCGTGAAGCATTAAGCTGGGTGAAAATGCAAAATTTATACTCTGTTATTATTGAATCAAATTTGCAATTGGTTATTCAAAGCTTTTTTTCGCGTAGCCGTAATCAGTCGAATATTGGCTTTATTGTTAATAATTGCTCCTTTCTTAGTCATTCCATTAATAATATTCATTTTGGGTTTTGTAAAAGGTCTGCGATCTGTGCAGCTCACGCTCTTGCGAAAAATGCTAGTGCTACGTCAAGTCTTGTTTATTAGGATTTATCTTTCCCTGCTTGTATTTCTTCAGCTTTAGCTGCGGACAATAGTTATTAATGAAGCTTTCTTTGTTGATTTCAAAAAAAAAAGCTACTACAATGTGCTATTTGCCAAACATAGCTATAATTTAGACCATAACAAGTAATTCTTACCGTTATCTCTAATACTACTTTACACCCAAAGTTATATAAAAAAATAGTCATTACCCTTTAGCGTTACGAAAATAGTACTTGTTATAAGGAATGAAAGGGGAGTTTATGAAAAATGAAGCAATACAACAGAAAGGAGATGATGGCCTTGTATATATGTAATACGAAATCCAAATATTCACTCATATTGAGTCAGTATTCTGTAGAATTTACACGACATTACCACACAGTTCAACAAGAAGCTTCGCCTATTGAGCTTGTTGAACTTGACATGATGAATGTCTCTTTAGCCCTGCACCAAGTTGCCGGGTTCTTGCATAGGGTCGGAAGCTTCAGTCTCTGAATGACAACTATTGAGCACAGTTCAATATGTCTACTGGTTTTAGGTTCAAAAACCCGAGTTTTACGGTCACAAGAAACACCACATTAAGTAACCTGTAAAGCTCAACACATGAGCACAGGTTACTTGGGGAAGTTTAATGTGTGGACTTCATTTACATAGGATGTCTCAGATTCGTAATATGCGTTTTAATTTGTAGACCTGCAAATATAGGAAAAACTTGGTCAGACATTTTGCAGACATGGGCAGCAGTCAAAAAAGAATTTCAATCTTTATGCCAACAGGTTAGAGGTGGTGCATCACGTAACTACAGCACTGACAACTATAGGTCCACATAACAATTACTTGATATGGAGAGTAACAACACATATGTTCTCACATATTATAAGAACAAATGTCTACACAATCAGTATTGGTTTAATGCATAACACTCTAATGAACCCTAATCACATTTAAGCATAGGACCGAATTGGTGGCTATAGCACATACTTAAGTAGACGGGGTAGCTAACGATTTGGCTCCAGTAGTTAAGGAAACACAAATTTGGACAGTTTTCATAGTTATCAGTTTCTTTACTAAGATCATCACTCATGATAAGTGTCTTCCACTCTTCTCTTTCTTTTTCTATTCATCATGTGTTCATCGCAAGCAGTATAGTAGGTTGCTTAGAAGCCAAGCAAGAAACAAGCATTTCCGAGTCCAACTATTGCATGTCCAATCCCTAAACAAGAGTAATTTACATAATAGAATGCATACGAGAGACATGCTCACTCCACAAAACATGGGAATAAATGGCTAACGAGAAAAACTACCCACCTGGGCAGTCCTAGAAGGCAGGGGCACCTCCAAGCAGTTTCCAAGGCCATCAACTCTTGTAGATACAAAGAAGAACAGCATAAGGAAAGCTTCATCAAATCAAATACGAAGAGAAAGAGAGTACAAAACTCTAATTTACAAGGAACAAAAAAAGACGCAACAACCTTTTGATAATGGTTCTCCGAAGATATTGGTTAGCCTCTACACGCCCCTGACCTCCATACTTCTTTTCATCAGTATTCAGTATGATCTGTGTAATCAAGAAAAGAATTGGATGTCTAAGACAGTGTCTGCAGAATTTTGAAGGCAAAATGTTTCCACAAACTTAAGGTTTTGTAGACCAAAAATTCAACTGTATATGATGGCTATCCCAATATGTGGTCCTCTACTCAAATAGAAATAAGAATTCAATGTGAAAAAAAATCTACAGAAATATAACAACAGTCCAGTTTTTAACTTACTTGATACTCTCCAGCTTCTTCTACACCTAAACTGTATCTTTCATATGCATTGGTTGGATGAAAGTTGAATACAAAGAGAAGAGGACCTCTTATATAAGCGATTACCTGTAAATAGCAGAGAAAAATCTTCTTTTACTGACTTATTTTAATATTCACTAATTCACAGCCACCACAATTGATGAAGAATAGAAATCAAGGTAACATCAACAAGACAGTCCCAATGAAATTCATCAAGAAAAACCCAACCTATTCACATCAATTTCAGAGCATTGAGAAGGAACATCTCAATCCTCTAAACCACATTTCATGGACAAAATCTCAAAATAGGATTTTCTTTTTCCCTCATAAAACATAGGATGCTTTCTTTGCGGATGGCACACCCTATCTTCAAACACAGAAGCAGCTTCCAAAGTGGACAGTCCTCACAAGTTGTCAGATCACCACGATTCAGTTTTAGGGGTATCCTTAGTTTGGATTCTAATTTGACGTTTTGAACATTTGAACTTTTATATGCATGCTTACAGTAACAATCAGCAATTCGGAAGTTAGAAACTTATGAAGTACATTGAAATGCATAGAATCATCTGGCCCTGAAAAAAGTGTACGTGATTATAATATGCCATATACAAATGAGCATCCGATGATACATAAACTGCATACCATGGTGGCATCATTTATGTGGTGAATGTTTGGAAAACCCCTTGAAAGCACTCTTTGGTTTTCATCTAGGCTCATTAGATCCTGAAACACAAGGAAAAGTTACTGAGCTTCTTCTTAGTTGAAAACAATTCTAGCATTTTCTCATACCTCGTACAGTGGTACTTCAGACCCATGTTCAACAGAACAAATTCAGGTCACATTGTACATAATTCTAACTAACTATGTAGTATGAAGTCATAAGATAAGCACCTTGTCAAAGGAAAATAACTGTTGGTGCACAGCTTCATTCACCAGTAAATCCCAACAACGATTAGCAAGTGAATAAGAAAAATTATTGCTCGGCATTGGGAACTCAACCCTCTAGATTGGCAGGTTGTTAGTAAGAAGAAACATGAATGTCATCTTCTATTAATAACTTCATAAAAAAGAGTAAAAACGTGAAAAATACCCTGGGATGTCCAAATTCATTTCCAATGAAATTCAGGTAAGCCCTCCCCCCAATCGTAAAGGTAAGCATTCTTATCATCTGGGGAACAAGACGAGAAACGAATAACTCAATAACATAAGCAGCATACAAGATCCACTACATTCTTACCCAACCTAACTAATATTGACCAGTGAGGGAGTAAGGGAGACAGGAGAGGCAGAGAATAGCTGGTGTCTAATTCTAGGTTATATTAACTTCATGTACAAAATAAAGAACATAAACAGTTTAAACTCTTCACTTGAACTTTAAATGAGATGAGTGAAAAAAGAGAGAAGAGATGGAATAAGTCATACTTTGTGCAGACAAGATCCTCTTATGAATAATTCTTCTGAATTGGGATGCTCATTAATGTCACCGAACAATATTTCTGCAAATGATTGGCCTCCAGAGATCGACTGCCAAGCAACAGGTAATAGCAGCATGTAGTCATTAATTAAAACATAGAAGTCACAGACAGAAGTTTAACTTATATAAAACAAAGTATTTTAATGTGTTGAAAAAAACTGATATCAAAGATTACTTGGTTGTGATTTTCAGCATACAAAAGCATCTTATCAGCATATAGTTTGTTGCCTATTAATGTGTCGACAATCTGCAAAAGAAGTAAATTTAGTATGCATATGAAATAGAAAATCCAAAAGTGAAACACTAACACTCTCCGGTAAGAGGATCTATAGAGAAGGAGAGGACCTTGCTCATGCTCCATTGGTGGTCTGGAATATCTTTAAGAAGAGACAACCACATCTCTGTTGCAGAGGTATTGACATAATAATCAAATCCCAATCCCCCTTGTGTAGTTCGTTCACATAGTCCAGGATAAAAAGTTGACTGATAGGCAACCAAACAAGTTATCATCATATAATTGACCTTTTGTTTCCATAAAAAAAGAAAAGAAAAGTGACAATAGAATAACATGTTATTAACCAAGTTTCAGTACCAATAATGGTGGAGCTAACAGAAATATTCTAAAATAGGAAACCTAACACAAAATAATGATATTAAATCTCTAACATAATTGGCTTTTCTGAACATCATAAAATTCCTTTCAATCCATGAAGAATTGGAACCTCTATCAACTGACTGTTCACCCTTAAAAAGGTAAACCTTCGTCATATGACTCTTCACCTTTGGAAGAGTTCATCAAGACATTCATGCTTGAACTGCTGCTCATGAAGTTGATCTGAGGCTCAAGACCTCCATTTCGTCAATTAAAAGAACCAAAAGCATAAGAGTCTTTTAATTTGGTAAAGTTTTGTCAAAGATATGAAGTAGCTGGGTTCTCTAACAATCATGAGTAAATCGATCTCTAAGTCAACATTATCATTCCATCAACTTCCAAGATGATATTGTTCACCAAGGCACTATTTGTCATGAAAAGTACCACCAACGAGTACTTAGCATTTCTTTCTTTCTTTATAGGACTTCATTTTAGCTCTGAACCAGGTAAAAAGACAAGGAATCACCAATTACAGTCTCTTCCCAAGGTTAGGTGACCACATAGCTGGCTCAGACTTAGACAGATGGTCATGAGCCAATATGGATCTGAGAAACCATTTGAACGTTCTCACAGCTTTCATTCCCAATAGTAAAAGGCATGGTTTTTGCAGCTATAAGAAGGGAAGTGCATAAACCATAGCTACTTACATCTTCTGCAATTGTTATTATGTTTGGATGAAGAAAATGAAGTAGCTCATTTGCCAAAATGAGGTACAGTAACGCATCCTTGTCAACATATTGATTGCAGTACCTGCATTAACATAGAACATGTAATAAGCATTAGGGAATTTTGCAAACTGAGATATTGAATGGAGAAACAATAGTAAATGAAAGATCATAAACTCTGGAATGAGAACAGACAACAACGTGTCACTAGTCATGATCAGCATCAAGCCTGAGGCAAACATGTCAATCTCTCTATCTTGCAATATTCCATTTTAGGCATATTTAGGGACTAGAATGATGCTATTTGTTATCCTAGAAGCAGCGTATCAATAATGATGACAGACAGATGCCTTACTGTGTGATGCACGGTGTAAATTATACCTATAGAAGTAGGAATTCAAGAACAGCACAACAAAAATTTCTTACTCTTCCAGGTCACCCGTAAACAAAGCAAAGCCGTTGTGTGTGTACAACATTGAAGAAAGTGAATGGAAGTGGAAGCCATCTATCTGATACTCTTCAACCCACCTGCTCAAATATTATCTGTAAGCAAGACCAAGATTGCCTACCAAAAGACACCACACTCGACAAATTGCATAAAACTTTCAAGAACAGCCAGCATTAAGAATGGGAAATAACTTCAAATATTTAACTATCACACTTTGTTCACATTTAAAATATTTAACTATCACACTTTGTTCACATTTACCAGTTCAAATTCGAGATTAAGTATTGAAGCACCTCATGATCTCCGTATTTGAACATTCTGGTACCCCAGTATTTGTGATGCCCTCTTTTACCTATTCAAATGGACAAAAGTAGAAATGAATGAAGAATACTTCTGTGCTAAACCAGACATTAAACAAGCAGCTTGCAAGAATATGCACCATTTTCAACAAATTTCTGCAACACACACAGAAGCATATTAACAAATAGAAAAAATGTAGATTACATCAAGAAACAGAAACAACATAGGGAACCGTAAACAGATATGACTCTGACGGATAAAAGAAATCACAATAAACAACTTACTCTCAACGCTTAACAAGTGACAGCAGAATCTTATGCAGAAACACAAGCACTGATACAAGGACGAAAGCACATATATGACTAGGATTGTTTAAAGAAGTAATAGAGCCTCTCTGTCCAAACCAAGTTTACTGATTTGAACCCTCTCAATATACCTTGTTTGTTACAATAAAATTGATTTAAAGTGCAACGCAATAAATCAAGAAGAGAAAGAATGAGGAAGTTGCAGAATTCATGACGATACCATATTTGCTAATAAACAAATTTCCAGACCAAGGATATGGAATGTACATCAAAAACCTGTTGATGCTGACTACATTGCCATGTAGTAGTAATGAATGCAGCTCAGCCAATCTTCAAAACTATACATCAAACTCAGAATATATCCTGAAACTCACATAAGCACTAGCCTAGAACCAAGGTATCTAAGAAGCCAAATATCTTGCTTCCCTACAGCCGTGTCTCAACAAACAATGCTTACAATTAAAAACAAATAATTTTATCATTAGTAGTTACCCAGGCCTTCTCATAATGCTTATACAGATCATTGAAGTCCTTTATGCCATAGACCAGCTGAAAAGGTAGCTAAAGAGCAAGAAGACAGAACTACATAGGATGCACCAATGTTTGGGGAGAATTTTACCTGTGTGAAAGTAACAGTCATTTGACCCATCAAATAGTGAGAGTCCAACCATCTCATCAGCAGCCGAGTATGAATGGACAATGTCTAAGAAAACAAGTAGCCCTAGCCCTGAAAAATGAAAAGGCAGATAAATAGTGCAGACATCGAAAATTAAGATGGACATCAAGCATGAAAAATTGCGTCTTAGAATGTGTTCTTAGAGATCAAAAGGGCAAACGTAAATACATCACCGAATAACAATCCCCAGATGTGTCAGTGTCTATTTCTAGTACTTATTTACATAAACAACCATTATAAATTTGAAGAAAAAGGTTAGTGCTATTAGTATCAGCAAATTCCATATCTTGTATGCACTGACAAGCATAAATTTTACAAGCATCCAATCCATTAACCACTGTGCGATTTAGGACCAAAATCAGTAAATGATTTCGAACATAAGCAAAACTAAGGGGCACAATGATGTTTTGACACACCAATTTTTTAAATAACAATGAAAAATGAAAAATGAAAAATGAAACTGGAAGTAGCTAGCATAGAACCATTATTGTCAAGGAAGACAGGTCCCTCTAAACAATAAATGAAATCTTCAAAGATAAAACTGAATAAAATAAAATAGAATGAAGAATTTTAACCATGTGCTTCATCAACCAAGCGTTTGAAGTCATCAGGAGTACCATAACGGCTGCTAACAGCAAATAAATTGGTGACCTGCAATGCATAGAGTTGCTCAACTGGATTGACATAAGTAGGAAACAACAAAAATATATCTAACCACAACTTTTTAAGCTTCAACAAACGTGAACATAAAAGCTGTAGCTATGTTATGGAAAAGCACAGAGTAGTCAATCCATGCAAGCAAAACTAACATTCAAATCAAGTATATCATTCTTGATTTCAGTTTCATTTCCATGACAAGTTTCACAAACAATGTAATTCAATAATTGAAATTTCAAATGTTTATCAGATATTATCCCACATTTGTGAACCATCTATAGGCATCATCAGAAACAGAATAAGACATCTTAGACTTTGGCGTTTAGAAAAGATCAGTAATTTGCAAAATAACCCTGGTTATCACCATCAAAAGTGTAACGTATGCGTATCTCACTATTTAAGGAAACATATATTACCACACAAGCTGCTAAGGTCAATATACTCACTTTATAGCCCACAGTGAAATAGTCTTTGTGCTCAACTACTCCAATCATCTGTATTGCATTATATCCAGCTTCCTTCACATGAGGGAGGACCTAACGTTTAAAGAAAAAACAGTAAAAGTTAGAGGTCAATTAGTAATTAGGTATTTTCCATGGCAATAATAATCATTAAGCTACCTTTTCTATAAATTCAACAAAAGAGGATACTTTTGGCTCTGAGCCACTAATTCCAACATGACACTCATAGATGCGTAAGGATTTTGGTATTCTTGGCCTTGAATTTTTCCATTTGTGGGCATATTCTGGAGGCGGCTCCCAATGGATGGCAAAAGCTTGCTTTCCACCACCAGCATCTGAAAACAACAAACATTGGTATAGATTGAACAACATAAAGAACGTCAACTAGTGGCTACTAAAAACAAAATCAGGCTGGGAAGTACATATAGCTAAGCACATAGCCTATCGAGATATTCTATAGAGTAGCAGCAAATTCTCCTTTAGATGAAGTCCTGGTTCAATTAAATGAAGAGACCACAGAATGGTGACCATGTAAGTCAACCAAGGCAGTAATTTGAAAAATATCAAGTACCACAAGCCCGAGTATAATCATTCATTTCATGGAAACTTGTATATGATTGTGTTTATTTATACAAGAAAGCAAAGAAAGAGAGGAATCATCTTTACCTGGTTCAACGTAGGTGGCCCAAGCAGGCACTCGTTCGAGTGGCCCATTAGATGTGTTAAAATAGACTCTATATTTGCTTAAATGTGGAATAGCTGGAGCATACTTCTTAAGCCACGCCTGCCTTCCTTTCCGTGTCTCAAGCCAATATGGCAGGGGAGGTGCTTTGTTGCGTATTTTCTCAGCCCATTCAGGGTCAGTAATGATATTGAAGACATCATATACTTTGCCACTATCAATCACATCACATGGAGGCAAATTACTTGGGGGATCATCTTTATGTTGTTCTTTCCATTGTTTATACCGAGTTTCTGCATCTAGTAACGGTATTTCATTTAATTCTTCAATAGTTTGAGGTCCATTTGGACCAAATAATTGTTCATATAATTTTGCTGGCACTTCAAACCGATGATTTACAAATGTATCTTCTCCTGGTTCCCAGTACTCATCATTAGCTTTCTTAAAGATTTCATCAATGCTAACACCACTATCACCTTTATCATGGTTATCCAAATAATTGTACTGCTGGAAATAAAGTTCATCTGGTTTTTCTCCATCCCTTAGTTTATCTTCAAGAATGATAAACCAGTAACCATAATCATCACGGCCAAAACGTCCTTCTCTTGCAGCATTTTCTGTTGGTGACCATTGGTTAAAATCACCAACAAGTGCACAATAGCGAGCACCTGCATCCATCATCCTTCATATTCAGAGTGATATAACAAAACAGACAAGAATTTCATTAACTTCGGAAAGTATTAACATGCCCAAAAATAAATTGCATCACTAAAAGGAACGCTGGACGATTAAACTTAGCTATCAAGTCACTAACAGCTTCTGTTCATCCAATTATCCAGCTTCAACAGAAAGTTTACTCATAAAAGATCGAATTAAACTTAAAATAAGCCCTTGAATTGATATAAAGACAAAAGAAAAGGAAAGATTATCATATCAAACCCGGTGCCCATTCCATAAAATCCATCCTGTGTTCCGGGTGCCGGTGTAAGCCCATAAAATCAAATCTAGCAAAGGAAATAAGCACAATCAAACTCAGTCCAAGCACCATAATAGCATCAGAGCTTAAAACTACAAAACTAAACCAAAGAACAACTACAGAAACTACATCACAAGAGAACCAATGATCAGTTTAGAGATATCACAACTAAGAGTTGCATTATTTTCCTTGAGGGCCAGTCTTTCATGAACCTTAATAGCATATTATAGTAATAAAAAAAAGCTAGTCATCAGAAAAATTAATTTTAGTTTTTGAAAATAAAACTAGGTATATCTGAACGAACACATAAGCGACGTCTTTGATTTGTAGGTTTCGGTTAAAAAGCTTGTCTTTTAGGTCCTTCAACGCTTTATGCCTGCAAATTAGAACAACAAAACATACGTCAACAACAATAATCCATTTCTTATATAATTCTAACTTTCATCAACCTTCCTACAGTTTATCATTGAACTATTACAATTCATCATTCCCTCTTGTCAAAATCCTTTTCATCTCAAAAATTCCAACCATTTCGTACCTTTCCCGAAGAAACTGAGCAAATTGTTTATGGGAAATCCCGACTCTAGTCAAGAACCCAACTGGGTTAACCCCCTTCTCGCCTTCATCTTCATCTTCATTTTTCTTAATCTTCTTCGACTTTTTTTGACGCTGAGATGGCTGTCTCTGAGACTGAGGTTCGCCTGTGACATTGCAAGCTATTCTAAGTTTATTTTTCTTTGCCCAACTGATCCTCTGTGCGTTGCTTTTGAAGGGAAAATTCACAGAAAGATTAGTACTTGGATAGAGTTTTACAGAGAAAGATTTACTAGAGGTAGAAAGTGAAGCCATGGTCTCGCGAGGTTGACGAGAAACCGAGCAGTCGAGGTGAGTGGGGTTTTAGATAAGAAAAGGAGCGGGTAACGAGTTAGCTCCTGAGGTTTTTGAGTTGACTCGGGCCAGACAACGGATATTTCTGATGTCATCGCGGCGTTTAGTTTTTTATTTTTCATATTTTTATAACTTATGAAAATTATAAAAATTAAAATTTTATTTTATTTTATTTTATAATCTTTATTTTATAATCTAATTTATTATTAACTACAATTTAATATTTAATATTAATTACTAGTAAAAACTATAAGTAATATAAATATAAAAGATGACGTAGGTAAATCATTTTTAATTAATGTTTAGGCTTGAAAAAATATTACTTAAACTTGATTAAATCTAATCTTATATTCGCCTAAATTATCTCAAGAATTTATCTATCATAATTCTTAAAATAAGGATCAGATCATCTGTTTCACTTTTACTATTTTAACGTTGTTCCAACTTATCTTGTTCGTACATTTACGTTAAACTTATGTAAATTTATGAATGAAATAAATTATAACATGATTGGATCCTGGAAAGTCGAGCAAGAAGCAATTATTTTAAGCCCAACTAATGCGGTTCTAACCACAGAAAAAGAGAAATCTGCAGAGGAAAATGCACCCAAGATCAAACGTGCCTGTAACGTGTTCTCTTTTCTCAGACATTCATCAATTGAACTTCAATTGCTATTGCAAAGGAATCGTGGAGTAAGCTTTAAGTGAAGAAACTAAAAGTACATCAGTGTACATAAACTCGATTCTTACAAAGCAATTTGATTAATTGCATTGATTTGATTATGAGATCAATTCATTCTTACGATTACAGCATCAGTATACGGCGTATACAGCATCAGTTCGAGCAATGCATGGCTGCAGAAAGAACTAAGTAATTTGCTTCTTGGCATAGTCCCTTGGTCCAAATATGGTTGATCCAATTCTCACATTGGTACTGCCCATTTCGATCTGAAAGAATGGAATTATTGTCAGCACTAGGCCTTTATGACATCTCAACTTCAGTGCCTAAAAGATATGCATAGAGCTTAGGCTTATTTTACGGATTCTAAATTTCTAATGTATCTGTATCTGTAGTCAAGAGTCCAGGAGCTTTCATCAACATCTTACTAGAGTGAAAAAAAGATTTCAATAGTCTAGTTTCAGTAGGACTTCTAATAAGGCCGTTAAGGTGTGAGAGATCAATATAGCCATCTGCAACTCGGCAGTAAATACACAAGACTCTTACGGCTTGCTCAAAATCACCAGACATGCCCATTGAAAGCTCAAACTGATCCTCTGCCATCCCCAGTGCCTTGCAAACCTCAAGCCTGCAATTCAACAGCGTCTTTCGCACAATGCCAAGTGAGACATGTTTATAAGTATGTGTTTAGAACTTGCATCACAAAAAATTGTGAAATCATACAAACAGTTCTGCACCATGATCTACATATAAGAAAGAAATTTTATTGAAGACCTTATGCCATCATAATTAGCAAAACTATCTCCAAAACCATCTTATGAAAAGGAAAAAGGAACTAGTAACCTGAATTGCTATGCTACCCTGATTGAACAACAAGGGAAAGGACAAGAAGCTTCACGCATAAAATTTTAAATGGTTTTACGTCACTGAGAAAACAGATCTTTGTGAATCTCCTTTTGAAAATAAAGGAGAGTGATTATGGCCATGAAAGTTTATATAGGCTTCACTAAGAGATGCAGAGAAATACCCTGAAGTTCTCGGGGGTTGAATTATAATCGGGCATGCCAATCGTCATTAAACCAGAAAGTTCAAGATTTGGGCAGCGCAGTTTAACATGTTCTGCAAGCCCCAGACAGCCTTCGGGACTTATTCCAGATTTTGCTGAAACAATGTTATAGTCAGATTTTGCTGAAACAATGTAAGAGGACTCAGTTACAAGCTATCGGCAAAATAATCAGGTGTGGAATTACAGATCAGTGTCACTGTATGAACAGGGAGCTCAAATGATCAGAATATTCAGATAGATAAATTGCAATTTTGGAAAGGACATCATGTTTGATGAGATGCAGATATGTCAAAGGATGGTTTGAGAGGAAAATATCTGATTTCATTTCTTTTAAGAAATCCAGGAGAGATCATTGATCAAGGACGGGAAGAAATCCAGATAGATGCCACATAGAAACTCTTAAGTAATCCATCATGAAGTTAATGCAAGTTACACACATGCTTCTCCACTGGTATTAACTTGAACCAACACCTTCAAAGGGTTCCTTCCCAGGCCTGAAACTACTCGGTCAAGGATATTTGCTAGCTGCAGAACACCAAGTTAATAAGTTAAAAGGCTGGAAGAGCACTTGAGATGACTATAAAAGAAGACCTAGTTCAACCTCGGTAGAAGTATCTCCCACCAACAAAAGCAAAATTACAACGTCTTCCGAAACTTGAAACAATTTCTTACATAAACAATTTGCAGCAGCTGCATTAAGTTCTTAAACCAGCGATAAAAGCTGTAAGCTTCCTTTAGATTTTAATGAATTACCTTCATATTGTCGACACCCTCAACCATGGCCAAATTTGGGACCCCAGCTGCATATTGAAATGAACCCATTACTCCCATCAGAGAGCATTTAAGTCCTAAAGGGAGAGGGGAAAAACAAGAGAGTAAAAGAGCATTTGTTGTACAAATCAAATATTCCAACCAAAGTGTCGTACAAGAATCATATAGCAGACTTCAATCCCAAAAACTTACCAATTAAAGAACATTTCTTTCTCTATTTTTGTGGCGAACAATAAGTAAAAGAGAATTTCAACCGTAATATACAATTACAAAATGCACAATTTCAAGCTCAAAGCAAAGAGAGCGACATACTTGGAAAGAGAGGAAAGAAACTGCTTACTCGTTTATAAGAAGACCAATTAAGAAAGTTTCCATCTTTAACTTACTTAAAATTAGCCAATTCCAGATGAAGAGAAAAACAGGTAAAACAAAAAAAGAAATAAAAATAAGAGAAAGAGAAGAGAGGCTAAAAGCCATACTGAGAAGTGTTTTAACTTTATTGCTCTGCAAGTGACCAAGGAAATGCCACGCTACATCATCTGGCAGCTGAGAGCGCACATCAAAAACGAACTGATATTAATCTTCACATGCACAGCCATGTGTATATCTACATACGTAAGTATGTACATACCTGGGGTGCTTTGTCAACGATTTCTTGGACGTAGTTTTCGCCGAAACAGCGGTGGCCGGCGTCGTACACTTGGCGGATAAGTGAAACTGGCTTTGTTTTGGATACGGCCACGACCCGGATTTTGTCGGGTCGACCACCGGCACGTTCAGCCACTTGTCGGACACGGAGGAGGGCCGTCCGGAGGGCTGCAGCTGCCACGCTCTCCACGGCAGTCGCAGACGCAGCCATTTTTTTGTCACTGTCGTCTACAACTAGAATTTAGAGGGGAAAATGATTGTAAAAAACATATTTGTTTTACATAAATTTGTGGTTTCAATTTTTTTAGATATTATATTAATTCTATTTAATCAAAAATTTTCAATCATTTTAATTTTCATTATATACTATTTTTATAATGAGATGGGCACTTTAATTTAAAATTAAATTAGGTCATAAATGATTAATATTGATTTTTAAAATTTTAGATATAAGAATTAAAAATATTTAATTAATTAAATATAAGATAATAATATATTACTCTTTTTTATGTTAGAATAATTAAAAAAACATCATTAACTCTCTTTTTTAACAGTATCAACGGAACAGAGGTTTGGTTGGAATTCGAGCCACAGTAAAATGATTAATGGACAAAAAGGAGAAAGTAATTCAAGATTCTTCCGCCGAGTGACATGGTTCAGTAGATGGACTTGAAGATGGTTGATCCGCAATAGAACGACTTGCTCCTGTTTTATTACGTGCTACGCCAGATTGAGTGAATTTAATCCAAGCGTAGACCTCGAAAATAATAACAGTTAACGCAAAAGTTGCTAGGATTGCTATGTAAGAGACTTTCCAGGCAGTGGTGTCTGGCTTGAAAATGGCAATTCCATGGAATATGTTTATAATGATCACAGCAATCAGTGCATATCCGAGAAAGTGATGGTAAATATTCCAGTATTTTCTGTACTCATCCGTCCGATCAGGTCTTAGCAACAGTGCAAACATCTGTAATGTAATGTTGGTTGATCAGAAATTTTACAAAAATAAGTCTAAATCGTTAGAGCAAATACATATGTAAAGGTATATGTTATGGAGTAGACTTACCTGCAATGCTGTGAATGGGAATATGAACATTGCATAAAGCCTGTGGGTTCTAAATGTGTAGTACTTTGAAGCATATCCAAGCCACAATCCAATGATCCAACCAGTCATTCCAAGAGAAAAGCCTAGAATTTGACAAGAGATGTGGAGTTTATACCACCAATCTTTAAGTTCCAGTGGATATTTGAAGTACCTGGCAATTATCACGCCAAGAGGCAAGAATGTTCCCCACCCCACAATGTTAACTATGCCATGTACCTGCAGAAGAGATGGAATCTGGAATCTTAGCATTGATTTGAAAATGTACCTGCGCAACAGCAGCAGCAGCAACCTAAGACACATCTGGTTTTGATTGAATATCCCTTAGAAACGAGGTTGATTTGATTAGAGAGACCCACTTTGCGCTTATTTATTTAATTTGGCTCAAATGAAGCAGAAAAAGTAGTGGGAAAGTTGCTGCAACAAACAACAAACCAAAATTTGTTTCCCAGGCGGACAAAAACCTATAAATGGCGTTTTCTATCTGCAAAAACACTCTAATTCTTATAGAACAGAATGGGAGAAGAAAAGAAAAGGCCATTGGCAGAGGACAAGCTCTTAAATCGAATCTTGTATATTTGGTAAAAACTGGACCATGTTTTAATTTGTAGCTATTTTTAAGTATTGAAAAGATTGGAACTCATAGAATGTCTTAATTTGTAGCTATTGGAAGGTATTGAAAAAGATCCAAACTCATCGCTTGTACAAAACTAGATGCCATGGGAACAAAACTCATTTGGGAATCAATAGCAATCGGAGGAAAATGAAAGGTGACAACTTTCGCAGTCCAGTTAGCTTTCTTACCATTCTCATGTGATGCTTGTGCTCTCCAACGTATTGGCCCACCGGGGATGTCAAATCAATGGTCTCTGCACTATCAAAATTTTGGAGGGTTTTTGGATGCATCAATGGGCTTGTCCCTACTGCACTGTAACCAACCTGCCACACATAGTTCAACCTGGAGATATTATACACCCGAGGAAGAATCACACTAGCATTTATGATGTAGTATTCTAGATCAGCATTGTATCGCATTGTCATATTGTGAAATTCTACATCAGCATTGTATCCCATTGTCATATTCTGAAATTCTTCGGAAGGTTTTAGCGCACAACCGAGTTTGGTGTCACTTGTGATATTGTATGCTTTGATAGATAAAGATCCATCTAGAAGTTTGATGCCTATGATTGCCCTGGTTCCAACCATCTGAGGCTTTTTGCCTGGGTTTACTCCCCAAGCTAGCCATCCGACATTTTCTTGTAGCTTGGCGCCAAAGATAACGTCAATTCGCCTTTCCTCGGGCTCGTAGGTTTTCCACCCCCATTGAGCTCCCAAAGTGCCAAGTTTCTTGCAGTTTGAAATGTTCACTTTATCAGCTATTAACTGATGGAAAGCCTCAGTACAAGGAGCGTAACGGGCGGTGACACTGCGGAAGAACAAGGTCAACAGAAAAGTGATCACGGAAGACAGAAAAGTGGTAGCAACCATTTTTATGAGTCACTTCGGGATTTTACGTACGGTTCTTATTTAAACAGTTTCTGAAGTATCTTGTGACTTGTGGGTTGGTTTAAGTATCTTAAAGTGGTGAATGAGTGAAAAAGGGATTTTTGCTGAGCCTGTCACAAGAGCCCGAATCAGGTTTAGGCGAACCTTAAAGGGGGAGCGCCCCTTTTCTAAAACAAAGGAAAAAATAATTAAACAGGCATCAAAATGGATCACGTGTATTTCGTTCTTCTTCTTATTACTAATAATTCACACAAAACATTTCACTTCTGATAATACGTTCAAACAAGCTGCAATTCTACTATTTGATCATTTTACAACTGGTAATCTGCTGGCACTTATGGGAATCGACGGTGGGCTGCAATAAATGTTACGAAGAAATGCAGCCTGGTTACTTTGAATCTATGTTTACTTTATTAAGAGTTTATAATATGAAAGTTAACAGTTTCCTGGCGAAGCAACTTATGACTTTATTCTATGCGTCCTATTCACATTCTGTAAGAACGTTGATAACAAGTAATGCATATATTTGATATTTCTATTCATTTCCACTTTTTCTGGCCTCACATTCATGTCACAATGACTTTTGTCCTTGAGGTTCCCAATCCAAGACAACCTTAGCAGTGACAACCAAGTTAGTGAGTTACCCAAAGTGGCTGTGCAAACAAAATAAAGTAAAAGGATACAAAAGAGTCTAATCCTATCCCGACAGATAAAAGTACAGCTGTTAAACGAGATAATCTTTTAATCCACGTTCTTTCTGAGCACATGTGGCCGTAGCTTTTGTTAATCTGAAGGCAGTCATAATAACTTCAAAATGAATCCAATTAACCAAGCACAAGCTAGTTCAGGTTCTTGTGGACAAACTCGAGTTCCATGCCAGGGCTCATATTCCTTGTCCAACACTGAAGACAACCAAAGAATGCAACCGAATCGTGTCACCTTTGTTATTCCTTTCAATTCTGTTTTAATCACACCTCTTGTTTTACCATGACTACCAATCAGTCCTAATAAGACTAGCCTCTCTCTTGTACATTTCACCCTTATTAGTGACACAAATTTCTTATGTAAACAATCTAACTAGAGTTTTAATAGATATCTTACAACTATAGTTTTTAGATTAATTTTATAACAAAATTTATTTTTTTTATTCGTCAAGTTGCCTACTCTTTAACATATTTATCCTTGGATTCTATCCAGCTCTCATCTCTGATTAAACATCAATATTCAAGATCCAAGAATTTACCAACTAGAGGGACGAACAACTTAGGATAACCCTTTCTTAATTTGTATAGTTTGAAAAAAGAAAGAGTATCCTACATATATACCTTGATTTAATCTAAAGACGTGGTAAAGCCATTGATAGAGCACTATAAGAAATCAGTTATTTACTAACGGACTATACCGTCGGTAAACTCTCAAGTTCTGTGGGTAAAATAAATTATTGATGGAAATCGGAGACGGACAAAATTGTCGGTAAAAGGACCGTAGTTAAATTTACTGACAGTGATATTCCGTCGGTAATTTACCAACGATCCAAAACATATTACCAACGGTCGATATTACGTCGGTAAATATTACCGACGAAAAAATTAAAGGGCAGTTCTATCAATAACATTTAGCAACGAATGAAATTCCGTTGGTAAACCGAAGGTAATGAACAAGAAACGACATCTAACTTAACGATGGTGATAGTATTTTCGTCGGTAAAAATATTAAATTTCTGACAGAATTTCATATTCCGTCGATAATAGGAGGTAAGAAATTTTTTAAATATATTCCAATTTCATGATGTTGTGATAAATGCATAATGTTAAAAGTTACCAATTATGTGTGCATAATAAATTAATTTGTATAAATATAATTTGACTAATCAGAGAATAAATTGATAA
>JANZLX010000213.1:39977129-39988523 GCA_025531955.1 Erythroxylum orinocense
CGACGTCAAAGGAGGAAGATTGAGGAGAGGATCGAGCTACTTTTGAAGGAAGGGGGAAAAGGTTGCTGCGCGAGAGAAGAGACAGGGAAGGAAGGCTGGTGTGTTTTAACTTAACTAAAACGACGTCATTTTGGTTAAGTTCAGAATGTTAGTTAACTTGAACGAAAATTACGTCATTTCGGTCAAGTAAAACAGCGTTCTTAACTTGACAGAAACGACGTCGTTTTTGCTCAAGTTAACTAACATTCTGAACTTAACCAAAACTACGCTTGATAGAAACGACGTTGTTTTAATTTTTAAACCGAAACGACGTCGTTTAGGTCAAGGTAAATAACTTTCTTTCACTGTTATGAAACGACATCCGTTTTCATTATGCTAAACAACGTTCTAACTTCATCGAAATGATGTCGTTTTCGTTAACATTACCGACGGACAAATTTCCATCGCCAAACATTTTCTTATCCACGACAGGTTTATCGACCGATTATGTAATTCCGTAGTAATTTACCGACGATTATAGTCATATCGGTATATTTCTGTCGTTAAATTTTATTGAAAATTTTTCCCTTCAAATATGGCAACGGACATTTGTTCCGTCGCTATATTAGTCAAATATAGCGATGGTATTGTGTGTTCCGTCGCTACTTTCAAACGGTAAAGATTCCATCGGGAAGTTTCCGTCGCTATTTGACGGTTTTCTTATAGTAGAGAATTTCAGAGGCAAAGATATTGAACAATGTCACCATTTTATATGCAAATTTAACTTGTAGAAGCCATTGACTCGAATCACATTGTCTAAATGAATTATGAAACAAAAAATGGTGCTCTGCTGCGGCGTAAACTAAGGTGGCAGTAATTAAAGTTACTGCCATTGACATGGATCACATTGTTGGTGGTATAGTGTTGTTATTGTTACAATGTTGAAATAAAAGTTAATTAGGATTAAATGAAGTTTATCAAGGTTAATTTAAAAACAAAAATAAAATTTTATTATAATTTAATTTTAATTTAAGTGATTTGGTCCCAAAATGCTATATGTTTACATTGTAGAATTCACATAGATAATAAAAAATAAATGTGACATCCATATTGATGTAACACTTGATTTAAGAGATCTATCAATTTAACAGTAAATTTAGAAATGATCTATTAATTTGAACTTAAATTTGAACAGTTTTAAAATGTTAACACTTTTTTAATATTCAAAACTATTAAAATTTGACATACATCTTAACATAAACATTATAATTAAAAATATACTTTTTAATCTATGGACTAAGTTTCATCTTTTTCTTCTATTATCATGATCTAGGCACGTGGGATATGATAAGATAGCTCAAACTTTAAAAAATGACAATTAAATACTTAATTTTTTAATTTTTTAATTTTAACTTAACATTAGTCTCTCTGTTAAATTTGTTGATGTAGCTTATCAAGTGTTTCAGAAATATTAAATACTTTTACACGTCAGACCAAATTAGTATAGCTAATGAAGATTGGCAAAACTATATCGTTTAATAACATAACTACAATTACGTTATTTTTGGAAATGAAATCCCTAAATAAAATAGGGAATCCTTCGTTCTCAGCACAACCCTCAGTAGATAATACCTATATCTTTTTCCTAAAGTTGTATTTGACTTGGAGATGCGAGTAGAGTATACATATATACTTTTCCTAAAGTTGCATTTGACTTGGAGATGCGAGAACGAAAGGTTGTATAAGAATGAATGACGGTCTCTTTGATTTGGGGATTTCATTCACAAAAATGATGTAGTTTTAATTATGTTATTAAATGATGTAATTTTGTTAACTTTCGTTAGTTAAGTTAATTTAGTTTGACGTGTAAAAGTGTTTAGAATTTCTAAAACAAATCACAAATTACGTTAGCAAACTTAACAAAAAGGTTAACGTCGGGTTGGAACTGAAAAAAAAAGTATTTAATTGTCACTCTTAAAAGTTTAGACTATAATAATAAAAATAAGTAAAGTTTGAGATTTTTTAATTAATCTTAATTATTTTAATTAATAAGGTTTTGCATAATAAGCTAAGCCCTCCCAGCATGGGTATTCGGGACTACTTTTCCTTTTTCAAATTAAAGAGCAAATGGGCCCATGTCTTAGTCATTTGCAGTATAATTCTAAGGACGTTGGACTCCGTTGTTTCCTCACTGTATATAAAGGGGTTTGGGCTTGTCCTGCCATACTAATAACTCTTAAACTCCGTAAAAATAATTCAACAAATCTCTAATCGTATTATCTTTGTATTTTTCAATATATCCATCCTAAACTAATGCTTATGATTGAGAATAACACACATTTTTTAATAATTTTTTATTTTTAAAATTAATAATAAAATTGAAATGAACTCGCATTCTTACTTTTCTGTCAATATTGAATTTAATTGTATACGAATATGCCTTATTTTATTATTAGAAATGAGAATAGGTCCGGTCAAATTTGTTATTGATCTAATTTGATTCGATTTTTCAGAAATGCTGGTCAAAAGTTCAATTGAGTTCAAACAGAGTAACCTACCATCCAAAATAGTATTATTTTTATGAAAGTTTTCTAACAATGGACTTTTTGCAAATTTAAAATTAAAATAATATCGTTTTAAATTTAAGATCAAATCAGGATGAGTTATAAACCTTTTGCAATCCCCACTTCACCTATGGAGAATTTGTGCTTGAGCTTCCTTTTGTAACAAACGAAGGGAACATCTATTTCCGTTCCAATTATTGTAATTAAAATGAAAATTATTTGGAGTTAGTAATTTAGGTGAGAATTGTTTGGGACTCAATTAACCAAAAGCATTATTAATTTCGCGCGATGTTTTGAGTCCTTGCAAGGGACGAGAAATAGGGACGCTGAGCAAAGGTTCCTTCCCAAGGTCATAAGCCTGTTCTTTAGGCAACAAATACGTAGTTATGGAACCAAAACACGTGAAGAAGCCAATTCTTTGGGGCAAATCTTTGTCCCATGTGAATTTTATCGAATTACACGGGAAAGACTATCATCAAATTCAAGATTCGATAGGAAGCTAAAGTTCTCTTTCTGTAGTCTTAAAGTATCTTCAATGTTAAGATTATTATTTTATTTTGGCAAGTTAAGTAGGTGGTATTTTTCTTCATGCTTGCATATTTGACCACTACCAATAGAATGCTTAGTTTCTTTCCTATTTGTTCTTTAGGAAAAAGAAAGCTCTTACCTAGGTATTCTAGTTGTCAGAGGATCGAATGACTGAAGGCATAGCGGATATTAATCACTCTGAGGTTTTAGCTCCCTGAGCACTAATTCATTGCCGGAGGAAACCAATTACGTACATACATAGTTTGGAAAATTTGTATACCTATTTTAATTACTTCGTGGTTGATAAAATGACATTGATCGATACTGATATGCATGTGTAGCAGTAATAAGATGTCAGTTAGTTGTGTATATAATAACATTACATGCACTTAAACAAACCCTCTTGGCTTAGTTGTAAAGAAGGTACTAAGTTTATATATATATGTAAACTTAATGAAGATTTGTTTTTGATAATGAACCAACCAAATGTGGCTTTTATTGTATGCTTTACTGTTTTCTTACGAACACTATAATGCAATCTTCGATGAACATCTCGCAACTCATCATCAACCAACTGGATCATCGTCGTGGACTCAGGCGTAATCACAAAATCCATATAGGCATACTCCACCCTTCGGACACCGGTTGTTGCACATGCCACAGTGCCTCTTGTCCATGGAGAGGTCCACACATTTTCCCCTGCAACACGATCCCGTGTGCTTGCACTTGGTCTTGCATGCACCGCAGTTGTTCTTGTCTGAGCTCAGGTCGACGCACTTGTTGTTACAGCAACCGTGTTTTTTTCCTTGGAGCTTGCAGATTCCAGGGTTTTTACGACAGTGGTCGGCTGCTCTACGGTTCTTCTTGTAATTGTCTTCTGCCAAGAAGCGACTCAAGCTTTTGGAAGGCAAGCTTATTGGGTTCTTCTCAGTGTCATGCATGGTGGCGATGGTCGTCGGAAAAGCGTTGTTCTTGTCCAAAAATGGAGGTTTCTCTTCGACTGCTTGGTTGATGGTTTTCATGGTGAGAGTGATGGATATTGCCATGGTTAAGGCCACGACCACTATTACCTTCAGATGTCGCATGGCTGATCTTTGATGATGATTTTAATGAAGATGTGCTAGATCCAATGAGAAGAGACAAGAGAGTCTCTAAGTAGTAGGCCTTGGAGGCTAGAGAGAGATTGGGGAAGAAACTTCAGGTGTGGACTTGTGATTTATAGTGAGACCATAAGGCAATAGTTGACGCGGAAATCGCGGTGAAAAAGTTGCAGCCATGTCTGAAATGCACTCCAAAGAGTGTGCTTTAGTTCTTAAGCTTAATTGGTTGCCAATTCATTTCAACCTCTTATACATTCATTGCACACGTATTTCCTAAGAAAAATAAGGAAAATACTACCTCTACATCAAAGTCAACCGATATTAAATTAAAATTTCAAATAGATTATATTAAGCCATCTATTTTAAATTACGGATTATATCATACAAAAGTTGCATTGAATCAAAAGATTTTATTCATTGTTACTTAAGATGAACTTACTTTTCATGAAAGTTCAGAATAAACTGGTGCCAAGTCCACAGTAATTGCACCATCTACTGTAGACTTATGGTAAGACTTAAATTTAACTTAAAACCCTCGCATATTCCATTATGGTGAAGACCTCGTAATCTATTCCATTCTTTAGTTGGTAAAGAAGTCCATGTTATTGTTAATAGCGTGGAGGTCACAAATAAGGCTAACCGAACATGAGGAATTAAGGTAGCTAGCGTGCATGCCGTTAAGGAAAGCAAAGGGTGGTGCCACACTTGAAGAAAGAGACATACAGTCGAGACCCCTATTTTTGCAAGCTACACCATATCTTAAACATCATACATTTCTCCCATCAGTGCCGTGCATTTTAAGAACAAGTTAATGGCATATACAATCTATTGTAACACATCTACTCTAAGTAACGGTATCATAATTTAAACTGAAAACATTTTTCTCAATCATGATGTAAAACAAACATTTAAAAGATGTTTTCTGAAGTCACGATCTTGAAAAATTAACTGTATACTTTAGATTATATATTTTTGTAGGAGATACTTTTGGACCTGATAAGGTCCAACAAGACAAACAATTAATTATTTGATCATATTTTGTGTTTATGTTGTTGGCAATCAAAATATTTAATGACGTTTACACAAATAAGGAGGTGCTTGATTAGTTGGTAAGAGAAAAAAGGAATAGATAAGGAATAAAAAAAATTGGTAATATATTATGATTAGATGAACAATGTTTTATATCCCTTTTACGGACGATACTCCATGCCCCCAATATAGTCAAAAATGGAAGTCGTGGAGTATTGCCCCCAAAAAGGGATATAATTAACTTCCATTCTTCACTATATTCATTATATTTTTTATTATCATTCTCTCAAGGACTTCTATTTCTTACTATATTCATTATAATTACTATTATCATCCCAATAAGTAAACCAAGCATAAAATACGATGAATCCTCATTACTTGGGCTTAAACCAAGCATAAAATACGATGAATCCTCATTACTTGGGCTCATATCTTAGGTAACTGATCCCTTTAGTCGACTAGCGTATGTCTTAAATCTCTTGTATCACATACTTCTTCCCCCAACTTATTTTTGTCACATAATAATAATTTCCAGTTTCCATATTTATGGTACAGTACTCCCAAACTTGAACACGTGAAATTTAATACTGAGCACGGTCCTAATAGTAGCTAACTTGGTTATTGGAGCTAAAAACATCAGTAAAAATCAAATCCCTCCAGTTGAGAATAACCCTTAGCTACCAAACGAGCTTTATAGCTTATATTTAATTTGATATACCCATTTACACCCTATCACCATTTTACCTGTAGGTAAAACATCCAAAATCCAAGTTTTATTAACCCCTAATGCCTTTGTTTCGTCTAGCTTGATGTTAATCTCTCCGTTAAGTTTACTGATGTAGCTTGCCACATGTTTCAGAAATCCTAAACGCTTTTACACGTCAAACCAAATTAACATAGCTAATAAATATTGACAAAACTACGTTGTTTAATAACATAACTAAAACTATGCTATTTTTAGGAATGAAATCCCTAAATAAAAGAGGCAACCCTTCATTCTCAGCATAACCCTCAGTAGACTACAAGCGTATAGTTTTCCTAAAGTCGCATTTGACTTGAAGATGCGAATAGACTACACGTATATCCTTTTCCTAAAGTTGCATTTGACTTGGAGATGTGAGAACAAAGGGTTATGTGAGAATGAAGGTCAACCTCTTTGATTTAGGGATTTCATTCCAAAAAATGATGTAGTTTTAGTTATGTTATTAAATGATGTAATTTTGTTAATCTTCATTAGTTAAGTTATTTTAGTTTGACGTGTAAAGGTGTTTAAGATTTCTAAAACACCTTGCAAGCCACGTTAGCAAACTTAACAAAAAGACTAACGTCAAGCTAAAACTGAAAAAAAAAATAAAAATTTAAGTATTTTTGCGAATGAGAAGAAGAATGGGTGAAGGAAACATGATATGTTGCTCCTGTGTCAAACTGTCAATGACCCATTCATTTGGCATATAGAGGGTGGGATAAAGGGCTAGAGACTTACCAATAAGATTGGCTTTGGTTGGTTTACCTCTTGTAATAGGCAAAGAAGATGTTGCAAAGACTCGCACGAAGGTTAATGGATCTTTGGTAGGAGCAGTAGATTGAGATGTGCCTGCATTATGAGATAAAGTAAGGGGTTGCCCATGTGTATTCCCTTTGTGATAGTGCTTGTGTCAAAGGATAGCCATGTAGTTTGTAGCAGGTTTCCTGTTTGTGCCTAATAATACCATAATGGCTTCTGTAAGGACACGTACGGGTAGATATTGGACGTGCTATGGGGAAGCATCAGCAGACAAATGTGCTAGAACAGGTGGTACAAGCATAGATTGGATCTGAAGTGACGCGCGATCAATGATCAGCGGAGGATAAGCATATATACTTTGGGCTTTATCATGTAAGAGCAGCGAGTTGATGTGTGTAACATCCAGTAAAGTAATAGTAAGTAGTAGTTGGCTCTAAGGCTGAGCGAAAGTATCGTTAAGGCCTATAAGAAAGTGCATCAAATGCTGTTTATTTTGTTGAGTAAGATAGGCATCTTTGGCACCACAAGTACAACTTTCATAAGTGTTAGAGGATAGTGGATCAATAAGAGATGACTCATCCTAAAAACTACGGAGTTGATTGAAATATTGAGTGATGAAAGCATCTTGTTGTTAAAGAGTAGCAATGCATCACTCAAGCTTGTATATATGTGGCCCACTATTTATAGAGAAACGTGCCTTTAAATCAGCCCAAACCATAGTAGCAGAAGTAGCATAGAGGACAGTGTGAACGTGAGAACGATGAATTGAATTGAGAGTCCATGACATTACCATATTATTAACACGAGTCCAACAATCAAAATTACTGCGAGTAGAGTCAGGAATGGGGAGAGATCCATCGATAAATCCAAACTTGTTTTTCCTTTCAAGGCCATATTCATGGTAAATGCCCATGGATTATAGTCATTAAGGTTAGTGAGAATGTCAGTAACGATAGTCATACCGGGATTGTCAGAAGGATATAAATAATAGGGGCTCTCTATATTAAAAGTGATGGAGGTGGAAGATTTGCCTGAATCGGTCAACATGATTTAGCAATGGATAGAAGAGGAATATTATTATCAAAATAGCTCTGATACTATACAAGTGTTTGAAGGATTATATTTTCATTGAATATGGTGGAGGAATAAATACAATGCACATACAAAGTTGTTGCGTATAATCATGAGTAATATCTATCTAGTTTAGGTAAGCAAAATATGGAAACAGAATATGATCCTATCATGAAGATAGGATCCACATCAGGTAACAAGCATTGTAGCATCTACGTCTAAATGGTCTCTAACAATGTTTTGCAGGAGCCATAAAAATATCATCTTGTTAGAAGAAACTTTAGGCTTGCAGGTTAAAATTCAGAACGTAATAAAAAGAATTTTTCACTTGCATAACGGAATAAACAAAATTTTCATAATTTTATAAAAGTTAGTTTCTTTTTAATTTTATAACATTATTAATTTATAAATATAATAAAGCATAAATTATAAATCGAACTTGATTGTTGGACTACATAAAATTCGAACTCATAGTTTTAATGATAACAAAATAGGTTATTTCTAATAATTTTACATTTGGTGATATTAATAAGTTTAATATGTGAAAGGCCAAGTTTAGTTAAAAGATAAAGTGAGTAAAATAATCAATCGAATAATCAAAGGATGGAGAAAATGAGTAAAATGGAGCATATGTGCAATTTAAGATAGTTTTATAAAAATTCAAAGAAATAAGAATAAGAGGAATCAAACACATCAACATTTAACAAATCATTAGAATCATTCTTATAACTTTATATTTGTCTTTTGAAAAAATGAGGGACCCAACCATTGTATGATAATTTATACTTAAGGCATATTGCATATATTTTGTCATAATCGCAAAAACATTTGCAAAGGTTTTTAAGAAAATCTTTTTTATACATCAAAATACTTTGAGTAACTTTTGAAATAATTTTGAATCAAGTTCTTGTTAAAATAGTGTATTTTGATCTTTCAAAGAATTTGAAAATTTTTGAAAATCTTGTCACAAGAAGTTTCGTTGATTAATAAATATGGATTTCGGGTGATTGATATCAAAGTTTGAACAGAATGATTGACTACTGTGACAATATGGTCAATTATTGCGTCTCAAAAGTATGTATCATATATTTATAACTATATTGGTTAACTAATATGCCAAAATGATTGACCGATATTACTGTTACTACTTGTTGTAACAAGTATTTTTGCTTGTAACAACTATTTGAGGTTGTTTTCAGTATAAATAAATCACATATGAGTTATGAGAGGAAAGTTAGACATATTAGAGAGTTGTTAAGAGCCTAAAGAGAGCATATGTACATTGCATAATAGATACTGAACCTTTATTCATTAGTGTGAGCAAGAAAGAGATGTTTTAAGTTGTATAGTTGTGAAACTATTGCAATTTGAAAAATAACTTAGGGTACACTTTTTTCAAAATTCCTTTTAACTTTAAATATAAGATTTACAAATGTCAACTTTTCGTTCATAACGAAGTAAGACGTTGTAAGAATTCCTCTTCACTTGTGGTAAAGAAGATGTTGTATAGAGGATTCCTTTTCACCCATTAAAGGAAAAAGAAAGTGAATTAATAAATAAAACCAGGGAGTGGATGTAGGTTAATAATTATATGGTAAAACTATTATAAATTGATTTTATTTCTTATTTTGGTAGAACTACTATCAATTGATTTTATTTCTTATTTTCTACTCTTTTCAATTATTGTTGTGATTATTTTACGATTACTACATGTCAATTTACTATAATCATTCATAAAATTAAGCAATTAATTAATTAAAATAAACACACATAATTCACCTCCCTTTTATATACCATTTGAAAACTAACAACTGATATCATAACATGTCTCAATTTATTTCATATATATCCCTATCAAAATTTAAGCAAAGATTATTATGCACAATTTCATTCGCTTTTTAGTCAAGAAAGCCAAAGCACACATAGACCCGTATTCTTTGATGGAGATAATTACCTCAATTAAAAAACTGTGATGAAATATTTCATTTTAGCCGAACGGGTTGATGTTTAGCTGATACCACAATAAAATTATTAGTGAGAGAAAACTAAGGTATTAAAGGATAAAAGCAAGCGAGACATGGAGATTCATTGCATTAAATAACAATGTTATACATGTTTTATTTTTTGTATTGAATATGATTGAATTCACTAAAGTATACATATGATAAATGATTCAAGATATTTGATATATACTTGAATTCACAAAAGATAGCACCTCTTAAATAAAAGAGAGTAAAGTGAGCATATTTGTGTATCAATACGAATTATTTCATATAAAATATAATGAATTAATTTTTAACACATATACTTGCTTTATTTATATTAACAATTCTTTTAAAGATCGTGGAAAGGCTTACACCAATCTTGAATTGGTGAGAAAATTGCTTAGATCTTCACTAAAATATTTGGAAGAATACTATGGCGGTCATATAAGAAACTAAATATTTGAGAACCTTACTATTATAATAGCTAGTTAGGTCACTTCTCACATATATGATGTGGATAAATGAACTATATGAAAAGGAAGTTACTCAAACAAGAAAAGGTGTGGTATTTAAAGTCTCTAAAGATGACAAATTAGTTATGGGAGACCTCTACAAGCAAGAGTGATTAAGATGATATAAAGTTTATCACAAAGAAATTCATTAGTTCTTAAAAGAGAAGATAAACAAATAATTTAAAAAAAAGTATTTAAAACCATATGAAATGACATTATTAGTTTGAAAAACAAAGAATATGAAAATATAGTAGCAAGTAATGCTTTTTGATCAATAATAATGAGGCATCTTTTTGTTCAAATTCTTGTGATAATAATGATGATTATGATATTGAACTTTCATATAGTAAGATATTTGAATACATACAAGCCATGAGCTTAAAAAGAATGAAACTATTTTCCAAACATAAAGTGAGCATTAGTTAATTATTGTGTTATAATGGACGATCATACTACTATTAGTATTCGTTACAAAGGGTGGTTTTTATTTTTAATAAGTATTTTAAGTTGTTTTAAGTATAAATAGGTCACATATAAGTTGTGTAAGGATTTAGGCATAGTAGAGAGTTGTTTAGAGCTTTAAGATGTTAAAGAAAGCATGTATGCATTGCACAACATATATTAAGCCTTTGATAATTGATGTAAGCAATAAGTGGATGTTTTAGTTATATGGTTGTGCAATTATTATAATTTGAAAATTTGCATAGAGTACACCTTTTGTAAGGTTCTTTTCAACTTCTAATAAGATTAAAGTTTACTCTTCTCCAACAACAAAGTAAGCTAGTTGTAAAGCGTTTTTCTTTACCCATGATAATGTTAGTAGTGTGCCCTAGGCTAATAGATATATGTGATTCATGTATTAATATTATGACTTGTTAATAATATATTATGAGGTATTTCTTTTATATATGCATGTATGTCGTTTATGTAATGTGATTTACATTCCATGTATGGTATTAGGCTTATGTCATTAAGTATGTGACTTGATAGTAAAACCATAAGCGTTATAACACTATTCTAAATTGTCCCTGGTCGATCATTATTAGTGGAACAATAATGAATTAAGGCTAGTATGTGTTCTGATTGATGATCACGTTTTACTGATCATGGATATGAGATATC
>JANZLX010000213.1:39994855-40005909 GCA_025531955.1 Erythroxylum orinocense
AAAATAAAATATATTAAATAATAAATACTAATATTTTTATATAATTAATAATAAAATAATAAACCTTCTGCAACAACTATTTTAATATAAAGGGTATAAAAGTTATTTATTATTCATTACATTAAATTCCATCTATTTTTTAAACAATGTTTCGTTACATTACATTATGAATCCTTCCATCATTCTCAAACAGCTTTTTACTGTATTACATTCCATTCCATTATAAACTATTTCATTCCCTTCCATTACATTATATTCCCTTCCATTAATTAATATCCAACTAAAAAGGGCTTTATATTTTTTTCGCCCCAGTTCTCCTTTCTTTCCCCTGTCTCAGTAAGCAAACACCAATCTTTAGGGTTTCTATCTCCCTCTGTCTCTCTCTGCATTGATATGGATCTGGAAGTGGTGGGCCGCCACGCGCTTCTCTTCGACGACGACACCATGGCGGCGTTTGTCAATTCCGCCGCCGCTCTCGTCGACTGGAACTCTCTCTCCATCGACCGCTACGATGTCCGCCACCTCCTCTCCGCCCCTCCCCCGCCGCGCTCTCGCCGTCGCCCTACTGACGACCCCCTCGACTCCGACCTCGATCGCGAACGCTACCTTGATCTTCCCTCGCAAGGTAATTCCTTTTTGTTTCTGCTGATTGGTTCTGTGTTTTCTCTTCAATTATCTCAGAGTTGATGGCTGATTAAGAGAAGTCTTATTAGACTGATTTTGGTGATTTGAGTTAGCTAAAAATAAATCTTGGTTGTAGGTTGAAATTTTAATTCTTTAACATGACTTTTGAGCAATATCTCCTATAAGGGTTGCTGAAGATTGTATTCAGCTTGCAATGGGAGCTATATATGTATATTTTTTTTTGAGATATGTGGATTGTTAAATATGCCGTGAACTACTTATTTCAAGTTTGCAGGATCAAATATTATTTTGCTATCGTTGCTTCAGATAGACAAGTAAGAATTTTCTGCCTCATTCTAGTGCGTTCCTTCTGTTTTCTTGTTTTGAGTGTTAATGTTGGTTTATGCTGGTTATGCGGTGAAACATTGGAAAGAATTGGCGATAGGCTCATTTGATTTTAATCTCATTTTATGTTATTTCTAGATGTGGAAAGTCAGGAGGAAGAGGGGAATACCAATGGTTATAATGCGGTTCCTTTTTCTTATGGAAATCCCACTGAATCTGCTGAACATAAAAACACTGAAGTTGATTCTGGGTTTCGCCCACCCTTCTCTATGCCTGAACACTTACTTAAGAACTTGGTAAGTAGAAATCCATCTCTCTGTCTACCCTGGACCTTTTAGTTTTGACTGATCTTGTTGTTTGTTTGCTATTTATCCATGTAGCCAAATGATAGTTGTGCAAGGTGCATGTGTTATTCTAAGGATTACCATGTCTAAGTTTCAGATGCTCGGAGCAGGGATGGAGTTCCTCAAGGTTGCTACTCACAGGCACCTTGTCTTCTTTCCATGCTTGACAAGGGGCCACACAGGTGGGATTAGGATGATAGTAATTCATTGCTTTGTCAGGATGTTAATCTCTAGAGAGCAAATCCGGTGATAGATTTGTTTATAAAGTTCTGTTTGATCTTTATGGTTATCAAAATGTATGTGAGAATCATGATTGCTTGGGATTATTTAGCAAGAAATGTTCTTTTATTTACATTCTGCTTTCTTGAATTTCTTGTTGTTGACAGAAATTTCTTTCCTTTTTCTTTTCTGTTCTTTCAGCCTCCGACAGAGAAGTTACATCAAATCATTGCAAGGACTGCGATGTTTGTGAGTAGACATGGCGGGCAGTCAGAAATTGTTTTGAGGGTCAAACAAGGAGACAACCCAACATTTGGATTCTTGATGCCTGATCATGAGCTTTATCCTTACTTCAGGTTTCTTGTTGATCACCAAGAACTTTTGAAGTCTGATGGAGATGATAAATCAACAGAAGAAGGTGTCAAAGCTGAAGGTTACCTCTTCCAACCGGGTGCCTTAGGTGGTGCTTTGACATTGCTTGGTTCTGTGTATGGGTCTGGAGAGGATGAAGAAGATGTTACTAAGGATGGACATGCATTGGCTAATGATTCCAAGGAAGCCCTTTGTTCTGACTATGTAAATGTTTCACCTCAACCAGAGCAAATTGATTCTTATGTAAGCATAGCTAAGAAGAAAGAAGTAGTTCCCAAGCCTTCAGCTATTCCTTCGAAAGAAGTTGCTCATGTTATAAAAAAGAATCGTTCAATTGGTACTGTCAAGACTGGAAGTGCAGATTTCTCAAAGAAAGATGGTGATTCCCTGGGCTTGATTTCTTCTAGTGCAAACAAGTTGCAGGATAGTGTTACTCCCGGTCTTTCCAAGGTTGAAACATCTATCTTGGAGCCTCCTTCTGATCTGAAGAGAGTGGTTGACAAGATTGTTGAGTTCATCCTAAGAAATGGAAAAGAATTTGAGTCGGTTCTTATTCAACAAGATGTTAAACATGGGAGATTCCCGTTCCTTCTACCATCCAACCAATATCATCGTTACTATCTAAAAGTTCTTCAGAAAGCACAAGAGGTTTGTTCTTCCAGTATTCCAAGCACATATATTTCATTTTTAGCTCTGTGTCTGTTGGTTTAATCTGATTTGGTATGACATTTGATGAAGAGTCATGCCGTGGGAGTCTAATTTCACAGAAGCTTAGTTGCTCCCATTGCTGTGACGTTTTGACTCATCTTCTTGTCTTAGATGCAATGTCTGCATTTCTTCAGTTGATATTTTATCATTCTGCAATGCTTGTACCCTGAGTCCTGTACATGACAAGCTTGTGGGTTATTCTGTTAAGTTGCATTTGCGTAGATTTCTTCTGTTTAAATTATGTGTTGTAGAATGTTTTTGTCCTGATTTGGTTTCATATACTGTCCTCACGGAAGTTTAATTTTCTTTCACTTCTTGATTTACGCTATTGGATATGTTTTCAGTCAAAACTAGCGCGCAAAGGATTCAATTCTGAGAAGCATGATTCATTAGCACGTGGGTTGGGCCATACATTGAAGGAAAGCGATTCTTCTTCCCTTGCATCTGATATTCCCCATGATTCTGATAGGAAAGAGAAGTTTAAAATGGTAATTGGGAAACCAAAGAAGGATGGACAAGATCCACCTTCCAAAGCAAGTCAGCCGCAAGTTGGATTTAGTGTTGATGCTGCCGCAGCCGCTGCAATTCTTCAAGCTGCCACTAAAGGTATTAAGAATCCCAGATTAGAACTTTTGACAAAGGGATCGATGAATGATATAAGGGCCGGACGTAGCAGTGAAGGTGGTGATGCACCCGGCATTGTCAGCAACCAGACAGAAGCAGTTAGTGTTCCTCTAGCAAAAGCTATTGCAAAAACAGCAGCTACTGCAGCAGCAAGTGAGGCTGATTCATCTGAAGCAAGCTTAACCAAAGAGCAGAAGTTAAAAGCTGAGAGGCTGAAGCGAGCAAAAATGTTTGCAGCCATGATAAAAGGTGGAGCTGCACCTTTAAGAAGTGAACCATTGCGTGGGTTATCAGTAGAACCTTCTGATGTTTCCAGATCAAGTGCTGAGGTCTCCACTCTTGTAGACAGAGAAAGGGAAGGTAGCTCAGCTCCAATAGAATTCGAGAAGCCTGAAAAGAAGGAAACTGTTGATAGTTATGAAAAACGATTGAAAAGAAAGTACCGCTCAAGATCTGAAAGAGGCGACGAAGGTAATGGAGAAAATGGCGAAGATGGAGAGAAGGAAGAGAAGGTTGTGGATGAAGACAGGGATGACAAACACTCCAAAAAAAAGCGACGATCCCATCATTCTTCACATCGAAGTGGGGAGAGGCATAAACACAGAAGAAAGGGTTCATCATCTAAAGACAGAGATTCTAGACGCCCATGCAAGGACAGTAGCATTTCAGATCATGAACAGCATTCATTAGATCTCCGCTCTACTGATGATGAGCGGAGGCACTCTTCACGTCATAGTAGGGAGAGGCATAAGCGCAGAAGAAAAGGTTCACCGTCAAATGGCAAAGATTCTGAACACAGACACAAGGACAGTAGCATTTCAGATGATGAACGCCATTTAAGAGATCTCAACTCTACTGATGATGAGAGGAGGCACTCTAGGTGGTCATACAAAGATGATAGCTCATCCTTTGATGAACATAGGCACTCTAGACATAGTAGATTGCATTATAGCCCCTCTGATGAGCTAAAATGCTCCAAACGGAGGCATAAACATGACAGTTTATATGATGACAAACATAAATATTCCCAACGCGGGCACAAGCGTAACAGCTCCTCTCATGATGAGTACTTACATTCTCAGCAAAAGACTGAACATGATGGGTCCTCTGATGGTGAGAATCATCAGTCCCAAGAAAGAAGAAAGTATAGCTCGTCTGATGATAAGGGTCGACAATCGAGACGCCAGCATAAGCATGGTAGCTCAATTAATGATGAATGTAAGCATGAAGGCAAATCTGTTGAGCACAAGAAAGTATTTCGATTGGGAAGAGAAACAGACTTGGAAGAGGGGGAGATCCTCACTAAATCAGATCAATCAAAAGCATGTGAGGGTGTTGATGGTGCTATTAGGGAAGATTCTGTGAATTTATCGAAAACATACAAGGATGCAAGGCCCCGATCTCAGCCACCTGAAACCACAGATGTGCCTGACGATCTCAGAGCCAAAATCAGAGCAATGCTGATGGCAACACTGTAAGCTTGATATAAAAGATATCGCTCCTACGTTGATGTGTAACACAAGTCATTCTTTTATTGTCATTTGTTGATGGCAACATTGTAAGCTTGATATAACAAAGATCCCTTGTGGTTTGGTGTGTAACTCACAGTCATTTAATCTTGTTATTTCTTTTGTTTGTTTGTTTATTAATACGTCTTTTGGGTTCTCTGAATGATGGACTTATTTACCTTATGCACCTATTAGGATTCAGATCAAGCTAGCCCTTTGAAGGATTTATTAGTGTAGCACAGGATTGGCCAAGTTGTTCAAACTTCAAAACAGTGAAAGCAACTCATTTAATTGTTATAACGTCAATGTCCTATGTGGTAGAATTCCAAATTTTGATGAACAGATGGGTCCAACTTGCTTATCGCCCAAATTAAGTTTCAGTTGCTCCTTGTGTACGACGTAGTCATGCAGGGTTGGCTTTTAAGGGCGAAAGGCTATTGTTTTATTATTGGCACATTGATAGCGGCAACTCGCATCCTTTCCAAACCAAGCAGTTACATGCGGAATTTAAATAGAGATTCCTAATTTTCATAATATAAAACATGGTTATTCGAAAAGAAGACGAAAAACGAAGATTCTGGTACAGTTAGATCAAATGGAAGAAGGAATAAGTTTAACCTAATCAATTCATTTTCATGAGAAGGAACGACCTATGTGAATGGCCAGCCACATGGACTTTGGGGCTTGTAACTACACAACAGCCGAGTTCAGAGTTAGTAAAGATTATATTATTGTTTTCAATATTTCAATTTCAAGGAAAAATGGGCACAATTTCGAAGTTGTATTTAATTGGATATTGAATCTCAACGATAAAATCTGCTTAAGCTTGGTTGAATTTCTACATACTAATGCATAAGGAAGAAGAAATATAAAATTGAACGGAAACCAAAAACATCAAGATCGATTAGTAAATGTGAAACAATGACAATTACGAATCCGTTGTGGAAAATGAAGAGAGTAAGAATTGCAAGTAAAGGTTTAAAGAACGTGCATGTAAGTCAATTCAGGATACATGTGTACCTCATAATTAGATGTACTGCAAAAGTGTTGGAAGTCCACATACTTATGTCATTGCCGACTAATAATATGAAATGTTAGGTACATAGGCCTGCTTTAAATGCGAACACATTGTTTGAATTTGCATATTATGTCATCAAGTATAGTGTTCTGCTATAACTGGCCAATCATTATTGCTTGTGTAAAACTTGTGATATTTAAACAAATTATTTTGAGAATGCCTTCAGCTTTCAATTGAGATGCTAATTTAACTATGCCATAACTAATTTTATTGGAATTAAGTTAAGAAGATGCCATAGATTTAGATATATAAATATGACATATCAAATATGATACAACATGTTAATCAAATAGTACATGATCAACTTTCAGTTTCAATTTGAATAGAGTTATCTTCATTTCTAAATTATTATGAGACAAGGAGAAATTCGGTAAAGAGGAGGAAGAAAGGAGAAAAGGAAAGAGTAAGAGAGGTTTTGGGATGAAAAGACAATTAACTATTGAATGAAAAGACAATGAACTAATTATTAAAAAGTTGTGCCGTCGTGGGATAGGTAATAATCCTCCGCCATAAGAATCCTTGTCCGCAAGGATGAAATCTAGGTATGACTTGTGTAATCGCCACTCATTTTCCCAAGTAGCATCTTCAATTGAAGCCCCCTTCCATTTAATTAAGACTTCAGACTTCGGACGATATTTACTTTCGTGTATGACTCGACGATCAAACATGGCTTTAGGTTGTGGAGAGATTATAGAATCATTCGTAACTGAGGGAAGGGCAATAGTAATTAGAGGATCATGCGATCCCTAATGCTTCCGTAAGAGGCTAACATGAAATACATCAAGAATTTGAGAACCAGAGGATAAAGCTAATTTATATGCCACTGGTCCTATCTATTGAATAATCTGATCAGACCACAATAACATAGAGCAAGCTTCATTGATGCACAAAATGCCACAGAATTCTGTCGATACAATTGGAGCTTGAGATAAACATAGTCTCGTATTGCAAAAGATACATCTCGTCATTTTTGATCAGTTTGACACTTTATTCTATTACGAGCTAGTGATAGATTATGTTGTAACTCCCGTAAAATGGAATCATAATCCCGTAAGTACTCATCAACTGCTTGGACACAACAAGTGCTTGGAACATAAGTTAGCAAACTTAGTGGTGGAATACCATATACCGCCTCAAAAGGAGTCATTTTGTGGAGAAATGGATCGATGTATTATAGCTAAACTCCGCCCAAGGAATCCATTCGAACCACTTTCATGGCTGGTCACTTGCAAAGCATCTTAAGTATTGCTCCAAGGTGCAGTTCACCATCTCGGTTTATCTGTCAGTCTGAGGGTGGTAGGTAGAACTTATAGAAAGCTTAGTTCCTTGTAATTTAAACAATGCTTGCCAAAAGAATCTGATGAATACCTTATCGTGGTCACTGACATTAGAGGTTGGAATTCCATAGAAACGAACCACATTAGCTATGAATGCCTTGGAAACAATGATTGCAGTAAATGGATGCCTTAAAAGTACAAAATGAGCATACTTTGTTAAGTGATCGACAATTACCATGATAACAGTATGTCCATTTGATGGTAGTAATCCTTCGATAAAGTCCATTGACACATTTGTCCATTTACGAGCAAGGATTGGCAATGGTTGAAGTAACCTAGCTGGTTTCATACAATCAGCTTTATATCGTTGACAGATATCGCATTGTTGTAAAAACTTCTTTATTGCTTAACGCATGTTAGGCCACCAGAAACTACCCCTGATACGAGATAGTATCTTATGAAACCCAAAATGTCCCCCGATGGGCGATAAGTGACATTCTTTAATTATTTGTTGAATTACGGTTGAAGTAGGACTCAAGTACACCTTGTCATCTTTGAACCATACTCCATCTCGCTGTACTAATGGATTAGGAAATTGTGTTTGAGAGAGAGATTCTGATAAAAAGAATCTTGCTTTACCTCTTCCTGTAATATTGGCCACCAATTTGCATGAGGCATTGGAATAGATAGAAATTGAAATTCAACCACACGAGATAAGGAATCAACCAATTGGTTTTCAGAGCCTCTCTTATACTATATTTTATAATCTTATCTAAGGATCTTAGAAAGCCACCGAGCTTGTGTTGGAGTAGTAATCCATTACTCACGCAAATACTTAAGACTCCTCTGGTCAGTACGGACAATAAATGATTTACCGAGCAAATAAAGTTGCCATTTTTAGATAGCTTTAACAATGGCCAACATCTCCTTCTCGTAAGTAGACAACAATAAAGCTGATCCTTTCAGAGCTTCAGTGAAATAAGCTACCAGTCTATCCTTTTGAGAAATGACTGCTCCAATTTTGGTCTCGCTTGCATCACATTCAATCACAAATTGCTGAGAGAAATTCGGATTGGGAAATTGTGTTTGAGAGAGATTCTGATAAAAAGAATCTTGCTTTACCTCTTCCTTTAATACTGGCCACTAATCTGCATGAGGCATTGAAATAGACAGAAATTGAAATTCAATCACACGAGATAAGGAATCGACCACTTGGTTTTCAAAGCCTCTCTTATACTATATTTTATAATATTATCAAAGGATCTTAGAAAGCCATCGAGCTTGTGTTGGAGTAGTAATCCATTGCTCATGCAAATACTTAAGACTCCTCTGGTCGGTATGGACGATAAATGATTTACCGAGCAAATAAGGTCGCCATTTTTGGATATATTTAACAATGGCCAACATCTCCTTCTCGTAAGTAGATAGCAATAAAGCTGATCCTTGCAGAGCTTCATTGAAATAAGCTACCGGTCTATCCTTTTGAGAAAGGTCTGCTCCAATTTTGGTCTCGCTTGCATCACATTCGATCACAAATTGTTGAGAGAAATTCGGGAGTCATAGGACTGGTGAAGATGTGAGTGCTTCTTTTAACTGTTTAAAGGCTAGTTTAGCTGATTCATTCCATTTAAATCCCTCATTAGATAGGAGTTGTGTCAATGGGCCAGCTATGCTTCCAAAATAACGAATAAATTTACAGTAATACCATACTAATCCGAGAAACCCATGAACACCCTTTGTAGTTGTTGGTGTTGGCTATTCTAGTACTGCTTGTATTTTTCTCATATTTACAACCACTCCTTGCTCTGAAATAATGTGACCCAAGTAGTCAATCTATAAAACGCCAAACCTGCACTTTGATTCCTTAACAAATAATTAATTAGTTGCCAATATGGTAAAAACAACTTGAAGATGTGAGAGGTGCTCTTCCCATGTCTTAGAATACACAAAAATATCCTCAAAGAATACCAAGATAAACTTTTGAAGATAGGGGCGGAAGAGGTCGTTCATAAGACTTTGAAACGTGGCTGGGGTGTTAGTGAGGCCAAATGACATTACGACAAACTCATAGTGCTCTTCATGTGTTCGGAAAGCCATTTTCGGAATATCTTCTTCTTGCACACGAATTTGATAAAACTCAGCCTTTAAATCCAGTTTGGAGAAGAATTTAGCTCCATGAAGTTCATCGGTCACTGGAATCGGGTATTTTTCTTTGACTGTAATAGTATTCAAGGTTCAGTAGTCTACACAAAATCGCCAACCACTGTTGACCTTTTTAGTTAGTAAAATAGGCGATGAGAATGGCATATTACTAGGCTTTATCAACCCATATTGTAAAAGTTCTCTTATAGTCTTTTCTATTTAAGCTTTTTGGTCGAAATGGTATCGATATGGTCTAACACTCACTGGCTCTGTGTTTGGTTGTAAGGGAATGCGATGATCATGCGACTGTTTTGGTGGTAGATGAGAAGATGGTTTAAACACTTGTTGAAACTCAGCTAGAAGTTTAGCTATATAAATAGATTTCAGTTTTGGTTAGGAGTTGTCAGTGGAAGGTAAAATCTGAAAGAGGAAACTAGTACCTTGTAGGCAATTAAATTCCTTATCAATCAAAGCTTTAACGCCAGTCCATTGCAATCCTTGGAATGTGTGAGAAACTCCCCCGAGTTTGAATGTCACCATAGCTTGATTAATGAAGTTATGAGTGTTACCGCCATCTATGAGTATAGTCACATCCCTCTTTTTCAACTTGCCCAATACACGTATCATTTGGGGATGATTGGTTCCAGCCATTGCATGAAAAGAGATTTCAGGTATGACCTCCTTCGATTCAGATTTAGTAATATCGTCTCTATTTGAGGCTGGGTAAGTGGAATCGTCTATCATAAACAATTGTGGACGTTCACATCGGTGACCTGGAACAAACTTCTCATCACAATAGTAACATAATCCATTTTCTCTATGTTCTCGCGCCTCTTGGTTAGTAATTTGTCGAAACGTAGTTGGTGAATTTGAAATTAGATTCCTACGTTGACTTGGCGGAGGGCCTAACACACCAACTGTTGGATTAGGACTTGACTTCGGTACCACCAAGGTTGGCTAGGAGTGAATCGGTGGAACGATTTTCCTTTGTAATTGATTCCACTCTTCAATCAGACAAGCAACTCCTATTGCCTCTGTCAATGTACGAGGTTGTTAATCTTTACATCTAGATGAATGTTATCTCGAAGTCCTGCAATGAAACAACCAATAAAAATGTTTTCAGGTAAGCGATCATCATAATGGGATAGCATTTCGAAAGCCTCTTGATAAGCTGCTACAGATGAAATCTGTCTAAGCCGCGTTAGAGCTTCTGACGGGTTCTCGTAGTCAGTTGATCCAAACTGTAAGAGGGTTGCTTTGGTAAATTCATCCCAATTAAGTGGCCCTCGAAATTTCGTCAGCCACCGATGTCATTGTAGAGCAATTCCATTTAAATGAAAGGAGGTGAGCTACACTTGTTAATCAGGAGCAATATTCTGGAACTGAAAGTATTGTTGTGCTTTGTATATCTAGCTAGTTGGATCCTCTTCATTGAACTTTGGGAAGCACAATTTAAGGTGAAAACGGTGAGGTTCATTGGAATTATTAGGATTCGAGGTATTTGGAGAATTTGAGAATTCACCTGAGTAAAACTGGTTGATCTCTGGAAGAATACTATGTGTGGTACGAGAGATTGTAAAGTCTGCAACTCGGTTAATATTGTTTGCAAGGCAGCATTAACTTGATCAAAACTAAACTTATGTCGAGCTAGGATTTTACTAACTTCGTTACAGAATTCTGCATTAGCTTTGGTTCGAGTATCCATGGACGTGACCGACTCTGATACCATCTAAACTGCTCTGGCAATGCAGTCTCTTGAGTTCTGGGTGAATCCTCAAACCTTTATTCTCGTTTCTACCATTTTTCCTTTCGA
>JANZLX010000213.1:40014379-40029574 GCA_025531955.1 Erythroxylum orinocense
GTATAACAATCATAACACTACTATAACAATTTTTGTTTGAACAACTATAATATGTCAACACATATATTCTAAACTTGTTGCAAAAAATCCTACACTTATTAAAGTTCAAGAATAATTCAAGACAAACACATATATGCATTTTGTCAAACACTTGGTATGCAAAAATGTCTTCATCTCTCATTAACACACAAAAACCCAAATTTCTTTCATTAATCTCCAACATCCAAACCAAACTATTATTAACAACCAGTAATTAACATTTACAATAAAAAAACCTAAACAATAACCATAAACAAAACCACCTAAGGTCATGAATGGAGAGGAAAGAAAATGTTTCAAGAGCAACTTACCACCTTCGATTAACAGCGTTGACGCAGACGACGCTGGCGACGATGGCGAAGGAGACGGTGGCGACTCAAGCAGACGGCGGCGATGGATGAGCGACGCTGGCGATAGACGACGGAGACACAGGGAGGAGAAGATGCATGCTGAAATGGGAGAGGAAAGGATTTTGGGGCTTTTAAACACTTTCCCAAAACGACGTCGTTTTTCTTATTTTTTAACGTTTCCCCCTTCCAAAAACGACATCGTTTTCTAACGACGATTCTAATTTTTAAATACCGACTACACTGTCGGTACTTTCAGACGGAATTTTTTCCGACGTCGTTTTCTAACGACGATTCTAATTTTTAAATACCGGCTACACTGTCGGTATTTTCAGACAGAATTTTTTCCGTCTGCAAATTTCCGTTGATCTTCCCCTATTCTCTTGTAGTGGTAGCTAGTTGCTTCCTTCACGAAGTTGAAACATACACCTGTTCAGTCAAGTCCATTAATTTTGTGGTCGTAACACTTAAATTTTTTTTTCCGCGAGGAAATAGGTAAAGGGAATTTGCTCTAAATTATGTACACTAATTTGGTAAATTAAAGTCAATAAAGAAAGTAATTTGATAATCCACCGATCTAATTAATGATAGGTGATATGTGTTTTCTTTTGTAATAACCCACTAATCTAATATTAAGCATAGATGTACTTTTTTTTGTGAATGTTTAAAAATAATTTCATTTCTAATTAAAAGATTATGAGCAACTAAAATTGAACCGAACTTGTAGAGATATCTTTTAATAATAAAGTAATTTAATAACATTATATACACTAATTTATCATTTTTCAGAAATCAAAATTAAATTGATACGAATACCGAGTTCCAATTACATGCTCAAAATAGTGAATTCATTGAATGGATTATGCTAGGTTTTCAGTTTTCTAACGATGAGACGTGTATATGGGACATGAAGTTACGAGCATATAGTACTCACAACATTATTTGAGGGGTCCGAAGAAATTATAACAAAGTTAATTATCCACATTTTAGTTTCTGAGCATCGATATTAAGTTAATAATGAAAACAACAAACAATTATAAATTATCAATTTCATTTCACGAGTTTGAAGTTTTTTTTTGAAACAAAGTCAATATTAATAACATTAATCAGAGAGGTAGGGGAAAATCCCAACTACAACGGCTAACATATAAATGTGAGATCCTTACTAAGGTATGAGTCTCAATATTGGCTTGCCTAAGAACCCAACAGACCTTGATATGAGGTCTGGCTTGTAATAATTGCTTATATTCCTAAATGACTATACCAAAATCAGTCCAAGAATCATAAGAACTATTCATAGTAGAAATTACATTTTGGGCATTTGAGTAAAAAGTCCCTCTATCCTAACAAAGAGGTAAGACCCAAGTTAACGCTTCTCGCAGTGCCACAGCTTCAACCACGTCTGCTCTACAACGTCCGACAAAATGACCCGATGCGGCTCTCGCAAAATTGCCTTCCCCATCCTGGTATATAATCCTATAGTCATATAGACATCGCTCCATAAATATGACACTATCAACAAAACACAACCAATCAAATTGGGCCTCATCTCGCAGCTCCTCCACTACCCCACTCGCCTCCACCATGTGGTTGTTTTCTTTGTTTTACCACTTCAGTTGGATAGGCTATCTTATCGTATCCTATAAACACTACCTCTTTATAGCCGCTAATGGGCCATAATTAATTTGGAGATTACATTTTGCTCTTGTGGTACGATGCACCAAACCATCTCAAATTGGAAAAATCACGTCAAGCTATGGTGAAACGTCTGTAGGCATATCTAATAGCTTACCAGAAGTCAAGGTTATGATGTAAGTACAAGGATGGTTGAGAAAACCCCTCTTGAGGTACTAAGATTGTATCACCAATAACTAATCTACCATATATACATGCCTCAAAAAAAAAAAAAAACTACCATATATACATAAATTATACTACTAGATAGAGGGCACGAAAACTAAATAAGTAAAATGGGTTATCGGTAGCATTTGCTTCTGTTGACCAGAATGCTAGCTAAAAGTTATCCCTTTGCCTTCATTTCATGTCTAATCGATCTATCGAAACTGATAAGAAATTGATGAATAAATACACATTGAAAGGTTTAAGTTGGTCCGAGATACTTGAACACGAGGGATGCATGTTTTAATAAAATATAATCGATGAAACGGAGCTTCCAAATTTGCTATTTCACCTTTGAAAAAAACTATAAGGGGACATCAAAGCAATCTTATATGATATATCTATAGGCGTCATTGTGGCAAAAAGTATTTTAAGCAATAAATAAAAGGATAACTATAATTACAATTATTGTTGTCTTTTTATTAAAATAACAGAATTCATATCGTTACAAAAAATTATACTTTTATAAACATAAGATAACATTATTTTTTGATTAGGTAACAAAATAAAAAATGTTGCTTTAAGTCTTGACCAAGGCAATACATTAGTTTCAAACTATAGCAACAATATTAAATAAATATTACAACATTTTTAAGTCTTTATAAGACAATAAAGTGAATTTTTTTAGGCAACAATTTATAACGATAAAAACAACAATTTGTTCTTTCATTACCTTTTGTATTCTAATTTTAATTTTTTAGGTATATTGTAAATAATAGTTAGTAAATAGAGAAATTTTATATGCTAAATATACAATAGTAAGTAACTATATAAATAAACATGTAACATTAGTAAATACCCTTTAGTAAATTGATAACTGAAACTATAGCAACAATTTCATATGTTGCATATATAAGATTTTGTTGCAACATTTTTTTAAATTTTGATGTCGTTTCTTATTTCTAGTAACAAATTATAATTATCGTTACCTTTTTATATTAATAAAAGCGAAACTATTAAAACTATTATATTATATTAATTTTTAGCAACACATTTTTAAACTGTTACAAACATATCGTTGCCTAAAGCTCTTATTGTAGTAGTGCGTGGATAAGGAATTGTCCCTGCTGGTAATTAATGTATCTTTGTTAGTTTATACTTTACAGTCAATCGATTTGATTGTAGTTTAGTGACTGATAATAATGGATAGTTATTGAATATAATATGAACTATATAGAGATAGTTAAGTGGTCAAGATATGATTAATTATCTTAAAGTAATTAAAGAAAATGTTCTGTTGTTATCGATTATTTTTAATTCGCGAAATTCTTAACCAAGGAGGAATGACGTTTTGTAAATATTTTTTAATTGAATTAATATTTAATAGAGGAGAACTAATATGATTGGACTCAAAATATAGTAGGCATTAATTCCATGCCCTATGTCTAATCGAAATATTGTATACTAAAAAGATTGAATTATATACAAAAATCATACGCGAAAAAGTTAGTTAAAACTACTTTGACATTCCTAAATATTTAGGTTGTCATGATGTTTTACTAGACGTTAATCTTGATCTATGATTATAAATTATTTAATGGAAGAATTAAAGATAAATTAAAAGAAGTTTTAATTTATCTAATTCTAATTACGAATTAGAATTATAATTTATAATCATTATTAACATATTTGGGAACCTAATGAGTTTCACAAAAAGAACAAGTTGAAGAAAACAAAAGATATTTTATCAAATTGGACTTGATTGTAAAGTTTGAGAAACTTTATGATTAAATATGAGATATATAATAAATAAGAATCATTATGAGATATTAGATTTTATTTGAGCATAATTGATATTTAATTAAAATTATTTTTAATTCTAATTAACGTTTCATTGAAATTAAAATTTAATTTTAATTAAATTACTAAAATATTCAAAACTTATTATAAATAATTTTAAGCTCTAATGGAGTTATTACATTTTGCTTAACCTTCTCTGTAAAAGTTACCAAGTTCTCTCAATCTCTCTGTTGATACCGTTAGAGGTCGAACAGTTGTGAGGCTACGGTGGTTGATATGAATCAATTTCAAAAACAATTCAAAAGATACGATAAGAATATAAACAAGCTTCATAATAAGGTATGAATTAATATTTATGTTTTATTATAATTTAATTATTATTCATTTTACAGAATTAAAGTAATTTTGGTTTAAAAAAATCAAAATTTGAAAAGATTTCATAATTATTTTGCTGCTATCGGTATCGAATCATGTTCCGATTTTCCAAAAATCTTAGCTTTGTCAAGGAGTTTATAGAAGCCAATAGCGTATTTATTCACTATTTGACATGCATAGGAAAATAATTGAAATATCCACTAACATAGAAGAAAATATTTTAAGCTAATTAAAAGCATGTAAATGTTGGTAGAGAAGGCAATATTAAGATTTTGGAAAATTTGAGTTATGAATTTCGATGTGGACTTTTTAAAAATAACCCTTAGCTAATTGTACTTTTTCAAAACATCTATATTAATTTAAGCATATGCCAATTTTTAATGATTGCCACAGTCAATTAAATATGGATATAAACCTAAAATTTAACTTGAACAATCTTATTGCATGTAATCAATAAAATCTAAATTGGTACATTCCCCTCCTTAAATTAAATATTACCTTTCATACCAAAATAACTAAAGATGAACTAATAATTTTAAGGGATTTTGTTAAAATTTTAACCAAATGTGCCCCATATTAAGCTCTTCAAATCTTCTGTTTCAAAAATAGTGTACCTACTCCGTCCTAATGTATTCCACCTATTTATTTATGTCGGATCAGTTTCCTACATTAAGTGTAATTTGGAGTTGAGAACGTATAATTATAAACTAGCCATTGTCTCACATAAATATATGAATAGGATGTATTGGGACAAAATAAGTACACTATTTTTTTTGGATAGAGGATCAGTCTCCTGTATTAAGTGTAATTTAGAGTTGAGGACGTATAATTATATACTAGCCATTGATGTATTGAAAAATTGAAATACCCACCTTTCCTAATAAAATATGATGGAAAAAACAAAAGTTGACATACCAGGCCATAGGCACACGTCCCGAGTCCATACGAGGTCCCTTAGAGAGTAAGCAAAGAATATCCTCTACAGGACACGTGTACGGCTCCTGATTCCCCGAATTGTCCGTCAAACTCAACTACCACGATGCCATCAGCACTGTTGGAAAAGCAAACAAATATCTCTTATAGATCAACTCTAGCTATATTCCTCTACGGGTTGCCCTAAATTTTCTTCTCGACCCTCTTCTCCGATCATCTGCAAGGTGTAATTGATTTTCACTCTTCGAGTTTACTTTCTATTCTTTTCATGGTTCCGAGCTTTTATTGATTTGTTTGGATGATAATTATGTAGGGTTCTAAGAATCTATTGAGAGAAGTTTTTTTTTTTTTTAATTTTGAGGTTTCAAAATTTTAGTTTTTCTGCCTTTTTAGGATCTTTTATTAAGCTGTGGACTTGTTTGAGTTGAAATTAATTTTATGAATTTAGTTTTAACTAAGGGATGGAGTGGGTTTGCATTTTATGTTGTTTTGGTTAGTTATCTACAGTATATATTGTTAATTTATAAGTTCCCCCAAATTTGGCGTTACATGGATGCTGATAAAGGGGTATGTGTGGATTTCCCGATCCTTTTCTGTTGTTTATGATTGGGTTCAAGTGTTTAATAGATATAGCAGTAATCTTGGTATTGATGGCTTGATGTGATTTTTGTTGTAATTCACTTTATAGGCTTGAAGGATTTGGATTCGATTTATTATTACTTTTTAACCTTTTGCAGTAATCAAGATGGGAACAATTTCTAAACCCACTGTCGCCACTCTTTTACTTTGTCTCCTTCTCTTGCCGTCGGTTTTCTGCGCTTCTAATGATGGTTTGGTTCGAATTGGGCTGAAAAAGATGAAGTTTGATCAGAACAACCGTGTTGCTGCTCAGCTCGAGTCTAAGGAAGGAGAATTGCTTAGAGGTTCTATGAAAAAGTATCGGTTGCGGGGAAATTTAAACAACGGGGAGGATACTGATATAATTTCACTTAAAAACTACATGGATGCTCAGTATTTTGGTGAGATTGGTATTGGAACTCCCCCACAGAAGTTCACTGTGATATTTGACACTGGTAGTTCTAATCTGTGGGTGCCTTCTGCTAAGTGTTATTTCTCGGTGAGTTTTTCACTCGAAATTGTTGTGGGTTTACATATCATATTCAGTATGATATGTCTAAAAAATGCACTTTTTTCTTGTACCTGCTTGCAGGTTGCTTGCTATTTCCATTCCAAGTACAAGTCAGGCCACTCAAGTACCTACAACAAAAATGGTTTGTGCTATATCTTTGATTTAATTTGAAATTGTGAAAGTTTACTCTTTCAAACAAGATTGAACGAATAACCCTACACTCTCAATTTTGTAACTTTGGCAAATAGAAGTATGCTGTGTTTTGCCTGGTTTTATTAAATGAAGAATTTATGATAACCAATGAGCATTTTTGTATTTGTTACACGGATTCACACGTATTTGGATATATGAAAGTATAATAGGGTATTGTATTGCATCTGAGTAAGGTCATGCGTGGTAGTGAAGGGGAAGCTAACCTATATTATGCTGGAATCCTGGTTAACTACATATAAGACAGAGACACAGTCGTTCATGGAGGTTTTCCTAAAAGTCTTGTGTGACCTGTGAGGGTTGATGAACTCTTCTTATTTTCACATTCACTTCAAACACGGAAGTCTTGATCTATTAATGTATTTTAATATCTTTAACTCATGCTTTCCTGCAATTCCCAGTGTGATGTGCTTAGCTTCGTTCTAGACTGGATCTCAGGGTGAAAAAATGCTCATGTTATACCCTTTTCTTTTTGGTTCTCTTGTAGCGAAGCACTCAAGTATTATAACTATTTTAATCAATGCAGCAATACATATTTAGATGATACTTTCAGCATACACAATTTAATGGATGCTGCTTTTTATAAGCTTCATAGACTTTTTGGACTGTAGTCTTTTGTTCCTATATGATCGTTGGTTTATCTCACTAGATGTCATTTTGCATATTGATTTTGTTGTAGAAACCTTCCAAGAAATTGCTGAAAGTATAATGTGATTTTAACATCTTTGCAGGAAAATCAGCAGATATCCATTATGGGACTGGAGCTATATCTGGCTTCTTTAGTCAAGACAATGTAAAAATTGGTGGTCTTGTCGTAAAAAATCAGGTAAATTCAAGGGGTTGAACCCTGGCACATCAAGTATGTTGTAGGATATCTATTTTTAAGGTCAGAATTAACTGTAAGGGTGATCAATTCAGGAGTTTATTGAAGCAACCAGGGAGCCTAGCATTACATTCTTAGTAGCCAAATTTGATGGTATTCTAGGAATGGGATTCCAAGAGATTTCAGTTGGACATGCTGTACCTGTGTGGTAATTCTTTGCATAGTGCAGTTATCCATATCTTTAAAATTGTTTCATTTTTGTGGTGGTTTTGCAGCATTTATTGGCCAATAATTTAGAATCTATGCATTGTCTTGCTTGATTATTTTTCCAGGTACAACATGGTCAAACAAGGTCTTGTTAAAGAACCAGTGTTCTCTTTTTGGTTTAATCGCAATGCTGATGAAGAAGAAGGAGGAGAAATCGTGTTCGGTGGCATGGATCCAAACCATTACAAGGGGGAGCACACCTATGTTCCAGTGACAGAGAAAGGCTATTGGCAGGTTGATCTAGCAATGGTTTTTCTTGTTCATGTAATTTACTGACCAGTTTGTGTCAATACTGAATATGAATGTCTTTTATTGTATTGCAGTTTGACATGGGTGATGTGATGATCGATGGTAAAACTACTGGTAAGCAAAGTGCTTATATTTTGGTGTAGCTTTTTTCTTCTGGGGATGTGGTTTACTCTTATGTATCCTGTTATCTGTCAGATTTTTACTAGTTTGTTTTCCCAGGATTTTGTGCAAATGGCTGTGCTGCAATTGCTGATTCTGGAACATCTTTATTGGCTGGTCCTACGGTGAGGATCAACTGATTATAGATTCAGTTATTTTTGCCATAGTTCTGAACTTGTTAGCTGCACCTTGTTTGTTAGTGGTCTGTCTAATTCAATTATACTAAGTAGATTTTCATTGGAATTAGAGATACTCTTTATTTTTCATAAAGCGAAATTGTTTAGATGTTCCTTCAGGTTATACATTCCCAGGATTTTATAGCCCAGAACTCATTTACTCTCTCTGTTTCCATGACTAGAGAATGTCACTTGTAGAAGAATATAGTTAGTTGCACTTTCTTTCACAGTGTTTATTTGTTATGCCCACTCCCTTTTGTAACTTTGTGTGTTAACAATTACAAAATTAGTATCTTTTCAAGACTACGAGGGAATCACCATTTGTTTGGTCTTTTGTTTAGGTAGTCTTACACATACTAGAGGTTTAACTGCTTTTTATTGGCTTTTAGGCCTTTGGCTGTGTTGAGACTAGGTTTCAGAAGGAATATAGCAATAATAGGGGGAATACGAAATAGGGTAATGCAGGTATTTTGTGAGGGGTTGTGAGGGTAAAGTGGGGAATTAGAGGAAGAGGTGAGGCATGTGAGAGTTAGTTAGAAGAAGGGAATAAAAGGGTGTGAGAGGGAGTAGGATAGGCATTCGGTTATGATATGAGAATTGGTGATTGTAGGGAGGTTAGTTAGCCCTCGAAGTCTAGCTAGGAAATAATAGCTATCGAATCTCATTCATCTATATTCATCTCTATTCTATATCTGTTCTTGTTCTGTGCTGTGTGTGTGTGTGTTCTGTGGCTGTTGAGTGTTGGTTAATGGTGCTGGATAGTATTGTTTGGGGTTGATTCACTGTTAGAACAAGCGGTCTCTAACAGGCTGTGTCTTAAGTGATATTTCTTTTTCATTTTTTCCTTTTATTCTCTTTTTGGGGGGTGGGGGAATTGGTGGTTGTTTGCAGGCTATTATTACTGAAGTAAACCATGCCATTGGAGCTACTGGAGTTGTTAGTCAAGAATGTAAGGCTGTAGTTTCTCAATATGGGGAAACTATACTCGAGATGCTCTTGGCTAAGGTAATTCAAATTTCTTGCTTAGGTGAATATTAAGAAATTGTTCTCTTACATGGCTTTCAATTAGTTTACTAAAATTTTCTTACAATCATAATTATCACATTATGTGACAGGACCAACCAAAAAAAATTTGCTCACAAATTGGTTTATGTACTTTTGATGGAACTCGAGGTGTCAGGTTAGATAAAACACTTTTTAATGATTAAATATTCTGAAGGTTATCATTGTCTTCCATTAGTTGTACCTATTTACTAATTTTTAATCCTTCAACTTTTTGATTATTATCAGCATTGGCATTGAGAGTGTTGTGGAGAATGTTCAGAAGGCCTCTGATGCGATGTGCTCTAGTTGTGAGATGGCTGTGGTATGGATGCAAAACCAACTTAAACAGAATCAAACCCAGGAGCGTATTATTAATTATGCGAATGAGGTAATCTCCCTTTCCCCCCCCCCCCTGGAGAGGAGTTAACTTTGGTTGGCATATATAAAACAGGTAAAGTGGATGTCCTCACTAATTCTCTCATTTTGTCATTGCAGCTTTGTGAGCGCTTACCTAGTCCAATGGGGGAATCGGCAGTTGATTGTGGAAGCCTGACTACCATGCCTAGGGTTTCATTTACTATTGGTGGAAAGGTTTTTGACCTCGCCCCTGAACAGGTATGGTGTAAAATTTTGACGGTTTAGTTGTTCCGACTATCATATCTATGGTACGTTTCCATAACATCATCAATCTAGTGCTACAGTGTGGGTTGTTTATTCTCTTTTTAAGTGATTAAAGTGCAAGATGGAATAAGTGATGCATGAATTGTTGGGTTGATTAAATAGCATCTTTTGACTAAATAGTGTACCTTTAGCATTTTGACTCGAGTATGCTATAATATTTGTTTGCTCTCAAGTTAAATCCTCATTTATTCATTTCTTAATGGTCATGGCATTCCAGTATGTCCTAAAAGTGGGTGAAGGAGAGGCAGCTCAATGCATTAGCGGGTTCACTGCACTGGATGTGCCACCTCCACGGGGTCCTCTCTGGTATTGCTCGGCTCTTTTTCAGACATACTAGCACCTTGGTGATCTAAACAGACGCAATTCTTAATTGGGTTTTGGTGTTTCGATGTAAAATGCAGGATTTTGGGAGATGTTTTCATGGGTCAGTTCCACACTGTATTTGACTATGGGAATATGAGAGTTGGATTTGCGGAAGCTGCGTAAGTGAAATACCCAGAAATTTACTTATATCTGATTATATGTTTAAAGCTTGGAGTTTGAGGACTTTTTAAGTGTTGAGCTGTAGCAAGTGGTAGAACTGTTCCTTGCTACGTGAATGTAAATATATGCAAAATATGGGAACACTTGGTTTCTTGCTTTCTTAACCAGCTAATGCCCTGTGGATCTGCGGTATTTAGAATGAAGGGTTTTATGTAATCTCTGGTGCTTCAGAAATAATTGGTCAAGGTTCACGATTATCCAAGCAATTGAATTTTGACCCTCTTCCGCATTTTGTTTACGAGAAAAAGATCAAAGTTTTCCGGATAATTGAGTTAAAGTATTACTTAGAACGTGAAATAGTAATCTATTTATGGGCATAGCAACTAAGTTTTAGATACTTGTAGCAATAGTTGGAGCGGAGCTCGTTAAAGCCAAACTTAATGCTAGCGCCGTTACCTTGACATCATAATCCAATGTATGGAAGGGAATAGCGTGACAGGTGGAGGGTTCCGAACTAAATTCCGGGATTATTAAATGAATTTTGACTACATTTAACAAAATGATTTTGGGCAAAGTTTTTTCGTGTGATCTCTGGGGCATGTTCTTTCGTTGTTCAATTTTTTTCGTTGAACCCTAAACAATAATGGATTCAAATCACCCACCTGTACCTAACTTCAATCCTAATCCTAATCCTATTGAAAGCGGAAGGCTTCATAATGTTGCATCAGCCAATTTGCAGAAAGGTTATGATTACCGTCTTGTGGGCATGTTTCTCACGTACAACAGCATCAACTTTCATCTTTCAATTCATGAAATTTGTTTTTGCAGCCCTCTGGCATCTCATAGGGGTATAACGATTTCTGATCTAGGAACAAAACGTTCTTTATTCCAGTTCTATAATAAAGTTGATATAGAGAGGATCATTGAAGGTTCACCATGGTTGTTTAATCGCCACTTGTTTAGAATACCATTGAGAGAGAGAGAAGACCTGTTATGGATACCTTTGTTGCATGTGGATTTTTGGCTATTAGTTGCAGATTTAAGATCTGGGTTTATGCGAGAAGAGATTGCCAAGTTGTTGGGGAATTTTGTCGGTCAGTTTATTGCCTATGATGCTAAATCGTCCACAATGTTTAATGATAGCCCAATGAGAGTTAGAGTTCGGTTAGACGTCCGTCAGCCTCTTTAGAGAAGAAGAAACTTGTTGATGCCAATGGAGATATGTTCTATGCACTCTTTAGTTACGAAAGATTATTTGTTTGCTGCTTTTTGTGTGGTATTTTGGGCCACACGGACTCCTATTGTGAGTTACACCTCCATAAGAAGCTGGAAGAATTGAGCTTTGAGTAGGACGAATGACTTTGAGCTTCAACACGGCAATGTGGTCGTCCAACAAGTCAACGGTTGCGTAAGGAAGGAAACCATGATTCTAGGGCGTTAACTGTGGAAGGAGATATTCATGCAAATAACATAGAAACAGGAGCTTTAAAATCTCACTTTTTTCAGGAGTTACTTATTTGGGTCAATTTCAAATTTGAATGACAAGGGATCAGAGTTAGGCTAGATGGAAACAAATTCTATGGGCCGGATGAGTATTGGTGATCATGAAGAGGAAACAATGGGCAGTACAGATGATGGTAAGTAGAGATCAAGGAATGAGAAAACGCAGCCACTTTCTGTCATTTCTAAGAATGCTAATTCGACAGTTGGTTCTCAAACTGAAGTTTCCACTTCAGTTCACAAAACAACGGTCAATCCCGTGAAGCGGGATAGCCGAAAGCAATGAGGCTGGTTAGTTGGAACTGCTGGAGTTTTTAGCCTGATGTTATTTTTTTAATTGAAACACGTATGCATGGTAGTAGGTTGGATGAAGTCAAGAATTTAATTCGGTTGTATTCCTGTTTTTGTGTTGATAGAGTGGGAATGAGAGGTGGTTTATGTTTATTATGAAAGTCTAATGTTGACCTTACTGTAACTTCTTTTTCTAATAATTACATTGAATGTCGGATTGTGTTTAAAAGGCAAGGCCTGGAGATACATTGGTTTTTATGGATTTCCTGAAAGTAATAGGAGACGATCTTCGTGGAATTTACTTCGTGCTTTTGTGGCTCCTGACAACCTTCCTTGGTTGTGCACAGGAGATTTTAATGATATTGCCACTAATAATGAGAAACAGGGAGGTCCTCCAAGAGCAGATTATCTTATTAACGGGTTTAGAGAAGCTCTTCATGATGTTGGTTTGTTTGATCTAAATTCTACAAGTTCTCTTTTCACTTGGGAAGGTACTAACTGTAATGATGATCGCCTTAAAGAAAAATTGGATCGTGCTATGTCTAATTCTGATTGGAGTTCCTTCTTTCCGAATGCTTTTTCTTCTTCAACGTGCTACCAGTTTATGATCATTACGCAATTATAGTTGAGCTCTGTCCAAATGAATGCGAGCTAGTGGATCGTCCTTTTAAAATTGATAACTCTTGGTTATTGGAAGGTGAATTGAAAGTTACGGTGAAGAATTGTTGGGAATCATCGGGTGATGCTGATTTCATGAAGCGTCGAGACCAATTAATTGATGTGGTTCGAAGTTGGGTTAGAAATAGAAACAGAGAATTCTGGAAACACAGAAACATTGTGAGCAGGCAACTGAAATTGGAGAAGGAGCTATGTGATAATTCAAATTCCATGAGGCTAAAGGATGGGTGGAATTGAATTCTTTTGGTAGACGAAACTCGTAGGAAGTAGCAAGTGAAATTATTTTGGTATAGGGATGGTGACCGGAGTACAAAATTTTTCCATAAACAAAATAAAGGGAGAAGAGCTCAGAATCGTGTTAAAGGCTTACGTAATGAAGAGGGGGTAGTTGTCCTCGAACCTACAGAGATGGGGTCTATTGTTCAGAGCTACTTTCAGAAGCTATTTTTAAAAGAGGGAGAAGCTGATTTTTCTATAATTACAGAGATTGTGGAAAAAAAGGTGACAGAGGAAGATTCATAATTTCTATTAAAGCTGTTTTAGAATGAAGAGTTTAAGTTTGCTTTGTTCAGCATGCATCCTAATAAGGCCCTAGGTCCAGACGACTTAAATCTGACTTTCTTGCAAAAATATTGACACGTCTTGGGAGACGAAATTTTCAAAAATGGGGTGGTCTGGCTCTCTTAAGGTACCTTTCCAAGCTCACTTACTATTACTACTATTACTTTGATTCCAAAAATTGCTGCTCCTGATGATATTAAAGATTTTAGACCCATAGCTCTCTATAATGTGATTTATAAGATTGTGTCAAAAGTTTTAGCAAACAGACTTAAATAGATTCTGTTGCATGTTATTTTTGATATGCAATCTATGTTTGTGCCTAATCGGCTAATTACGGATAATGTATGTGTGACATTTGAGGCTTTGCATAGTTTGAAGAATAGGAGGTATGGAGAATTAAGTTATTGTGCACTAAAAATTGACATCAACAAGGCTTATGACCAAGTTAATTGGGATTACTTGAAGGTTATGTTTGTGTCTTTGGGTTTTCCTCCTTTATATATGTGCTTTTCTTAAGTGAGCTATATGATAAATCTTAATGGTAATCTTGTTGGGCCTATTACACCGAGTCGAGGTCTTCGTCAAAGGGATCCTATCTCTCCTTACCTGTTTCTTATATGTGTCGAAGGCCTTACTGCTTTATTTAAGGAGGCAGAATCTAAAACATAGTTGTCGGGTTAGCAGAGGGTGTCTAAGGTATCTCACTTACTATTCACGGACGACTTTATTTTCTTTTTTAAGGCTAATTTTAATGAAGCTACGGTGGTTAGCAATGTTCTTTTTGATTACGAAAAAACTTCTGGGCAATCTGTGAACTTGCAGAAATCAGAGATTATTTTTAGCCCGTGTGTGAAGGATGATACAAGAGCTTCCATTTCAAGTATTATTGGGGTTCTTAGTCCAGTGAAGGGTGGTAAGTATTTAGGGCTCCTATTGCTTATCGGACATAATAAAAAGTATATTTTTAGTTACATTAAAGATAAGCTGTGGAAAAAAAAATTAATTCATGGAATAACCGATTCTTATCTAGGGCAGGTAGGGAGGCCCTTCTAAAATCTATGACGTAAGCCATTACTTCTTATTGCATGTCTGTGTTTTTATTACTGCTCTCTGTGTGTCAAGAACTATAGGTTATTATGAATTGTTTCTGGTGGAACGGTAAGAAAGAAGTTAATAAGGGTATCAATTGGATTGCTTGGGATTGTATGTGTAACATCCCACCCCCGACGGGAAGGGTAAAATAATAATTTAGCAATGGATGAGAGTGATTTGGATAAATGAGAATTGTTCATGCATACTGGTATTTGCAAATAGTGAATTTGTGCACATGAAAAATAACTGTACATGCATACATGACATTCTCGGTAATTGGGCCTAAACGGCATTTTATTGTGATTAATATAGAAATTGTGTTTGAAAAATTTATTGGACTAAGCTTTTGTGTGTTTTACATTTTAAGGGATATTTAGGAATTTTTCTGGAGAAAATTTCTGGACCGGAAAAAAATCGCCAAGCGGCGAACCGGCTGGTTTAAAGTACCGAAATTTTCTGTTAAATGGGCTTGGGCCATTGGGTGTAATAATTTGGAATTGTCCGTGGGACCATTGAAAT
>JANZLX010000213.1:40049723-40068806 GCA_025531955.1 Erythroxylum orinocense
TCGACCCTATTCACCACTTTACTCGTTTAAGTGTTCTAGAGTAGGAATTTATTTTTGCTGGTTTGACAAGCCATCAATGTTGTTGACAATAGCATTGAGAGAATGAGATTGGAAGTAAGGTGAAGCTCCAAATACATTTTAAAAGCCATGGCGAGGATGTCAAAGATACTCAATTTGAGGTGGAGCGACATGTTAATGTTAATAAGGTTCAGCCATCTCGGTCTATTACTATTGATCATCCCTATCGTTTCAAGCAAGGTGTACCTCAAAAGAGGTTGATTGAGGATTCAAACTTTGTTGTATTTGCTTTTGTAGCTGTTGAGGAGATAGAGAGTTGTTTTGAGCATGCTAGTTATAAAGATACAACTACATGTCCAAATTTTAATAAATGGGTTGTGGCTATGCAGAAAGAAATAGAACCACTTTAAAATAATGACACTTGGATTCTAACAAAATACCGAAAGGTAAAAGAACAATCAAGTGTAAATGGGTACTCAAGAAAAAGGACGAAATTTTTAGAATTGAAGAACTAAGGTATAAAGTTAGACTTGTTGCTAAAGGATTTAACCAGGTACTGAGAGTTGACTTTAATGACATTTATTCACCCGTTGTGAAACATAGTTCCATTCGACTATTTCTTGGTCTTGTTTCATCTAATGACCTTGAATTGGAGCAACTTGGTGTTAAAAACAACATTCTTGCATCGTGATTTAGAAGAAGAAATTTACATTTTACAATCTGAAGGTTTTCAGGTTGAGAATAAGGAGGACTATGTTTGTAAACTCCAGAAATCATTGTATGGTCTCAAGGTGGTATAAACTTTTTGATATGTTTATTTTAAATCTTGGTTTCAGGAGAAACAGATATGATGACTCTTGTCCTTACATGAGATCAGCAAGCTTTGTGCTATACGTGAGTAAAGGAATATCTAACTTTGTCAGATGCTAAAGTCATCAATACAAAGATGGTTTTTTCCCCACTCAAACTGGGTTGCCTTTGTTCCATTCACATTTATAGCGAGATTATTCCAATTTAGTGATCAATGAATAATGCACGAGTTTCCTAGAAGATCAAAACGGATTAAGGTATACGAAAATAGATACTATTTTTAAGCCTTGCAAAGAAAGTATCCAACTTGCATTTCCTGACAGCTTTTCTTATCTGAACTAAGTTATCATTATAATGCTTGGTTTGATACCTAAAATATGTCCTAATTATATCTTCCGCTGAGTTCTGGTGAAATTATCATAAAGGTATGAACCTTTCAAAGAAATTATGCACTTTTTAATCTTTCTAAATCTTCGTGACTTTTCCTTTGAGATTTTGATTGAAAACCAATTATTTCAAATTTCCAAGTGAACTTATATCGAAAGAAGTCCTCAGTGAACCATTTCCTACATAATATAAAACAGGATACTTGACCACATCTTAAAAGAAAGTAACCGGACTCGGCTATGTGTCAGGCAAATGTATGTCAACTAATAATTCCAGGGAATCCATCCCTTAGTTAGTTCTATCATGCACTATGATGATTCTGTTCTGTTGACAGCTACATATGCATAAATAGTTAATTTAAGGAAGGAAAATAGGGTGACAGAGGCTGGATTTTCTCCAGCTATTTTCCGTTCTACAGCTCATTGTACGAGTTTGCTGGGAACTTTTCTTCCCTTTTCCTGAAGTTTGGAGGCAGATTCAGGCTGTTCAGATTTTGCGGTGCCTTCTACTTTATCCTCCATTCTCAAGTTCTTGAGGCCTTCGTCATGACGCTGGTTCAACCTTTTAGCCTCTTCTACCTCCTTCCTTAGTAGGTAAAGTTCTTTGATGTAATAATGCAGCCTGTCAACCATGATTGAAAGAAATACAGAAAACCCTGCAAGGGAAATTGTCTACCATGAAAGTTTTCCTTTTCATATCAAAAATTGCAGATAGGTACAGAAATCACTCGCTTACGAATCTCTCACAATTTTAAGCTGAGAATATCCAGAGTTATTTCTATCTCTCTGTCACCAAACCAAACTAACTACTAATAATTTTGTACTCTATGCCTGCAAACGGCCAGCAGGATAGGTACTGAGAGATTTCATTGCTTGCCACTGAACATGCAAGGAACTTCTACATTTTCCAATACCAAAGTCGGCAGATTTAATATTATACCCATAAGAGATGCTTCCAAGAGGCGCTGAGCCATAAGAACCTCATCGGTTGGATTAACACCCCCACCCTCCGTGGAACGCTTTTGAATCTCCATAACACTGTAAAGCATGGAGCTAAACACCACAATCACGGTGGCTGCCACCGTCTTTGCCACCAATGGACCTCTTCCTTGTTTCAGCTGGTCTATGGCTACAATTAGCAGCTTCCTAATTGGGGTTCTAAACAAGAGAGAAAGAATCAAACCTATCTCAGTAAATACGACAGTGAACAAAAGATTAATCATTTCCTTTGTCTATGGTCTTGAAGAAATGGGAATGATCTCAAGGAATGAATATATCTATGAGTGATGTAACTTGGAAATGATCATTTGTCGTATGCCAGAACTGACTTGTCAACATGGCCTATGAAGACTTGCAGCCTACTTAAAGAATTATACTTTTCCATGGCTTGAGGACCGCAAGAGGATCTTAATTTCCCGTTCTTCTGTTAATGAACAATCGGTGAAGGAAGGCATAGAAGTCAGGCTGTAATTGAAAGTTAGCGCTCTCACGTCTACCCATCTGACTTGTCCAAAAACCTACTGAAAATCGTAGCAGATGCCACAAGTTTTGTTGCTGCATGATTTATATACATAAAAGAAAGTAACCATCATGTTGTTGAATTTTATACATCTTAAGTTATTATTGACCAAAAAAATAAACAAAATAATAATCATTAATTTATATGCTTGTGTAATGAACAGAGTAATTTAGGTCACAACTGAAACTGCTCCATAAGGATTCCACCGCTGCATTGCTCTATAAGGATGTTTATTGTATAGATGAAAGGCATTCGTGTGAATGATGGCGCTGAATACTGCCCCGGTCCAGCTTTGGATTTTAATTTACTGTTCAAGTACTTTCAAGACACTGAACATATTAAAGAAATGGGTCGCCATTCAATATCATCTGCTTAGTCCACGCCTGCAAAGATATTATTCTCAAAACAGTTACATGGGATGGGGAATGAACTGTCAACATGCCCCGGACAAAATGGGACAATATTTTCAAATTACAAAAAACAAGCACGAAAGTCTCACATTTAGATCAAATCATGGCAACCCGCAACTGGACTCATTGTTGCGGAGAACCGGTAAACAGAGCCCTACAAAATTTCCCAGTGTTTATTCATGGTATGTTAAATTTGTGCAATAGAAACAGAAAGCAAACGGCCACATTGGTCTTCATATGTCAAGAAGCAGCCTCCTAGGGTCCTCCACAACATCCTTGATACGACGTAAGAAGAACACTGCCTCCCTTCCATCAATCAGCCTATGGTCATATGTTAGAGCCACGTACATCATTGGCCTGGGGACAACGTTTCCTCCAACAACCATTGGACGAGACACTATTGAGTGCATCCCCAAGATAGCAGACTGTCAAAAGAATGTTGACTATAAGATTATAAACGCCCAAAAAAAAGTGAAAATTTGCCTAACCAGAGTACTGCTGCAGGCCTACCACACAAATTTGTTTTAAGAAAAAACATTCTCATTGTTCAGTATAGAACCAACATGCTTTACCAAATTACCCCAATGCAACTTCATCGATTCTATACACATAGAGCAATTAGATGATAAACAGAATTACAAAATCAACTGTAGATCACAAGAACATAAAGTAACATTACTAGTTCTCCCAGTGAAAGACAAACCTGAGGAGGGTTAATGATCGGTGTACTCAAAAGGCTCCCATAGACGCCTCCATTGGATATTGTGAAAGATCCTCCAGCCATTTCATCAATTGAGATTGTTCCATCGTTTGCCTTCTTTGCAAGATTGTTTATCTCCTTTTCTATATCAGCGAAATTCATCCCATCAGCATTACGGATAACAGGAACAACAAGACCCTGGAAGAAATAGCAAGTTCATAATAAGTTTCCATAGTAGAAACAAAATAATCTAATATATTCATCATCTATGGCCATTTTAGACCAAGAAAATGTCTTCACAAACTGAGAAATGGAACACCCAACGGTATTGAGCAACTCAGCGACAATCCACATGTCCTCACTTTTCTCCACCTTTGGCCATGTTTCCAAGAGCAAGTTTAGGTATAATTTATTGCTTGCTGCAAACCCTCACTTTATGTGGTATCCTTTATAAATATAAATAAATATATATTTCTGATATATAAGAAAAAAATCTTATATATATATATATATATATATATATAAACATAAACCTCTTCAATATATTTGAAACTAGTCCATCAATCTTAAAGAACATATTCAAATATACATCAAAACCATGCACCAATCTGACTAAAATATATATATTGAATAGTGCAAAATAAATTGCCAGTGTTAGCTGATATCACAAAAGTAAAATGCATCTCAGAAAATTTCAAGCTGCTCAACTTCGAAAACACTATAAAGCCCAAAAGAAAGGAAAAGAAGGGGGAATTTAAATTAACTCAACTGGCAGATTGAAAAGACAGGTGAATAAAACCTTCATGCCATATACTACTGACAAAAGTACCACAATCTTAACTTCCTTAAAGCCCTATTATCCTTAATAGTTACATTCTCAAAGATTGAATTTTTGCGAAGGAATGTGCGTGCATATATACAAACATATAAATGTCAGAGTATGTCCCTTTGCACTATGCAACACAACATACTCACATATTTTACTCACGCAACTATATTGTACCAAAAGATGCTTTCATAAACATAAACAATGTGAAAGATAATCCACACAACAGACTTGATGCAAACGCCACAATTCAAAAAGCTATTTGGATAGAAGCAGATGGTATTCCAACAAGACAAATAATTGACCACTACAAGCATCATATCAAATAAGTGAACAAACCTTTGGAGTGCCAACAGCAATACTTATGTCTATATAGTCTCTGTAAATGATATCATCCCCGTCAATAACTGCATTTACAATAGGCTGATGCTGAAGTGCACTAACAGCAGCCTGAACCATTTTTAGAAAAGATGAAAGAAAAAGAAGAGGAATTACTACATGATAGCATAAGAGCAATAAATGCTAAATTATTATTTAAAATCATTAAAAGTGTAGAGCACACCTTTATAAATCCTGACATCAACCCTAGCTTCACTCCATGCTTTTCAACAAAAGCATCCTTATAATCAGATCGCAACTTCATCAAATTAGTCCTACAACAACATAAAATTGGCAAGGGATTGATATGCAAATGGTTACTGGCAGCATATCAATTTATTCTGATTTCATATATCACAAAACCAACAGTCAACCTCCCATACCTACCCATTCACCTGGGGCAGGCAGCCAACATAAAAAATGGGCACGTCATGAAAATCAGCTTTTGAGTGTTAAACTAAAAAGAAAAATCAACTCCAGGAATGGATAAAGAGATCAAAGATTTTGAAGTAACCAGTGCCCATTTTTCAAATGTAAATTCAAGAATTTCAAAGTAATTAAAAATCACATTAAAATCATTTGTTTGAAACCGAAGCATATACATCTAAAACAAGAATGATTGTGAATAAAAGCTGATAGCAATGCCAAGAGAAGGATTGATGGATACTTCAACATTTCCATCAATGAGAAACAAATTAGAAGATTTAAAGGGAAAACTCAAAGAAGAAGGAAGAAAATAGTCTAGTTGTTAACGTCCTAATCATGTTGAATGACTCTCAAACCCAGTGATTACAAACAGCACAAGAGAGAACTTATTAGGCCGCTAGCCACATTACCAGTAAGTGGAACTCACATATCAACTTCATTGAATGTAGTTAGCATTGCAAACGTGTTCTGAGAGTCCTTCAACCGTGTTGCTACCCTTTTCCGTAGCCTAGTCATGGGGACCTGCAATATTTAAGGTATTTAAGTCACAAAGTAATGTTCTTTTCTCGTTTTCTTCCAATTGAGAAAAAAATCACGTGATACTATTATGACTGCAAAAACCAGAAAAAGAAAATGCTTACTCGTCTTTCCCTTTCCTTAGGCGGAAGTTGGGGTTCTGTAGCTGTGCGTTTAGGAGGCTGTGATGATGGTGTCGCTGGTGTTTTAGGCTTGTCAGTGACAGGAGTAGCTTCAACTTTAGGCTTTGGCTTCTCCTTAACTTTCTCTTCAGAAGGAGCTGATGTTGTAGGAGCAGGTTTTTCAGGCATTTTCTCACTGGGAGCAACATGACCCACACCTTCATCAGATTTTGAAATGATAGCAATCTTGATTCCAGGTTCCACTGTATCTCCTTCTTTGGCCACAAACTGCCAACAATTGCACACAGAAAATAGAATTCAATTGTTGTCGACATGATCAAATCCAACAAGAAACAGAACAAAAAAATAAAATAACAAACAACAGTAATAATAGTAATTTGTGTTAATTATATCTAGAATACAAACGGGTGAATTACCTCTTTTATCACACCTGCTTCTGGACTTGCAACGTCAATTGTTACCTGGAGAAAACAATTATATCCAGAGTAAGAACATGCATGATAACTATCCTCTAAACAAAAGTGGAAGGATGGCAAAGCAGGAGAATAACACCTTATCCGTCTCAATTTGAGCAATCGGCTCATCAACTTCAACCCTGTCACCAGGTTCTGTTCAAGAAGTATAATATTAAAGCGATTGCAAATAAATAGTTAAAAAAGAACACAAGCAATGACTTGATATTTTGAATCCATACTTTTCAAAAAGGTTGCCAAAGTGCCATCTGTAATTGATTCTCCCATAAAGGGGACAACAGCATCAACCAAATCCCCTACAGCCAGTATAAACAACATAGAAATGTCAAAAGAGAAGGTTGTTTGGGATAGAATATGGCCATAAAGTCAAATCCCTAGTAAGCAAAACACCTCCTCTTAGATGATGTGATGGAAAACTGTTCTTCCTAATTATTTTTACAATGTCAGAGTGATACAATTTAGCTTAGTCCTCTTCAGCTACATTAGCATTTTCTCAACCAAGTATTGCAATAGTAATATCCATGATGAAGGATGGATCCAATATACACTTGGAGCCTTAGATACGTCAACAAAAGATAGACAAACACTTACTCACATACAAAGACAAGAAGTGTAAACAAATACAAATGGACAGATTTGAATGCATGCCAACAAGAGATTAAAGACAAAGTAGTTGATGTCAAACCACTATCTGCAGAAAATGGTCTAGTCCACATTTGGTTGCTAGCCACAAGCTGAATTCTGAAAAGAACATCCCTGAAACAAAAAGGAAATGTAAGGGCCAAAAGAAGGCAGAAATAAGTGACCTGAAACAAATTTATTTGCATAGAAATTTCTTCTTGGATAAGCAAAAAGACTCTCAACTTAGATAAGTAGAGTGTGGAGCAGGCTAACAACTTCAGCATCAATCTCATAATCGCTCTTATGTCAAACCTTGGTTTACTTAATTGGCACTACGAAAACATTCTCACTATTAAGACCGACGAAGGAAAAAGGAGATGAACATGACATTCGAATCATTTGTTGTTGTTGAGTGTAATGCTGCAAATGCATCCTCACTATTTATTATAAAGGCAAGAATATTTGTGATAGATGCATTCCATGCTCCTGATTCCTTATTAAAACATCTTATCTCTAAGTATATTAAATAATGATTCAATCTACAGAAGTATATAACCACAAAGAATTCTCCCAATTCTCATTTAGTATTCCAACCGTAAGAGCTCTAGTTATACAAGATGCAATAAGAACATAACGGTAGAACTAACCTCACTGGTTTTGGATTGACTGGGTAACCTATAGCAGAAAAAGGGAAAAAAGATTACAACTGTTTAGTTTTTACGCCATCTTATTCACAACACTAGAAACATGAAAGAATCAGTTTTCAGGTTACCCCGTGAGATAAGATGAGCTATACTCCTGACATGGCCAACTCCTCTTTGAGCAAGTAAAATCTGTATTCAGGTTTAAATCTTATAAATTAAAGAATCTAATATATGGGACCCAAAAGAACACAATAAATTTAGGAAGTAGCAAGTTAACGCACAGACGAATTATAAAGAATAAGCATATGAAAAATACAATTCAGTACGAGCCAGAAGTGTTAAAATAACCCATCTATCAGTCATTTTCATTTCTAAGAACTACTTCGGTCCCCACATCACAACCACCAGATTAAACGATACACCATGCAATCACATAACCAACGGAGGATCAAATTCATTTGCCACGAAGACACGCGCTTATGTACAAGAGAATATAGAAGCACTACCGCTCACCTCCTCCGAAGAAGGCGCAACTCTAGGAGCAGAACTCACTGCTCGAAACTGCTTCAAAATCTGACAAAATAACCAAAAAAAAAAGTTTCATGAAAAATCAACACATTTTCAAATCAAGAAAAAAAATTAAAACGTTAAATCACAAACGCTAAAAGAAAAGAAGAATTGAATAGTAACTCACTGACGAAGACAAGCCTCCATTTCGGACTTTTGTCCTTATAACGCCCAACATCGTCTATCAATCTCAACACCTTCGATCTCTTGTTTCACTAATTCACAGAAAATCCTAACAAAATGAAATCAAATACGAAATGAAACAACCAACAGGTATAGATATGCGTTAATATGACCATAAGAGAGATAACTAACCTGATTGGAGTCAAATCTACAGCTTTTGACCGGATTTGTTCTACAGACAACTAGGGTTTTCCGATTTAGAGAGCAAGAGAGTTTGGAGTGTTTCTGTTTCTCGTTTTAATATTTTTTGTTTATTTTACGCTATGGAGAGTGGAAAAGTATGCGTGCGCATCGTGGCATATGGAATGGAAGAAGCTTGGGCCAGGTCCTTCCGTTGAGATTGCTTGCATGGAGAGGGCTGATTGGTTGAAAGTAGGAAAATGTCAACAGTTTGTCCTCTTTCTTTTACATAAATAATCTTGACGGTACATATATTTTTGTTAAATTAATAGTTTCTACCTAATCTTTGAATTTAAATATCATATAAAATTAGAAAGTAATTATATCAAACTAACTGCCTGTTTTATGACCAACTCCTTTTTCGAAAAAATTTAATAAATAATAAATAAATTTTAAAAAAGGGAATCGGAATTTGGATTCCATAAGAATTAGTAAATTTTAGGTTAAATTTCTACACTTTCTCAAGATGATTAAAATAAAGAGTGAATTAAGTTAAAGTAAATTAATATTAAAATATGCAAAATAAATAAAACAAGATGATAATAATTTTGTAGAAAACTTAACAAATGAGAATTAAGTAACTTCAAACTTTAGGTTCATTATTAACTATATGGCTTTTTTTTTTTTGGTTAAGTCAGAAGAATTGACATAAATATAATAGTTACGTACAATGTTGGAGTCGAGTCAAGCACTGTCTCTTAAGACACTAACTGGTAACTCTGATGTTAGCTAACTCACTATCCCTAGCAGTAGAGAGTTGAACACGGTCTTTGGTTTCACAAGGGGACCAGTGAAATACATCTTTGGAATTTCCTTCACTACCTTACAGCTCACCCTCACACCCAAAACAAATCAACTCTCCAATTCTCTAACCAAATCTGCTCAGAATTACCACAATTGACCAGACAAATGTTAACCTCAAACAAACATAAATCATTAAGCCCAGTTAATGCAACACAATCATATAAAAAACAAAGTTCAATAGTTGAACTTCAACTTCCCTTGCCAAGATGGGATTAGTACCTATCCGTCTATTTATCTTGAGGAAACAAGAAGCAATGGCTGATGATGTCTCTTGTGCAACCTGGAATCCCCCCGTAGGTGATGGTTTGCCACCTATGGAAGGTGGTATAATTTCCTTGCATTCAGCTTTGCTTTGCTGTGCCGAATAAGACCAAGTCCTTCTCATTCCATATTTCTGATTGTAATCAAGATATTTCCTGAACCTGTCCTCTTTGTTGCTGTGAAGACTGAAGGAAAGTTGGATTGCCAACTAACCCCTATCTGATCTTCGAATGGAGACACACATGCTATTGAGCCAAATGATATTCTTGAGCTATTAAACCTGCAGAAAAAAAATGTTAGTGAAATAGACACATATTTAATTACTTCCTCTCAGTGTTTGAGCTTAGAAGTTTCCTAACTTGGGAGATTACTCTGAGGTACATACTCCCAACATCCTTGGCTTCATCTTTGAAAGTTCTTGCATTGCTTTCAACCCGAATATGGTAAACAATAGTAGATAGAAGGATTGGGAAATTATTAATGTCTGAATTCCTGGGTTTGGAAGCGGTATTAAACCAAGTTAGAATAGCAGAAAGGTTTGGCTAATTAGGGTGTTGTAAATGAAAGTGTGAGAGGCATCAGTCCCAAATGGATTTAGAGAATGTACATTCAAAAAACAAGTGATCAATGGTTTCATTAGCCAACATACACAAGGAACAGTGGTTAGGAGTTTGGAGGTAGGAAAGTTTTTCCCGAGTTTGTAACTTTTGAAGGAAGGCAAGCCATTGGATAAAGGAGCACCTAGGACTACTGTTTTTAGACCATACTAGCTTGCGCCAAGGAACTTCCTGTAAAAGGGGTCGCAAGAATTTATAAGCTAAATCATTAGTATACTGTCTTGTGGAGCTAGCTAGCCATTTCAGACAATCAGGTTGGGAACTATTTGGGTGGTACTGAAGTGTTTCAAGGTTCCTGATGAATTCTATGGAAACCTCATGCCATCTCCACTCATCATGGTTGATAACTTCAGAAACTTTTGCTGTCATTGGAAGCTCTGAGTCATTGATATCTCTCGATGAAGAAAAGTTCCTCAGGATTCCTCTCAGGTGCCAGGGATCTTACCATAAAAAAGTAGATATACTATTGCTAATCCTAAATCTGAATTGGTTCCCCATTTTGTCCCTCACATATACAATTTTGCTCTAACTCCAAGAACTATCATAGGTAGGTTAGGCACTCCAAAAGTTTTTCCTTCTCAATATGATAGTATGGACCCACTTAACTCACAGGGCCTCCCTATCTTCAAACAGATTCCAGATTCGTTTCCCTAACAGGACATGATTCGATGTAGCCAAATGTTTTACTCCTAAACCTCCCTTATTTTTCGGTCTACTAATTTCACTCCACTTAACCTTAGCATAAGAATTCGAATCAACCTTCCGAGTCCACAAAAAATTCCTAAGCTTAGTCTCTATATCCTTAAGGATGGAAGAAATAAGTATGAAATGGGTAGACCAGTATACTTGGAAAGAAGAAAGGACTGAAATTACCAGTTGGATTCTACCAACATAAGAAAGACTGTTATGAGTCCATTTGTTGATCCCATTTTCTATTTTGTCTAAAAGAGGAAGACAATCCCTCCGAGACAACCGACCTATTATGAGTAGAACCCCTAAATATCATATGGGAAGAGTACCTTGCTGGAGTCCTGAGACAAGTTTCATTCGATGATTCAGATAGGTGACATAATTCCAATTTTCTTTTTCAATTTGAATAACCTTTTAATCAAGTAGTTAAATCTCTAGTGGTATTTTAATGAATTCAATTATTTATCAAAAATGAGAAATCAACAGTCAAAGCTAAATTATGATGGTCATACGCACCTAAATTAACGCAAAAAAATATTTATTTAATTTGTTTAAGTCATATAGGTTCATATTAAACATAAATAGTGTGATATCTTGTAGAAACTTTCTCTTTAGTTATTTAATCTAAATATTTCCCAGCTTAGCCTAAACATTTTTTATAAATTATTTTTAAATTTATAAATAAATACTCAAACAACAAAAAAGACAAATTAAAAAAACCCACAAATTAAAAAAAAGTTTCTCTTGTGGGTTTTATTAATTTGTCTTTTTTGTTGTTTGAGTATTTATTTACTTATTTTAACTTTTATTTTTATTCTTTACCTTATTTTATATTTATTATATTATTTATTGTGTTAATCATTTTAAATTTTATTTATCTGTATTTATTTATTTTTATTTTTATCCTTTATTTATTTTTCTTGTTCTTTATTTCTATCTCTATTTTATCTTTTATTTGGTTCTTTACTTTATTTATCTTTATTTTATTATTTTTATTTGTACATATGTATTTATATTTATTTATGTTTATTATTATGATTACTTATTATTTTTAGTATGTATCTTTTATTTTATTTTATATTTATATCTTTTTTAGTTTTTACAAGCATTTCTCAAAAACTAATTTTCTTTTTCTTTTTCTTTTTCTTTTTTTTTCATGCAGGTGTATTAAAAATAACTTCTATACTAATTAGGAGTAAGGTTGCATACTTCTTAATCTCCCCAAATCCTACATCTCTGCAGGACTTCTACTGAGATATTATTATTGTTGTAGCATGATATCTAGTCATTCATTTATGTCCAAAATTCATAGTTAATTCACCAAAATTATGATTTTATGTGCACAATCATCAAAAGTCAAATTAAGTCAACAACTACATCATTAAGGATTCTCTTAATTCATAATAAGAAATTTGGCCACTCATATGATATTTCAACTTAATAACCATAAACTTATTATAAAATATTCTGTTATTGAGATTTTACAAGAGTGAGAAGAAAATTATTCGTGATAGAATTGAAACAAATAAAGGTCAAAGGTAAAAAACAAATTAAATAAATGAGATAATAACTAAAGTACTCTAAAAATAAGAGTTAATGATATAAATAAGAATCTATAAAATGGAAACAAAAATTTCGACAACATTCGAAAATCTACAAGGGCATACATAGGCTACATGTACCATCAAGTCTTCATGTAGCAGTAACCTACTTCTAATGAGTATAGTGCTTTCAGTGTTATAATTCAGTGAAATTTAGACTAAATGGACAATCTCTCTAACACTTTTAACAATACATGGCTTGTCAAAATTAAAGTATTGTAGGTGTTAATTTTTTTCTCGAGAATTGTGATATACCATAACTTTCAATAAATGCCTCTTCTAATTTAACTCTTTTTCGCTTCTAATATGACCTCCTTCTTCCAACTAATTTAACATTATATTTATATTCCTTGGTTGATGAAATAGGTTAAAGTGGTTTAAAAGGTGGATTGACTATTTTTAACCTACTTCCATGCATTCTTTAAATTGAAGTTCTTAAGGGCACCAGATAATTAAAATCTTACAATATAAATAAACACTAAATTATGATAAAAATAATTAAAAACATATGATATGAATTATACTCAAAATAATGTGAATTAAATATATATTATATTGATCATTATCCTTAAGAAAACTTAAATAATTTTTAAGGATAAGGGATAAGCGTTAAGTATATCCATTTCTATTAATATTCAGGTGAATTCAATTAGACGTCTAAAGGGAATATCCTTGTTAATAAGAAAGAAATCTCTTTTCTTTTACCAACTTGGTACACCTTTAATAGGTATATGATATGAGCTTGATTGATTCAGTGCAACTTATCTTCTTTTTTCAAGCTTGTGAGCTCCCTGCCTGCTTGTATGATCAAGACATGCCCATTAATGAGCTTCAATGATCTTTAGCAGATAAAATCCAATTTAGTTGAAAAAAAAGATCAATTAAGATATGGCTTATGTATATGTAGAAATAAAATCATAATTAAAGACCAATCAAGTTTTTTAGTTGAGTTATGTCCATATTCTACAAGGATAATTAAAGTCTAACTCTATTTTTTTAAAAGATTGCCTATTAAAGGGAGATACCTGAAGGTAAGAGGGCACATCTTTTATTACAAATTTATTTAAGAATTTTATTTACACACTAGCTCCCTTTGCTTTTGCTGAATTAAGCATCAAAGTGTTTATGACAAAAACAATCTCAATAATCTAACTATTTGTTTTCGCAAGCCCGCAAATGTAAGAAGCAATCCAATATGATTACCTCAGTTTCAATCTAAATCATTTATGTCATATGTGGGAGATTTTAAAATTTGTTAACATTCCTACTTGAAAAAATTTTAAACTAGCTAAGATATTATTCAAAGAAAGAATAATGAATCCCTAAAGAAGTGACACATTTTCCAACATCTAAAACTACCCAAGCTCATGAATAATCCAAGGAAAACTGTTATAATTGAGATGTTATAACAAAACCTAACCAAATGAAAGAAGAAAGATAGCAAATATGCATCCATCACTAGAAGTCCCATCAACCCCCATATAGTTAATGTCATTGAAACATGACATATAGGGGCAAGTTTAATAAGTGGCATCGCTTTAACCCCTAATGTCCTAATAGAAAAATTGCCAAGTAGGTTTAAAATGTCAACTCTGGACACCTATAATTATATACATAACAATATTGATCATATATACATATATAAGTAACTCGTACATCTATATGACATTTCTGACTCCACTAAATGCAAGGCTTGTTCTTCCATTTTAACTAACATAAACTACTTATGGTTCCATACGTTATCTCAAGCATTAATAACGATAATTAACAATTACTATTATATGCTTATCTCATTTTTCTAGTAATATATGTAAACTAAGAGACTTCACTTACTTGATATTTGCAACCCAAAGGCTTATAAGAAAGCCTAATGGATTACCTATAGTGCTTTAGCTTTGAGGTAACCTAAATTCTTAATCAATCTTTGAGGAATTATATGCCAAAAAAGCTTTAAGGAGTTGTATATTAGGGTCCAAGTGTATCTAGATCAATAGGATGTTACGTGAAATGTGAGTAGCCTAATAAATAAAAATAATGAGAATAGAAAAAAAGCTTACATTTTTTGTTAACAAAGTTAAGAAGAAAAATGGTCAAATGGACTAGTAACCTACATAGGCGTGAACATGGTTTCATGTTTGACCTGTGTTTTAAATATGGGTTCATGTTCAATCCATATTCATCTAAAATTACTCTTAATTAAACTTTTCAAATTGAGCATTAACTTGCTTGAATTTATTCTTTCTTCATTAAGAGCTAAAACAAGGCTTGTAAACAAATATAGGCCATATTAAGTACCGAATCTTATAAAAATAATCCAAACATAAGTCAAATACTCCTAAAATCATACTAAAACACAATCTAATTAGCATTTATCTTATATACCCTATTTATAATATTTAGCTTTCAATAAAATGTTGATTTGATTTAAGTTTATTAAGCTTGTAAAATAAAAACTTTAACAGGTCTCAAATTTAGGAGAAGACTCCTTAGCTTCCTGACATAAAACAAACAAGATAAAAGGCCTTAGGTTTAAGAGAATTCTCCTTGGTTGCTTTGCATTAAACAAAAACATGCAAATGAAAAAGCCTCAAATTTATGAGAAGTCTCCTTAACTCCCTAATATAAAATAAAAGATCTATAGGCTAAAAAGCCTTAAGCCTATAAAAAGTCTCCTTAATTCCCTAGAACATAACAAAAACATTTAGGTTGGAAAGTTTTAAATCCAAGAGAAGTCTCTTTAATTCTCTAACATAATATAAAAACTTGTAGGTGTAAAGGCCTCAAATGTAGGAAAACTCTCCTTAAATCCCTTATATAAAATGAGAACCTACATGCTAAAAAGCCGCAAGTCTAGAAGAAGTCTCTTTAGTCCCCTCACATAAAATAAAAACGTTTAGGTTGAAAAGCCTCAACTATGTGAGAAGTCCCATTACCTCCCTTGTTGAAAACTAAACTTATAGACATAAAAGTCTTAGGACCATAAAAAGTTTCCTAAATTCTATGACTCTAAAATAAAAATCAGTAAGATGAAAAGCATTAGGTTGAGGAGAAGTTTCCTTAAATTTTAACTATAAAATTAAATCAACTAGCTAAACAAAACCCTATGATACATAATTTAAAATTTAGAAGATTACAAGGCTAGGTTGCGTGTGACTTCATAAGTCTTTCAAGTTCATTTAAATCAAATCCTAAAATTTAATAGGGTTATATTTAACATGACTTCACAAGCCTGTCAAATTCATTTGAGTTATTTTTAAAATTAATAAGATAGGATAGAGTGATACCCTATATGAATGTGAAGTTCATCCATAGAAATCGTAGATATTTGTTAAAGCAAAAGAACTAGGCTTTACAAACCTACTAAGTTTGTTTCAATTTTGTTCAAAGATATAAGATCCAAAGGAGTTAGAATGTACTAGTTTGTCAAAATTACTTGAAGAATAATTAATAAAGTAAAACATGAGAAAAAATCATCATAATTAAAGCGAAAGTCTACAAAAAAAAGCACAAAAAAAGCTAAGTGCACCTAATCAGTCTTACAACTACACTTTTACATGCAAAAATTAGTTTAAAAATATAAAGGATAAGAAGCAAATGAATTAGACAAAGAAGAGGGGGCCTTTAGACGGAATAAGGTTGACATTAGCAAATGTGAGAAATCCCGATCTATGAGACCAGGGGCTTAAATTCTCAATCAATAGAGTAAAACTTATTAGGCTCCTTAGTTTGAGTTGGTTTAGGCTCAATAGAAGCATCAATAATAACTTGATAAAAAAAAGATAAATCTAAGTATTTCTTTTATTTGACTTTTCTACAAGCCTCGAACCTTGTGATTATATAACATTGTTCAAATTGTCCTATTTTTAATTCTTGAAAGACTTAGACTTATGATATTGAAGAATAATTTCAAGCTTAAAGTCTTCTTCCTAGAACTTCCTATTTTGCTTCTTAAGCATCTCCCTCAGGCCCTTCGTTACATAATTTCTTCTTCATACGTTATTGTAAGGAAAATACGGTTGATAATGTTGACTTCGTCTTTGTGGATCACCTTTTGCTTCTTCTTCCCGTAATAAGTCTTTCTCATTAATCCCTTTATCCTCTCAACTTTTTCATGGATATCATAAAAATGCACAGTTGTTAAGAAGAAATTTAATTGATAAGAAGATAATTAAAATAAAAGGAAAGATATTGCATAGATGTTCTTCTCTAAAAGACACCTTTAACTAGATTAGGATTGATATATAAGAGTATCTGTCGAAGTGAAAGGGGTAATATGCTGAATTTACAAAATTTTGTTTAAGAAACTTTAAGGTTACATTATTCATATCCTGCTAAGAGAATCTTCCATCCAATCTCCTTTAAAAAATCTTAAAGGTCCAAAACCTTATCTTATTTATTAAGGGGTCATTTGGTTTCACTTTTATTTTTTGTTGTTGTTTTTTGTTTCTGTTTCCTGTTTTTGGTTTTTGTTTTTTTCCTAACAAAACGAAAACCTGTTTGGTTGAGATCTGTAATATAAAAATTGGAAACAAAAACCTGTTTGGTTGAGATTTCTAATAAAAAACTGAAAACAAAAACGTGTTTGGTTTTATTATCATGTTTATATTTTTTGTAATTATACTAATATATGAAATAATTATAATATAATACATTATATTTTTAAATTAATTAATTATCATTATAGTTAAAATTAAATATAATGAATGAGAGAGTGTGCGAGTGCGAGTGCGAGTGCGATTATCTGAGACTCCTGCTTCGGTGAGCTTCTGCGCCCTAGCCCTCCCTCCTCATAGCTTTGTCGTCCCATTCTATTACTCCGACTACTCTCAGTCGTCCTCCTCTCCACCCTTTTACCCTCTCCTTTCGTCTTAGCCCTAAAGCTCCCCCTTCTCCAAACCCTAATAGAGACCAGAACCATCACCCAAATCTTCTAGCTTCTTTGATCCTGCCTTCCCCTACAACCATTCAGGATCCCCACCGACCTCCCTGTCATCCGATCCTGAGCCCAGCCCTAGTCCCAGCATTACCCTCGATGGAGACTCCTTAAGGCCACCTCAGAACCTAGAAAGCGGTTGTTTCAATAGGTCTGGATGCGACTTCAATGGATAAATCCCTAACCTACTACCCTCTGGAGCTAAAGGAGAACCAGATCTATGTAACACCTTCTCCAGAAGTGGCTAAGCAAGGTGCGGCTCAATTGAAAACCACCCTCATTGGATTCTTACTTGGTAAGCGCTCAACCTTCCCTTTAGTACAGAGAGCACTAGCTCGGTAATGGTCTGCATTTGGCCTTAAGGAAATCTTAATTACCTGTTCCAACAACTTCCTATTTAAATTTGATTCTGAGTATGGTATGAATGAGGTTCTGGAGAAAGGACCAGGGCACATTCGAGGAAAACCTCTGTTTATGAGAAAATGGTGCTTGAATGGAGGAGAACAGGAAGTAGTTAGGTAAGCTCCAGTTTGGACAAAGTTTTATAATGCGCATATTGAATATTGGACTATTGAAGGTTTAGGGAGAATAGCAAGTCCTGTCAGTGTCCCTTTGCTCATGGACACTCCTACAACAAAGATGACAAGAATTGTGTATGCTCATGTGTGTGTGGATTTGGCTCTACATAAGAATTGGCCCACTTCCTTTCAGCTGGCTACTTATGATGAAGAAGGGCAGATCATTTATAAGGAAATACACATAGAATATGAATGGAAACCAAATCCTCACGCTCCTAAGCAGGAATGGGCACCTATTGGGAGGAAATTTGAAATAGGACTGCAACAAGAATTGTTGAAGGAGAGGGAGCCTATATCCCAGAGCCACCAGCAGCAGTCCTCCAACTTGGAATCCTCAAGATTGCTGAACTTCCCTAGTGAGGAGCCTCTAACCGAACCCAACTCAGATCTGGCAGTCCCTCAGCAAGCACTAGAGAGTCAGCAGCCATGCCAAGTAGAGCAGCAAGCAGCTCCTCAAATGGTAGTCAGTGAGTAAAGTCCACATGTAGATGATCCACCAAGAGTTCTTGATGCCTCATATTTGCCTGACGTCCACCAAGTAAGTAGTTCTCCTTGCTCTCCTAGTTTAGATTTGGTTCCCAGTAGCTACTTAGAACTAATAGGAAGCAGAAGTAGTTTATGCCCTATAGCTTCTCTATTGACTTGCTTTTTTGGAATATAAGAGGGCTTAATAGCCCTAATAAACATTTAGCTTTTAAGGCTTGTATTAAGAGTCTTTCCACTTCTTTTGTTTGTATGATTGAATCCCGTATTATATCCTCTTTAATTCTGAATAATATCTGCTCCTTGATGTTTCCTA
>JANZLX010000213.1:40082029-40093007 GCA_025531955.1 Erythroxylum orinocense
CCGGACGGGAGGTCCGATGATTCTGAGTTGTGTTTGGACATTATAGAAGTGTGTAAAATCTTTTGCAGATTTTTGGGTTGTATAAAATACAATCGTTATGCTACCCGATTTTCGATAAAATCAGGTTATGGCAAAGTAAGAATTAGAATAGGTTTTGTTATAAATGAGATAAGAATTTGGTTTATGGATGAAATTTGGGGCATGTATGTATGTATAAGATGATTTGAGATTTGCATGAGGATGAATTATTCTGTTTTGATTGTATAAAGTTGATTAAAGATGAAAGAAATGAAAAAGAAAGATTGAAAATAATAATAATTTTATACCGGGTTTGGAATTGTTTTAGTTTAAAGTTTCCAACGCAACATGTTAGTTTCGCTTGCCTTCGTTTTGTCATCAGATGTCGGTATTTCGTTTTGTCCATTCCGTTTGTGTTTCGATTTGCTATGTTTTCGTTCAGTTCGTTTCTATTTGTTTTGTTCGATTTCTTTGTATTTGTTATGTTTCCATTCTTTCGAATTCGATTGCCGTCCGTCTCGGCTTTTGTTTCCGTTCTTTACCTTCGATATGTATTTTTCGTTCCGTATTCTTCGTCTGTTAAATCCGATTCTTCGTTATCGTTTCGTTGTTTCCGCGTTTCGTTTCTGTAAGTTTCTTCTGCTTCGCTTTGCTTTTGTTCTTTCATGTGCTTTTGATTCCATATTGTTTTCCGGTTGGGATCCGGTTTCAAGGATCGGGTCTCAACAAATACTAGCACTTCAAGTCCTTCCAGCTCAACATCATCCTCTTCCTCAAGCACACCACCATAAAAATGGAGATCTCTGCGGGAAATTAATGAACAACTTGATGCTTGTCAGTTTACAATTGTTGAAGAGCCAAGCAATTTTGAAGAAGCTGTAAAAAGCAATGAATGGCAAAGAGCTGTGGATGAGGAGATGGAAGCATTAGAAAAGAATATGACATAGGAGCTGGTTGATTTACCATTTGGAAAAGAGGAAGTAGGGCTGAAGTGGGTGTACAAGCTAAAATACAAACCAAATGGGCCAGTCCAGAGGCACAAAGCTCGGCAAGTTGCATATGGTTATATGTAGCGTGAAGGCATTGATTTTGAAGAAATGTTTTCTCCAGTAGCAACGTTTGACACCATCTATTGCTGCATATCATAAATGGAAGGTTTTCCAATTTGATGTCAATTTAACATTTTTAAATAGTTTTTTAGAAGAAAAGGTTTATGTGCAATAGCTAAAGGTTATGAAATTACTGGTGAAGAAGGAAAAGTGTATAAATTGAAGAAAGTTCTTTACGACCTTAAGCAAGCTCCAAGGGCCTGGTACAGGAAAATTGATACACATTTTTGCACAAATAGATTTCAAAGAAGTGTAAGTGAGCCCACTTTGTATGTTAAGACAAAAGGAGATTGTGAGGTACTGATCATTTGCCTTTATTTGGATGACTTAATTTAAACTGGAAATATTGATTTGATTAATGAATTTAAGAAGATAATGGTAGATGAATTTGAGATGACTGATTTAGGCTTAATGAGTTATTTTTTAGGTTTAGAAGTGAAACAATGTAGAGCTGGAATTTTTATTTCACAAGAAAAATATGTGAACGATCTTCTTCCAAAATTCCATATGAAAGATTGCAATCTGGTTACAACTCCCATGATTACCAATCATAAATATTGCTTGGATGATGGAAAAGGGAAGGCAGATTCGCAGGTGTATCGAAGTTTGGTGGGTAGTTTACTCTATTTGACGAATAGTCGTCTGGATATTTTGCAAGCTACCAGTCTCCTATCACGGTTTATGCAAAGTCCAAGAAAAGTGCATTTTGGTGCTGCAAAGAGGGTGCTTAGATATTTAAAAGGAACATGCTCTTATGGGCTTTTATATTCTAACAGTGGAAATTTTGAGTTGTGTGATTTTTCTGACAGTGATTGGGCAGGTTCTTTACATGATCACAAAAGCACTACGGGCTACTTATTTATGGTTGGGTCAAGTGCTATATCCTGTAGTTCAAAAAAACAGCTATCCATATCTTTATCATCTTCTAAGGCTGAATAAATGGCATTTACTTCAGCAGCGTGCTAAGCAATTTGGATAAGGAGAATTTTGCTAGATATGAGAATTGAGCAAAAAGCGGTAATAACAATTTTTGTGACAATCAGTCCACTATTTTGATGGAAAAAAATCCAGATCATCACCATAGAATAAGGCACATTGACATTCGACATCATTTTATAAGAGAGCAAGTTGCAGAAGGAAATATCAAGTTGGAGTATTGCAATTCAAAAGAGCAAATAGCTAATCTATTTACGAAGGCACTTTCTCTTGAACGGTTTGCATATTTCAGAGACAAACTAGGAGTTGTAGATTTTTGCATTAAGGAGGGGTATGTTAGTGGATAATGCAAAATATCTTTGCTGCACTTTCACCACCATTAGTCATGTTTTTTTAGTTTAATAAGTCAATAATTGTTATTTATTTTCCTATTATCTTGTTAACATGATTTGTTAATTTCCTTATAATTTGGGATTAGTTAAGATTGTACTTGTATTTAAAGAGTTTCAGATGAATAAAGTTAGTGTCTTCAAATCTCCACATTTTGTGCCTTCCACTTGCTTGTTATATTATCTCTATAGACTTCTTTGTTTTTGCTCTTCTTTAACTTCTATTTTTATTTAACACCTGCTCAAATTTAACATAACAAGAGTGTCTAGTGTATGGCTCGTTTGGATGAAAAGGGATTAATAAGTTATATGGCTCGTTTGTTCTGCCACAGTCTGGTGTATGTCAATAATTTTTTGCTTTGGAATAAAAATCTTACCAAAGAAATGAAAAGTTGTTCAACAATCTCAGAAGGCGAAATGTCTTCCAAGTCATTTAGTATACCTTCCCTGCAGAATCATAAATTAGAAACTAAAAAAAGAACACACAGTTTAAACATAGTCCTCACAGAATACTATGTTTATTTAACAGCTGCAACTGGCTAGATGTTCCCAAGAGTTCAAGCACAAGTTACTTAGCATCAATGTGTAAGCATTCAGTTAGCAACATTTGCACTTGCAGGTGAACTTTACTCATATAGGTGACTTTGAAGTATATTATATTGGATTTGTGTATTTCTAGGAAAAGTCCAGACAATGTGAAAACAAAGAGGAGTTGAGAACACCAAGCACCAATACTAAGCACAATAATAATGTAATTCATCAAAGAATGTCCAAACCTCAAGCACTACCGTTTGTATAATTAAATTAATCCAATAGACTAAGTCATACACATCAGGACTAAAAACTAAATTTCTTTTTGCACGTAATCAAACAAGAACATTACAATTTGTGTTTATACAGTATTTGGTGCTCAAGCTTGATTGTATTCTCATAGAGGCCATAAAAGTTAATAGCAGTTGCTACCCATAAGGGAATCACAATATGAAATCTTATATTGAACGCTGACCTAGACGTAAGGCTTTCAATGACAAAGATTGCATTGCTTTCTAACTTTGAAAGGCAGGTATCATATCAATCTATGAAATATAATTTTGTTTATTTCAATGTACAAGTTTCTACTTATAGAATTTCATTTTACTGCTACTCTCGATTGCTCTTTGCTTTAGTACAGGCTTTTAATCTTTTTAGTTTTCTTACCAATGATGCATTGTGGAATTGTGAAAGCAATTATAATAATAAGATGTTGACAAAATATTCTTCTTTATATGTGCTTCATTTGAACTATGAATATAATCGTTATTAGAGTATGAGGATGTGGGATCTTCATCATTATAAAGTTGAGAAATATAACATATCCATTTTCGTACATGATTATTTAAAATTGTTTATTTTTGCTTATCATTTACATTGCACTTGACTAGAAGGAAATCACACGAATATCTATATAGTTTTTCTCTATAATATAATTAAGTGTGGTAGATGGAATGGGACATGAGTGGTATGAACTTAGAAGCCACAACAATTGATGGGATGGTCAGGATATGGCAGTCCAACTTGAATGGCATTTGGCATGAACAAGCTACGTTTAAGCTTGCTCCTTAAGCCTTGCCTAATGTTACATTCTTTATTTCATTAGCCATCTCCCTTGTACTATCCATACAAAACCAATAGTACGGGATGTTATTCTTTCCCACTCTAGTTGTATGTTTATTATTTGTTGGCATTAAACTACCTGGAAAAATCGAAGTTAATTTATCTTTAATCAGGTGCATAACTAACAACACTTTTGAAGATAGTTATTTTTTATAATCCCAATCGTTCCATACTAATTTGGACACCTATAGTTAAAAGAATATACTTATAAAATTATCAACATGTAGCCAATAATCTATAACTAGGCCAAATAATATTTGTTACATTTTATTTTGGTTGCCTATCATCTAAGGTCAAATTTTTTAATCGCCAACATTGACTTCTTCTTGATAAGTAATTGCGTTTTATCGCTAATTTTGCTATTGTCTACAAAATGGTAAATTATGGAACAATATATTTATCCATGTTTTTTTAAAACGTTGTAAAATGTAATTAAAGATTTTTTGGATTAATTGCCTTTCTTTCATTGATCACAGATGATATATATATACAGGACACATAACATATATGATATATTTCATATATTCTCGACACTCCACCTCAAGTTGGTGCATAAAGATTCAAAATTCTCAACTTGCAGAGGAAATACTTGTCAAACGCTTTTGTAAAAATTCCCGCCAATTGATGACCTGTTTGAACATGAGCAGTGATTAGATTCCTTGCTTGGATTTAGTCTCGAAAATAATGACAATCCACCTCAATATGCTTTATTCTCACATGAAAAACAAGATTTGTGGCAATATACAAGGTCGCTAAACTATCATAAAATAATCGCATAGGTTGAAGATGATAAACACCAAGGCAATGAAGCAAAGATTTTAGCTAAGTAAGCTCACATGATGTGGTTGCCATAGATCAATATTCAGCTTCAACATATGACCTTGACATGGTGTGATGTTTCTTTGTCTTCCAAGATATAGGGGATTGGCCAAGCATGACAAAATAACTTGTGAGGGATTGTCTAGTCAAGGGGCAACCAGCCCAATTTGAGTTACAATATGCATAAAGCTAAAGATCGTCATAATGTGCCAGAAACGGCGCCTACATGAATTACACTAGCACATGAATTGAGTAGCAAAGCTCTAAATGTGTTATAGTTAAATAAATTAGTTTTCCCACTAGACGCCTATACTATTCAGGTTTTTCATCAATTCTCTAGTGGCTAATGAAAGCTTATGATTATGTTCCATAGGAAAGTGAGTAGGTTTAACCCCTAGTAAACCAATTTCTACAAGGATGTCTAAAGCATATTTTTGCTGACAAAAAAAAATTCCTTTTGGTCTACAGGCTACTTCAATTCTTAAAAAGTATTTCAGTGTAACCAAATCTTTCATGTAAAAATGTTGATGCAGATAATTCTTAAATTGTTGAATTGCTTGTAATTGGTTTCCAATTCTGACAAGATCATTAACATACACAAGAACATTTAGTGAGACAACACCTTTTCTGAAGGTAAATAGCGAATAGTCAGCATACGACTGCAGAAAACCGTACTCCCACAATGCTCCTATAAGTTTAGCAAACCAGTTTTTTGGAGCTTGGCGCAACCCCTAAGGTGACTTCTATAGACGACATATTTTTCCTAGATGCAAAGTAGAAAATCCTTATGCCAGCCATATATACACCTCTTCATAGAGGTCACCATGTAGGAATGCATTGTTTACATCCATCTGATGTAATTCCCATCCTTTTGCCATAATAACGACAAGAAAAGTTCAAGCACTGACCATCTTTGCCACATGAGCAAATGTCTCATTGTAATCAATCCTAGCAACTTGATTATTCCCAAGAACAAAGAAGCATGCCTTATAACGTTGCACAGTTCCGTCATATTATATTTGATTTGATATACCCATTTAAATCTAATCGTTGTTTTTCCTGTATGTAAATTTGTTATTGTCCAAGTGTTATTCTTTTCAAGTGCATCAAGCTCCTCCTTCATTGCCTAAAGCCATATATTTTATCTTACTGCCTCTCTAAAATGTTTTGATTCTTTACCTATTGTAATTGTTGCCAAGAATTTTTCTATGTGCAAAGAAAAATATCACAAGTTATCTAATGAGCTATGGGATAGTGAGTACCTAAGGATCCAATTAACGAGGATGAATCTGATGATAGGGAAATACACTGAGCAGTATGGAATATATAGTCCTGCAAGCGAGTGGGTGGTTGTCGTTCTTTGTGTCCCCAACCAAGTTTTATTTGTTATTGTATCTACGACGAACTGTGTAAATTTTCTGCAACAACTATGACATCTTCTTAAGGATCATAAGTATCTGAAGAACTCCCCTATCATCCTCTCTCTCACCTACATGCCCATTTGAGGGACTCCCCCTCACCTCCATATGCCCCACATCACAATGAGGCTCTAAAATCTCTATCCTGTCATCAAATACGGTGGGCATAATTGGGCTTGCTATTGGGGTGAAGAAAATTGCGTAGGCTCAACAAAGAGAAAGACAATTTCTTCAAAAACCATATCCCTATAAAAAATTTCCCATTTCTATTCATACACTCGCCATCCTTTGTTTCCATATGGTTACCCAGCGAACACACATTTCTTACTACGTGCTTCAAATTTTGTTTATTACAAGGCCTATGATGGGCATAACATAAACATCTAAACGTTCTAATATTTACATAGGATGGTTGCTTCCTAAATAACATCTCATATAGAGTTTTTCCCTTTAGAAGAGTGGGTTGGAGTAAGGTTTATAAGATATGTTGCTGTCAACGCACAATCTCCCCAAAATTCAAGTGGCAAACTAGCCCAGAACCTAAGTGCTCATGTCGCATTCAAAATGTGATTGTGTTTTCTTTCAATTCGACCATTTTGTTGTGGTGTTCCCACACAAGATGCTTGATGCAATATGTCGTGCTCACTTCTAATGTATTTAATACTTTTATTAAACTGATTTTTTGCAATTGTAAAAAGTTTTTTAAGCAAATCACTTGCTTCACTCTTTTTAGCCATTAAAAAACCCCAAATAGCACGAGAAAAATCATTTACCATTATGGGAAATAAGAAGCACAATAGAAAGATGTAACTCGATATGCACCCCAAATATTACCATGTATTAATTGAAAAGGTTCAACACTTTTGTTCTCACTAGTAGAAAATGTAACATGAGTCTGCTTTGCTAAAAAATAAGCATCACAAACATCTGTTTTATTTTTACTGATATTACTTCTAGGTCCAAGCAAAAGAAAAAGTAATATGACTTGATAGATGTCCCGTCTGTTGATGCCATAAAGCAAAGTAATCCTCCCTACTTATATTATTAACCTGTGCCAATGCCATGAGACGATAGAGGTAGACCCCATCAATTAGTTCACTCGTACCATTCAAGGTCCTTATACTGTGGTCCTGTATAAAACAAAGCTCATTTGAAAATGTGACAACATAATTGATAAGTGTAAGTTGCATCGTGTTTTAGGGCATAATTTGATATGTGTTTAGCCGTTAATTCGATCATTTAGTATATGTATAGGTTAGAATTATGTTAGTTTGTTAATTATTTGTGTTTAAAGTTTTTTATAGGTTAGTACAAGCTTTTGAACTTAAATATTATGTTTTTGAGATATCTTGATGTGTTTGCTAGTATTTTAGGGTCAATATCAAAGAATGAAGGAGTTTTGGAAGACATTTGGGTCGAAACAACAACCTATGGTCATGAAAGAAGGCTCAGATGTTGGTCATGATGGTGGCAGAAGGCTCAGATATGGGCTATGATCGTGGCCTGGATCGGGCAGATGCGCAGTCGCTTAGGAACTTCATATTTCGAGAGACTTTTGGACCTTTCAGACCCCGGAAAGACCTTATGATTACCAAAAACATAAAATATTATTTAAAGAACATTAAGAGGAGGAGCTTTTGCATCGGCCACACTTGAAACCCTAAAGAGAGAATACCAAGAGAGAGGGGGAGAGAGAGAGAGAGAGAAGAAAGAGGAAAAAGATGAAGACGAAGTTGACTTGACATACTTCTCGGATCAGGAGGTTTCCTGACGTTGTTGCCTTCCGTCGTTTATTATAAGTCATTATTTCCTTTTCGTTTTGATTTTATTTATGTATAGAATTGAGATGGATAGTATGATGATAGGATTTGGAATATTGATGATGTTCTAAACTCTCCTTTGATATTTTATTTTGATTTAATGATAATTTAGTCAATTGTGTTATTGAATGAATGTCGTGATTTGATTGCATTCTTGCATAATTCGGTAATAAATTGAGAGGGTGAATTGAATGAAAAATGATTAAATCGGATTAATGAGAGTTAGGCGATTTAATAGAAACCGTGACAAATCATAGTGGTAATTGTGCAGAGAGAGATCCCGTGTGATGTTCCAATAGTTTATTAGTGTGCGTCAGATCTAATTAGGGATTTGGGTAATTTGTAAATTGAGATATTGCAAATTTCATAATCTGATTAAGGTTTGTAATTTAGGATTTAATGGTTATAACCCGAGAAAGAGTAATCAGCCCTAGGATAATCTAGAACCGATACTCCATTGACACATAATCGACTAGGTTATCATTAGTGATAAGTAAAATCCCCTTTCTCATAAATTGGTAAATTTCTTAGGTTGATTTCTATTGTGATTGCATATTGCTCTTTTTAATACTTTTGTGTTTAATTTCTGATTTGATTGGTTGAACTCAATTCTCATAATTAATTTTTATTGCATCTTTTATTTTCAGTTTTATAGTTTTTCTGGCCTTACATTTTATAATTAGATTACTCTCCTTCCTCGTGGGTTCGACACCTTTACTATATGCTACTAACCATGCGCTTGTTGAATATTGAGGTTTTATAAGATTAAAACTTACCCCGATCAATTTTTTGGCACCGTTGTCAGAGACTTATAGAATTAGTTTAATTCTTGTAATTTAAGACGTTTCACTATCTTTTGTGATTGTGGTACCAAATCACAATAAGGAAAAAAAGTGTAGGAAGTTTAGGAGAAAAGTCAAAAACACATTGATTTGGACATCACAAGGTAGCTATAACGAATCCATAAAGTTAGATATCAAGAAGAGATAAAAAGAACGATCATGGAGGATATATATTATAGGGAGGGAGCAAACACTACAACAAAAATGACATACAGTAACATTAGACAGTAACATTTTTGACAATATGTTATAAAATACCTATCTACGGTAACAATATATCTTAAAATGTTATGATTCTTAATTTGATAAGTAACACTTTATGATTTTATAACATATAATTTATCATCGATAACAATTTTTTTAAGTGTTACTAAACATTATAAAAGGTTACTATTTTAAGATGTTACGAAAGTGATATAAAATAATGACACTTTATATGAGTTACTTTAATAATAAACTTATAACACTTTATATGAGTTATCTTAATATCATAAAATAATAACAATTGATTTGAGTTACCTTAGTAATGTAAAATAATAACATTTCATATAAGTTACCCTAGTAAATGTAAAATAATAACACTTTAGAAAAGTTACCATAATAGTGTATTATAATAACATTATGTATGAGTTACTTTATTAATAAAATAATAACAATTTATATGAGTTATTAGCAAAACCTCGATAAATGAATATTTGATAAATTAATAATCTCGATTAAATAATAATTTTCTCCGTTCCCGACTTAGGCTAATGGGATAAAATAATAACCTCGCTAAATGCATAAAATAATAGTTTTAAAAAATTCCTTAAGGCCCACTGAAAATATAAAATAATAATTCATTAAATAATTATGAAAATTACATATGTAATTCATAAAATAAAGCACTTCCTAAACAATTTTTATTTCAATTTTTATGCTTTCCTAAAATATGTATCTATAGTCAATTGATTTTTCTTTTCATACGAACTGAATTTAATTTCATCATTAACTTTTTGAAGAGCATAAACTACATTCGATACATTCTTCTCATTTTGAAGCAAGTAACTTTTCAAAGTCTTTACAGCAAGAAATTTTTTTTTGGGGAGAAACATGCGATATAGCGTTACTATCATATGGATCTTGATTGTCATCATCTTCCATACCTATTACTCCTTGAATAATTTCTTCGTCCGTAGACGATTCCATTAAAGCTTTATTTTCACTAGGATAATTCAGAATCTGCTCTACATTCATGACATTTCTATAATGTAAATTAGAAATAAGTTTCTCTAATCTTTAAATGCCTTCAACATCACCAGTTTCTTTTTTTAGAAGCATACCTTCCTCGGATCAAATTTTGCAATGTCGAAAACAATTTGCAATAGTTGTAGCCTTCACATCAATATTCTAAGTAACATTAATAAAATAGATAGCATCCAGGACATTATTTTTTTCAAGATTTATTGTTCTCATCTCATAGCCTTCCAAGATGCTAGAATAAAAACGACGTTGATAATAAATCTTAAGTGATCAAATAATTTCAGCATCACTCTATTTTAAATCACGCTAGCCTAAGCTTAATAAACTTACTTTTGACAAGATTAATAAACTTAGATACAATGCTCCTTCATTAATTAATTGTTTATTTATTTTTCTTAGTTATAGAAAAAAATTAATTGTTTAATTTGACAAACATAATGTACAAAATAAAAATTATTATATAAATTAATAAATAATAATTTATCGATAAATTAATAAAATATTTATTTATCGATAAATTAATAACTCCGTATAAGATAATAATTTTTCCGGTCCCAACAATATTCATTTATCAAGGTTTTGCTGTAGTTATGTAAATTAATAACACTTTATATAAGTTATGTTAGTAATGTAAATCAATAACACTTTATATGAATTACTTTAATAAATGTAAAATAATAATACTTTAGAAAAGTTATCATAATAGTGTATTATAATAACATTATGTATGAG
>JANZLX010000213.1:40101088-40112873 GCA_025531955.1 Erythroxylum orinocense
TAATAAACTCAACAACAACATTCTATCAATGTCATGAAAAACTTATCTATAACATTTTTAAAATGTTACAAAATTCACATCTACTACATGTTAATAATGTTGAAAAAAGTCAATATATAACATTGTAAAAATGTTACAAATAGTTAATTAATAAAATTTATAAAATATAATATAAAATCATTTGTAACTATCAATAAATGTCATATTATATTTGTTAATAACATGTCAAAACTGTTATTAAAGCATCATATCTTTAGTAACATGGGTTGTCATTGCATACTCATTAATCTTACCACTCATATTTAATAACACTTATCATATGTTACCGTATGTCATTTTTGTTGTAGTGAAATGACTCTTGCAGATTTCAATAAGCCCCAATTAGTTAGGAAAATCATCATCCTTATTTGAACACGTACACTTCAAGGTGGCAGAACTACCCAGATTTCTATTGGTCTAACAATGTAAGTACTAACATAGGACTTCAAGACCTATTAGAATTTCAGCAAGATGAGTTCAATTTATGGGATTCCAAAATGAACAAAATCATGGATAAGCGAACAGGCATGGAAGAGACCCCGAAAGAGACTGGAAGAGCAATTTGATCAAGTAATGGAAAATCATGTCTTTTCTATTCACAACTTGGAGATTCAAGTGAGATAACTTTCATGTGAATTTTGTAAAAGAAGTGTGGAAGACTCTCTGAGCAATATGGAATTACATCAACAAGAGCAATATAAGGCTATCACTCTTAAAAATGGGGAAGAGCAAAAAAAACCAATAAAAAATCAAGCTGAATCCCATCTTATAGAAAACCAAGAGATGAAGAAAGAGGATGAAGAAAAGAATGACATCCCTCCCTATTATTCCCTAGATCTTGGTATACTATACTTAAACATCAAAGAAACTTAGGTAGATGTCCATAAAGATAACCTTATCATTCGGATTAGTGATGACCAAGTGACATTCAATATGAATGATATATTAAAGAATCCGGAAAAGGGTGACTCATACAAAAAATTTGATGTGTTTGAATCTTCAAAGGAACAAGAGAACGAAGAACAGTTGACAACGAACACCAAGTTTGAAGAAGCTATGAAAGTCTATGTTTAAAAAGCTAAAGAAGAAGAGGAGATGAGGGTGAATGAGGAAGAACCAAGAAGAGAACAACTGATCACCCTCTTACTGGGCAAACTACTGGATTCCATAAAAGATTTAGTGAGTTTTGTTATTCCCTATTTTGTTAACAGTTCGCTCAAATAAAGGACATTACCGAGCTTAATTGATTTTCATAATTTTATCAATACTGTCCTTTTGATCATTTTGTAATTTGTAGCTTACTTACAGGCTACAAAACTGATATTGAACAAAAAGGGTGTAAGTCAGCCACTCATAATTGATCCTGGCTAAGTTTTCAATGATACAAGGTCAAGCTAATGATAATAAATTAGCACATTCAGTGGTTAGGTTTTAATTGATGTGTTTAGTTAGAATTGTTTTGAATTTTAAATAAAATTTTAATGATTTGAAATGATTTGCAATTACTAATTCTCTTACTCTCTTTAAGCAATTCCAAGATAAGATAACAATCTTGATCGTCAAGCAGATTTGATCTCAATACTTGACAATCATCACCTCCATCACTATAAGGTTTTGTTTCTAACCCTTTTATTTTAAATTTAGTCTTTATTTTTGTTTTATTTTATGTTATGTTATTTCCTTCCATGTGTATTTATTGAACATAATCTATTAGGTTGTGAAGAGTCATTAGCTCGCGAAATTAGTGATTAGGGTTCTTTGGTTAAATTACGCAAGTTAATTAGGATTCAGTGTTAGTTTATCAGCCTATAAGTTGTCACATTCATTCATAATTTTAGGTCTTTTGACTAAGTAGCTTTGCTGGTATTTTTTTTATGAAAACAGGTAGCTAAAGCAACAAGGTAAACATAATTAAAAAAAGTTCTTGCAAATTTTAAATAAATAACTATTATGATAACCTTTGGGTTATGAATAGAGCTAGTAGTAAGTTAAGAACGTGATGTAACCGAGTAACCAGATCGACACACATTATAAATGTGTGCCTTCGGGTAAAAAGGCTATAATGACGTTCCAACCAAGCAACTTACTAAAAACATGACTTACTTGAGTAACCAGATCGAAATTCATCACCAATGTTTGCCTCCGTGTAAAAAGACTGGGTCCATGTCCACAAAAAGTAACAAAAAAGAATGGTTCTAATAAAAACCTACCAAACTTGTAAGTAACTTAACTTTTTATGAAAACATACTTAGGATTAGTTACAAAGTTTGATTGACCAAATAATTGTTAATGTGTGTATACAATTGAAAAGGATGAATAAACTTGACATTTAATTTTTGATTAATATGTATATTTAGTGTAGAGTTTATAGACGCGGATTTTGCATGTTAACAAATTAGAACAACTTGAATGATTGTGTTTAAGGTTAAATTTGTTTCATGAAGTTAAAGGCATTGCCTTATTATTGCATTATATGCTTTGGGTTTTTTTGTTGTTTGTTGTTTTTTTTGCAAGCCGCACAAGCAAACATTTAAGTGTGGGGATGTTGATAAGTGTAAATTGTATTGTATTTTAGGGCATAGTTTGATATGTGTTTAGTCGTTAATTCGATCATTTAGTATGTGTTTAGGTTAGAATTGTGTTAGTTTGTTAATTGTTTGTGTTTTATAGGACAAGCTTTTGAGCTTATATATTATATTTTTGAGGTTCCTTGATGTGTTTGTTAGTATTTCAGGGTCAATATCGAAGAATGAAGGTATTATGCTCAATCGCTTACGAACTTCACATTTTGAGGGACTTTTTGGACCTTTCAGACCCGAAAAAGACCCTAGGATTACCCAAAACATAAAAGACTAGTTAAAGAACATTAAGAGGAGCATAAAGGAGCTTTTGCATGAGCTTGAAATAAAAAGAGAATACTGAGAGATGGAAAGAAGAAAAAGGAAGAGCAAAAAGAGGAAGACGAAGCTGACTCGACGTACTTCCTAGATTAGGAGGTTTTCCGACGTCACTGCCTTTCGTCATCTATTCTAAATCATTATTTCCTTTTCATTTTGGTTTTATTTATATATAGAATTAAGATGGTTAGTATGATAATAAGATTTGCAATATTGATGATGTTTTAAACTCTCCTTCGGGATTTTATTTTGATTTATTGATAATTTAGTCGATTATGTTTATTAGATGAATGTAGTGATTTGATTGCGTTCTTGCATAATTCGCTAATAAATTGAGAGGGTGAACTGAATAAAAAACGATTAAATCGGATTAATGAGAGTTAGGCGATTTAATAGAAACTATGACAAATCATAGTAGTAATTATGCGGACAGAGATCTCGTGTAATGTTCTGATAGTTTAATAGAGTGCTTCATATCTAATTAAGAATTTGGATTATTTGTGAATTGAGAGAATGCAGATTCCATAATCTGATTAGGGTTTATAATTTAGGATTTAATAGATATAACTTGAGAGAGAGTAATCAGCCCTAGGATAGTCTATAACCGACACTCCATTAACACATAATCGATTAGGTTAGCATTAATAATAAGTAAAATTTCCTTTTTCATAAATTGGTAAATTCGTTAGGTTGATTTCTATTGTGATTGCATACTACTCACTTGTTAATACTTTTTTATTTATTTCTGATTTGATTGGTTAAACTCAATTCTCGTAATTAATTTATGTTGCATTGTTTATTTTTAGTTTTATAGTTTTTATGGCTTTAGATTCTAGGGTTAAAATTCTCTCCTTTCTCGTGGGACTGGCATTAAATATATGCATATTAATATTTCCATATTTTACATACATGATATATTTCATATATTCTCAATAGTAATCGCTACATTTTATTTGCCCATCATTGATTCTGTTTAGATTTATTAGTTATGCATTTATGGTTTTTTTGTTATGAAAATAATATAGCTAATAATTTTACTTTGTCTATGATTAGAGAAAACATCGCCTCCTTGCAGCGTGATCATCACGGTCTTTTGTCTCGCAGTCAATGCGCTAGTTTAGGCTAGTAGTGTTGTAGTGTTTTCTTTTCCTTGTAAAAGAAAAAAAAAACATCGTCTCCTATGTTCCACAACGGAAAATTGGGTGAAACAACGCTTTGGATGAATTGAGTACATTTTTTTAGTAGCCTAGAGCATTGTTTGTTGTAGATTTACTATAAAAATGAAAATAAATAAATAAACGGTAGCTTTGTCTCGTTATAGATGAAAGATCTATAAATCATAGTAGTGGTGTGGCATTGCAGTCGAATTGTAACTTTTATTGTTGACTTCCCAATTAGAGGCATAAATTTGAACTTGTCATCTCATACATAAATGCCTCCATGTATGTTATAATCTAAAAGAAATGGCATCTATATCACTATTACAAACTTCCCTTAATTAAATTTTCCTGGGACCCCGAAATGTAAAGATTTTAGTTAATGTACGCCGTGTTATGGTATCGAATTATCCATCAAATTTTAAGAACTGACATGCACTCATGCATGTATTATTCATGTATTAAGTGTATATTTTACGATTGACCAAAAACAAAAATTAATGAGAGTTTATGCATAAGAAATCATCCATAATTTACTGTGTTGAAGTTTTGAGTAAATATATAATACATTTTTTTATACATGATACCTCGATTTTAAATAGAGTTTGATTTTGAAGTAAAATTAGTGGCAGAAGTAGAAGAAACGAGATACGATTTTGAAGTTTTTGAAACCAAGAGCTCTACATCGAACGACACATTAATATGATTTACCTGATTGTTTTCTCTAATTATGTATCAACTGGCTTTTGGAATAGTATATGCCTCGTGACAACTTTGTGAATGACCGAGCTTAGGCTGCGAGTAGCTGCCTGAGGTTAAGGGGAAAGGAGTACTCAGAAGGACCATCGAAAAGTGTGTCAACAAGGATTCGAGACGCTGCCTCTGTCGGATGATATGGATCCCAGAATACATGATCTTTTCTATTGGAGCAGTAGGTGGCAATTGGCAGACATGGGACATTAGCTTTGAGGTCTCCAAGTCCACAGCAAGCAGCTTTAAACTCTCTAAACCCTGAAACAAGAGACCACAATTAATCTGCTCCGTAGAAGCATTTCTAACGATAGAAATAAAAAGACAACTTCAATTATGGCAGGTAGGAATAACATACAGACCATAAGTGGATGGTTTCTGAATCAAGTTGAGCATGTTGGAGTAGGTGTCGAAGTAGGTATAAGATAGGCCTTGGAATTCTGATTTCAGTTCCTGCAACATTGACTTCAGCACTTTGTTGTACGATAAAGCCATGGAGTTGAGAACCTCATTGCATTCTTCAGTCTTGTTCTTGACCCTTTCTCCCGGAGCGCACCCAATTGGACCAACCCCAGTGAACAAAAACTTACGCGCACCAGTTCCATGTATTCTCTGCCAAGGCCATGAATTGGGACTTTACTACACAAGAAAGGAGTCAATATTATACGGTCAAAAATGGTGACTGTATACCTTGACAAGTCCTTTCAGTGTAAGAGCCATTACATTCACGTACTGTAGTGGGGTGTTGTTCTTTTTGAACCTAGCGGAGTCCGAATAACCGAACAAGTCATTGCTACCGGTTACGATAACCATGAGTGACTTGGAAATCTGGGATTGAGCTCCTGACCGTCCAATCTTTTTCACCATTTCTTCATATACCGACTCGTAGTAGCCGACTTGTTGCGTAAGTGGCAGTGATTGACCCTAAATGATATACATTTATATTATAAACACATTAAGGAACTCTTGATCGCATTTGGGCCATTAAGAATAAATCTTTTAGCCCATACAGTAATGCATGTTCGTTATTGCTCCCAAGCTTTCTCGGTTTTAGGCCGTATGGCTCATTTTATATAAATTTCAAGATTCTAATTAGTTATGTTTTCTACTTTTAATTTTTGTTTTTTAAACTCAATAATTTTAGTTAAACTCTTAATTTCTATTTTTAGTTTTAATTTTTTGCTAAAAGTGATTTTTGGGTCATTATCTGATTTTATTATTAATGAAATAAATACTATTTAACATTTTAATATAAAATATTGATATAGATTATGATTAGCATGATTTAATTATTTTTTTATAATTAATCTAAATTTTAAAATAAAAATTATTAATGAATATATTTTAAATTTATAATTTTTAAATACATAAGTTTAAATTTTTAATATGTTAATTTAAAAATAATATTTACTCGTTTAATTATTTATTTTAATAATATAATAGATTTACTAGCACCTATTAATAAATTTATTATTAATAATCATATACAAATATTAAAATAAAAATTATTTCTAATTTTTATTCACTATTTGTTATACGTTGATATTAATAACAAAATAAGATTTAAATCTAAAAACTACAGTAAAAAATAGAAGTAGGAAAAATATGTTTTTAAAAAATTTTGGAAAGGATATGATGATAAAAACATGTAACATTGATTTGGCTTACCAAAACTTGGTCGCTGCCATTAAAGATTCCGGCTCCGCCGGAGGCGAAACTGATGCCGGTAACGGCGGAGGAGGCATTCTTGGGAGGCAAAGATAAAAATGGTGGAGAAGGGGGTAGGCCTAATTTCTCAGCTGTCCAACATTTTTGAGTATAAATGAATGCATTGGAATATCTTATAATTTGAGTACCAAAAGAAAATAGGTCCTTTTTCCATCTTAAAATAGATAATAATAATAATAAAAGAGTATTGAAATGGAAATAATGGACACTGATTCTAATTATAATTTGAATATGACATAGAATAAATAATATTATAAGATAGGTGGGACTGCATCATATCAAAGAATAACTTGTACTTCAAAGGCACAAAGCCTGGAGAATCTGTCCAACAACAGCAAACAATAACTTCTTGACAGGTCTGTCTGACGTTGAGAATTGCGCACACAAAGCAAAACTAAGAAAAGGATATCTCATATGAGATTTAATACCATGCTTACAATTAGATTATTGAAAACCATGAAGTGATTGAATAAAGAATTGATGAAAGCAATCAAGAACAGTTGCTCGCAAAACACGATTAAAAGCCAAATTTTGGAAACCGTAAGTTAGCTACAAGGTAAGTTAGAAGTGATCTGGAATCTAGTGATATAGTCCTATACAGGGTTTACAAGAGTAGTTCCTTCGTTAAAACTCACCAATGATATCTGCAGCGTTCTTGCCATTGCTAAACCTTCCTGTAGCTTTTTTGTTGGGAAAATCGATTCCGTTGGGAGGAAAATTCGCTTTGGCAATAGATAGCGGAAGGTGATTGTTGTTGCCAACATCAACTAAGGAGTCTCCAAAGATGAACATGGAAGACACCATTTGAGCTTCTAAGACTTGCAAGCTAAAGGTGAAAATCAGAGTTAAACCACCAAAGACAATCATCAGAAATGTGTTCTTAGCCATCTCAATGAAAAGGGTACCAATAACTCCCACAACGATGACTTTTGGCTTCAGAGAAACTTGGAGGGTTTAGTGTATTTATAGAGGGATCGGATCATATCAGATCAGATATAATGTGGAAATTGATAATTGAAAGTGTGAAACTTGTCGAAATGCGGTAGTAATTGCATGTGGGGTACGTCTGGTGACTAAAGATAACTCCTAACCACCCCATTATAGACGGTATTACCAGTGAAGATGCTTGCGTGGATCTGTTATTCTATTTTCCTCAAAGTATCCACAACGTGCTGCAGCGGATTCAGCTTTCATGCCATGGCACGTTGGTATCATTTTTGCATAGAAGTTTGAGACAAACTATTTTAACTTTTCCAGAATGAGATATTGCATTTGAGAAAACATGCTATCAACTCTCGGTTCTGAATTTTTAAAATTTGGGACATCTTTTAAAAGTTTGGATTGACTGAGTCGTCTTGCATCTTAATGCATTTAATAGCAAGTGCGAAAAGACATGGAAATCCCATGACCTGTGTAGGCTATAGCTATAGCGAGAAAGCTAGCGGGACTGGGACGTCACTAATTATTGTTCGTAATCGTGGCAGAGATGGGGATTGGTGGTCGATATCGATACTGCTCATCATGATGTTATAAATTAACAACTAGGTCTCGACTCAGTTAATTAACATTTTTTATGTTTTAATTAATCAACTATTTTATTCACGTATTTATATATAATTTTGGTTAATTAATTTTTATTATATTTTATTAAATTTTATCCATAAATTTATATAAATATATGATTGAAATTAACTGAAACAGAATTAAAACATTACAAAAAAAATATAATACCATCTTAATTAAAGGATTCTTTCAAATAAGTCAAAAGATTGTTAATTTTATGTCTTAAGTTGAGAAATTTGTACTATGTTAGTAGACCTAAAATCAAAAGGAGCTTACAGCTTATCTTGCAATTTGTTACATCTCCTCTGTGTCCAACAAGACTGCAGTTGTGTAAACCTGCTTAAAAAAGGTAGCTGAGAGGATAAATGCCTGGCTGAAGTCTCTCTACGGCACAATCTATGTGTTTGCTGCCTATTGCTTAGTTGGTGTTAGCATATGAACAAAAAATTTTGAGAGGATCAAACTGCAGCACAATCTCTGTGTTGCTGCTGATTGCTTAGTTGGTGTATTAGCTCATTGATATAAATAAAAAAAATTTTTGAGAGGATCCTATTTCCATGGTAATCATGGGATGGCCTGGAGCTAATTTGAATCGTCAACTAATCAATCAAAGTAATGACATGGGATAGTCTTAGTCAACAAAACTCCATTTATGATAGAGATTGAAAGAAATGTATAATCTGCAGATTAGCGCTAGAATCTAACAACATAGTCCATTGCCATGCAAACTTGGTAAGCCTTGAATTGACATTTAACAGACAACGCGTAGCATGATAAAGTTCATGTCAGATGTATACAGATCCATAGATTAGTAGTAACTTGACTTTTGGCATGTTATAAGACGTAGGTACATAGACTAAACTCTTTAACACATCAATTTCTGTTGAAGAAAGATAAAATTAGTGTTTTAAATTTGTAATTGAGAGTGCAATATTACAGTATTAAATTAAATATTTATGGCTAAGAGCTGCAATTATGCTTAATGCTTATAAAAAATAAAAATATATATAAAGAGAGACAAAATGAAAATGACATGATAACTATCTAGCACTAAAACCAGAATCCAAATAAACTCATCGGAGATAAATTTTGAATTTTAAACTTTCAAATTAGTTATTTTAATGTATTTTTTAAAATTTTATTTTAAATGCATCTTTTAAGACATGGTAATCCGGCCCAAGTCTAGCCTTGGTCGACGAAGTCATGAGCCAAAATTTTTAATTCTATCAAGTTATGAACAAGTTTCGGTTCAGGATTACTTAACTCGACCAATCACCCAACCAAAAAAAATGAAATTGAGACTAAAAAAAACAATTGACCTGCCTAGCCCGTCCTGCCTTTGGCCTGAGCCTGACATGTCATGGGTTTGGTTCCATTGCCATGACTTGTTTGCTTTCGAACGTCTCTTATGTTTTCTGAATTTAGTATGGTAGGATAAGAATGAAAGGAACAGATTTTGTGTTCCCACTGTTCTATTTTTTTGCTTTCGAACGTCTCTTATGTTTTCTGAATTTAGTAAGGTAGGATAAGAATGAAAGGAACAGATTTTGTGTTCCCACTGTTCTCAAACCCATTCATCCATCCATTGCAATAAATTGGACGGATAATGTTTGGACACACGGAACAGAGTTATGGGAGAAGATTATCTGCTCCGAAAAATGAGTGGGGTATGGTCCTAGTAGATTCAATCCCGTAGTGTGAACTGTTATTTGATGGTCTAACATGGCAGCCATTGAGGTTGACTATAACAATTGCCTATGTCCCACAAATAGAACCAGTTCCTTGCTTGTCGACTTTACGCTCCTGGTAAACTGGAAATAGGTCTAGTAAGTCTAGATCATGCTCAAGCATGACTTTTCTTTTCTTCAAGCATACGACGGCTGAAGACTAAAACATTAACAAGCTAATGTCATGTCAAAATCAGCAATATGCTATATTTGTTACATATTTTAAGATTTAGTTTAATTATAAAAATAATCTCAAACTAAACTTAATTTTACAATATTAATTTAAAATTTAAAAAAGTAACATAAAACATTTTCATTTTTTAATTTTTTTAAAAAATAAGTAAATGACATTAGTATTTTTACTACATAACTTCTACTTGTTGTGTTTATGTCATGTATAAATTTTATTATTTAATAAATTTAAAATATCAAAATGCCTAAAATAATTATACACTCTTTTATGTGTTTTATTTTATAATTATTTTGATATTTTAATTTATCAAATATTAAATTTTATACATGACACAAGTATAATATATAACACGTCACAAAAATATTACTATGAAATGATTTGCATGTTATTTACATTAATTAAGAATTTAACATTAGGTTATTTTTATTAAAAATTAAAAGTTGAAGCGTTTTAATAATAGTTTTTATCGTTTAGACTAATGTTGTAATATTAAATAAAATTTGATTAACCATTAAAAATTTACAATAAACTTTTCATGAAAGGAATCATAATCATGCTTAAATTTAAATCATTCAATAAAAATTTAAAACTAGAATGAAAATTTCATTGGATGCAACGTCCCCATATAAAAATTCAAAAAAAAAATCTTCAGTCTATATCAAAATTGTTTCTAATCCTCATACTGTAAAAATGCCTTAGTCAACAACACGAACACGATTCTTACGAGAATTCTTATTCATTCAAAGTACAAAAACTATTTAATCTTAGAAAGTTATTTTCACTAGTATTAGTAGACAAAATACGCTAGAAAATAACCTAAAGATGTCTCATATAATCCTCATTGATTATTTTTCTTGAGAAATTAAATCTCATTTAAAAGATAAACAAGTCAAGTTAATGCATCCGGTGTACAAGAATATTAAAAAATCCTATTATATCAACCTAATTTGTTCATATGTATACATTAACTAATGCAATGAAACATGATACATTAAAATATTAAAAATTAATACATAACTGAGTTTAGAGTATTAAAACAAAAACATAAAATGTCATCATAATAAAAATAATGATTTTCCGTAATCTCATTCTTTTAACATTTTCATTGAATTTCTTTGGTGACAACTCTTTTGTCAATAAATGTGCAACTATGAGATTAGCGTTGGTTTGCTTCATTGACACTCCTTTTTTTTAATTTTTTTACTGAAAAATGTGTTTAATTCTTTTTTAATACTTTTCATTTTAAAAAGAAGATAGTTAAATTTTATCAAAATAAATTTTTGGCATCTTGATAATATAATTGAAAACTTTAAATCCTAAAATAAACTTTTACAGCCATATTTCACGATAATATAATTGAAAACTTCAAGTCTTAAAACTTTTTTAGCCATATTTCACGAACAATGAGCTCAATGCATGTTACAAATTCAACTTCTATAGTATATATAATAATGACTATTTATCTTATTCATTGTAAGGAAATGAACGTTCTAATTTCTTTGAATAATGTGACGAGAAATTTATGTCTCGAAATGTAGGCACCATAACCCAGTGTATGGTTACTGTCCTCACCCCTGAGGACAGTGGACAAAGACGGAAACAACCTGTCCAAATTCATGTTTGGTTGCTGTCTAATTTTGTTTCTGTCCTTCAGACAGATGGACAAGGACGGTAAAAGCAGTCCACGATAAAATTGCGGGACGTGCGTCCAAGTCCGTGGGACTAGAAAGG
>JANZLX010000213.1:40118535-40135663 GCA_025531955.1 Erythroxylum orinocense
AAATTCAAACATTCCTTTTCTTTGCACATGAATAAATCACCACTAATTCCTCATTTAATTTCATTTAATAATTCTAATTTTCAAGGAAAGTTCGGGGTTCAACAATAACCACCTCTACTATCTTCATGTTCTTGCTTTAATTACAACAATCAAACTCGTTAAATCATTATCATTCTGCAGTAGCATCAAACCGTCTTCAAAGGACTCATGTGGGAATTTATAAGTAAAATCCCACACTTCTTCATACCCTAACCTCTTATCATTAAGCATAAAATCAATCAATGTAATCTTATCTACCTCATAACCAAAACAATCTTCCCCTCCACCTTTAGACAACATTTTTAGTTTAAATTTGAAGCATCCTTTATAGAAACACTCAAACTTAGTTATGGGATTTAAAGTACTTACCATTCCTTAAACATAATTTACAATAAAAACAAATGTCACATTATGTAATTGTAGCTTTAAGTCTATGCAATTTCTATATATTACTAAATAAATCACTTTGATTGATAATGAATATTTCAAATATATGCTATATGAATTCCTTCAATAGCTCAAATTGATTGATACTGGTAGCAGTGATATGACTAATTGTTAATCATCATTAAGGTATAAAGGAATAAGAGGATGGTGCAAATTGATCATGTTTTAAACATAGAAGCATTGTAAAAAGAATTGGAAAAAATATTAAGTGCTTTTAACCTTAGTTGAATTCAAATAGACCGTCATATATTCACTAACTAGTACATCATTTATAGGTAATAATAGATCATCATTCATTTAAGCACATCCTTTTAATCTCCAGCCTAGATATATTGGTACTTAGAGGCACATAATTATATATAGGAGTTAGCAGTTCTGGCTTTTCATGGGGATTTTTACCTTCAGGCTCTTATATACATCCATGTTTTGCACACTTGCTTCTCCTTTCTTTTGTCTCATCTTTATAGATTGAAACCATGTTAGGAGTGGTAAAGGACTAACCTGATAAACTCTTCTATTTCCTACAACTTGTACCCTAAAATAAAAAGCCTAGTTCATCTAATTCAAGTACAAGCTATATTTTTCTTTAATCACAACTTGTTAGGAAAAATATAAGACTTAATAATTTTGATCAGTTCTAGTATGACTTTGATTCCTTGTAACAAATTATAATATTAAGGGATGTGAGAGTTAATAGTAAACATGCATTAAATTATATAAATGGGCTTAACGACAAGATAATACATAACCAAAGATTATATGTAGTTGTGGCTGTATTCCTTTTTAAAACCTAAAAAGAAGTATAAATAAGTAAGTAATTGTCTACATTATGTGAACCATTTTCCAAGTAAAATATATACATCTATAATGAATTTAACTTACCATTTTCTTGGTGAGTTTCAACTAGACACATACAAATTCTTTTATCATTCAAGTAACTCTAACAGCCTCACAAGATGAGAAGAAACTGGTGACAAATGTTGTGGATGGATGAAAGAAGTAATGAGAAAGTAAAAATTTTCAAGTTACATCTTTTATAAAAGGGGAAATTTCAGTTAACTTCTAGTCAAACAGATGATATTGATTCGAGTGTTTTGTTAAGAAAAGTTGCATTTATTTTCAATATTTTTCTTATTTTTAAAGGTTATGGTTGCATGGTTTATAAGTATGCTTATGCCTATGTCTATAAGGATTTTATTACAGACAATATTAAATAATACAATATATACTCAAGAATTATAGAATGTGTTACTGTAATGTTCAATAATACAAAATACAAAACTTTTATAAAATTTTTAAATACTTAGCAATGAACTGTAGAATGTGTTACTGTTTACTATTTATGTAAAAAGCTGATGGCCACTAAGTTAACAATTACAAGCATTTCATAAATACACAGTATTTAATGACAACAGTATTTAACGACATCACCATTAACATACTATGAAATAATTAAGGAAAAGAAAACATAGTCAAAACCATACGATAACTTTGCCAATAATTGATCATAGAAGTTTATATAAATTGAAATTATGAAAGAATGTAATTTTGCAAAATTTCTGATTCGACCAAAGTTGATTTTAGCACAATCAAAAATAAAAAATTAAATAGCACAACTGTAAATCAACGCCAAAAATTTGTTAACACAGTTTGTTATACATTGTCTACGTCTTTGGGGCCCTCAGCTAATTAATGCTTTTACTAACGACAATAGTTTTATACAAGGCCTTACTGAGCCGACTCATTCAACCCTCAACATTATCCCTCGTTCTCATAACCCATGAAAATATTTCACACCAAATAACACGACCAACTTGTATTAATCTCAATAGAGGATTTTCTCAACAATGTTTATTGATAACGATATGAAATAAACATACGATATGAAATAAACACCTCAAGTGATTAAGCAATAATCAACATAAATAAATACACTTGAGATAAGAAAAACAACTTCCCTAATAATTCCAGCTTCGTCAATGAAAGATCACAAAATTTTCCATCAATATATCTGTTGTAGTCTTTCAAGATTATCACCGTAACTTCACATACATAGCAAAAACCAAAATTTCAACATATGTAAACAATTCTTCAGCGAAGCCATGCAAATATCGAGGCTACAATAACCACAACAACTGCTGGAAATTTCTGACACCATTTCCACTATTGACATCCACTCAATCAACAACCAATCAGTTCACCAAAAGCCACACATGAAAAATGGCAGCACAGAAGGAATGCATAAACCACAAAATAAGTTAGCTGCAAAACTCCCAAAGAACACCTTTAATTGTCGTTGAATAATAGAAGAATACTAGCCAAGAAACAAACATGATTTCAACCAGAGCACATCATATATGCCCAAATCACCAACTAAGTATTGTATGAACCAAGAGAAAAATATCAGTAGAAAAAATTACTCAATCAACAATAAAAACTCAAAAGAAATGCAACACCCACACAATCGGCCCAAGGTGCATTATTTTCCAAAAAAAAAAAACAGTTGGACACAAAACATGCAGTCTATGTTACATGATCCAACCAAAACATTTGCAGCAGATAGAGTTTTTATCTCTACACAAATAGCTACTAAATATTATCGAAAATCACCCTTGAAATCCCAATTGCCAAGTCATCCAATATCTGTTATATTTCTTTCCAAAAATGACAACATTCAGCCCACTATACACATGAAACCAGCCATATTACATTTACCATAATTAATTCAAAATTCCCAACAAATTTGAATCCTTAGATAACCATTATCTAAAAAATATTTTATCTATCTTGTTAAGGTAAATCAACCGCAGGTTCACCAACCTACTCTACACAAGCCTTCACTGAATTGCAGCAACACTGGTTCAGCAATAACACAGAAACAGAATCACCTCAAAATGATTCCATTGTGACAACATTCTAGAATATGATGAGGTGGCCTTGCTTAGCTGTAGTTGGTTAGAGATATTTTCCTGTAATCTCCTATAAAAAGGAAGATCTGTAAATACATTAAAAAAATACACTGCTTTTTCTTTCTGGTTCAAGCAAACTTCTTCTCCTTCATTCTTTCTTTTTATCAAGTCTACAATGACTACCATATACAGAGAATGTTAAACGTTTTCATGGTATCAGAGCCTCATGTCTAACGATAATGGTTCCACCAACCAGCAAGTAGCACCTTCTTCTTCATCCTTTCCTTCAAACAAAACCACCATGGATTTCTCCTCTCTTGCTAAAACTCTGAACTTTAGCCCTATCAAACTAGACCACTCAAACTACGTATATTGGAAAACTCAAATCCTTCCCATAGTTCGGGCTCTAGATCTATACACCTATATCGACCCAGAATCACCCATCCCTTCTAAGTTCACAGACATCTCAGGTACTCTTGCTCCAAATCCTGAGTATAATACCTGGAAAAAATCAGATCAGCTTCTCATGAGTTGGCTGATATCTACCATAAATGAAACCTTGATAGGTCAAGTTACACATTGCTCCTCTGCTCTAGAAATATGGCAATGTCTTGCCAAAACCTTCAGCCAACAGTCCATGGCTAAAATAGCCCAATTACGACAACAACTTCAAACTATGCGCAAGGAAGCTGACTCTGTCAACGATTTTGCTATGAAAATCAAGGGCATTGGAGACTCACTTCAAGCTGCTGGTGATGATTTGAAAAGTAAGGATCTTATCATGTCTCTCACAGGAGGTTTAGGCCATGATTTTGCTCTAGTAGTGGTCTTAATCCACTCTCAACTAGAGACTATCACATTTGAAGATGCCAAGTTTCAACTGATGATACATGAGCAACGTATAGCTCATTTAAATGCAAACGCAAATGTCTCAATCTCCACTCCAAATACTATCACTCAAGTTGCAGGTAGTCAAGCTGATTTAATCACCAATATTGATCAACACAGAAAATATAGAGGAGGTTTTAGGGGAGCACCTCGTGGCAGGAACAGAGGAGGAAGATCTGGCAGAACAGGAAATCAAGTTTTCTACCAAATCTGTTCAAAACCAAATCATGCAGCCTAGCAGTGCTACAAGCACTATGACCAAACTTTTCAGTGAGCCATGCCTCAGACTCCACCCAACCAACACTATCAAACAAATCTATACTCTGTTCCTCGCACACCAACTCTAAATAACCAACCTCTCCTCTCTCAAGGAAACTATCACCAAGCCTCTTCTTATCTAGCCACTCCGGAAACTATTAGAGACCCTTCATGGTATATAGACAATGGTGAGACAAATCACATCACTCCTGATCTAAGTAACCTCTCCCTTCACAATGAATACCAAGGTACAGACACTCTCCTAGTTGGCAATGGGTCAAAACTTCAGATATCTCATACAGGCAACACTTCTCTCAAACTCAAATCCCTCTTCTTTATTACATTTAAATAACATTCTCTGTGTGCCCTCCATCACCAAAAATTTATTAAGTGTTTCTAGATTTACGAAAGATAATGATGCTTATGTAGAATTTTTTGGTGATTGTTGTGTCTTTAAGGATTTGAAAACCCGAAGAGTGGTCCTTCAAGGATACCTTAAAGATGGCCTATATCAAGTACCATTGGATCTCCGCAGTACCTCATCCTCACCTACACCAGACACCATTCAAAAAGCTTTGTACAACTCCAACACTACAAGTCTGCTCCAATCAAACAATTGTCTTTTAGCTACTTCTTCAAAGTTTAATCCTAATATATGGCATGCTCGTTTAGGGCACCCAAATTCTGAAGTGTTGTCTCTCATTCTCAGAAAATTAAACCTTTGTCATTCAAATTTGGCTCTTGATTTTTGTGATTCCTGCAAAATTGGTAAAATGCATCAACTTCCATTTAACCAATTACATATAACAACAACTAAACCATTAGAACTCGTTTACTCTGACATTTGGGGACCAACACCAGTTTTTTCTTCAGCTGGGTCACGATACTATGTAATTTTTGTTGATGCCTACTCCAGGTATTCATGGATCTTTCCCTTAAAACTAAAATCTAAACTCTATAACACGTTTGTAAGGTTCAAGTTACAAGTTGCGAATCAGCTGGATTGCAAAATTAAAATTTTTCAGTATGACATGGAAGCTGAATACAAACATTTGCAGACCTATCTCTCTCAACAGGGTATTCAACCCAGATTTTCTTGTCCGTACACCCATCAACAAAATGGGGTACCAGAAAGGAAACACATAACTGTTGTTGAGGCAGGCCTCACCATGTTGGCTCACGCACATCTACCTCCCAATTTTGGCAAGAAGCCTTTGACTATGCCACACATCTTCAAAATTTAACTTCTTCTTCTGCGCTCAACTTCAGATCTCCTTATGAGGTACTCTTTCATCGCACCCCAGATTATAAGTTCTTGAGAGTTTTTGGTTGCTCTATTTTTCCTTACCTCAAAAATTACTCAACCCAAAAGTTCGATTTTCATTAGAAGAAGTGCTTATTTTTGGGTCTTAGATCACAACACAAGGGCTATAAATGCATGGACAATACTGGTCGGGTGTTTATTACAAGGAATGCCTTATTTAATGAATCCCAATTCCCTTTTGCTGAACTTTTCCCAAAAACCACTCACCAGACTCAGCCTATAGCCTTTCCTCAACCTATCATCAATCTTTTGCCAGCTAGTACATCAGTTCTGAATACAGATACGCAACCTTCCACTTCCATACCCAGTTCATCTCTAAACACGCAACCACACACATATACTAACCCATCTCCCATACTAACTACCCCTCTCTCATCTCACGACCAGCCTACTCATCTTCATCAGCCTATACTTCGAACCCATCCTATGACTACTCGGTCACAGTCTGGCATTTTCAAACCTAAACTTTATCTCTCCACAGCAAACACAAAACCTCAAACCTTCAAGTAAGCAATCTCCAACCCAAAATGGGTTGCTATCATGCACGAAGAACTCTCTGCCTTGAAAACAAACAACACCTGGACTCTTGTCCCACCCTCTTCTGCCTATAATGTCATTGGTTCAAAATGGGTCTTTCGCATCAAATACAGACCTGATGGCAGCATCCTGAAATACAAGGCCCACCTTGTAGCCAAGGGATTTCACCAAACCCCTGGCATTGATTTTGAAGATACCTTTAGTCTTGTTATAAAAGCTTCAACTATACGGGTTATCTTTTCTCTGGCGGTTCAATTTAATTGGTTCATAAGGCAGGTTGATATCAACAATGCCTTTTTGAATGGAGATCTCACTGAAATTGTCTATATGTCTCAGCCTCCACATTTTGTAGACCCTCGATATCCTCACCATGTTTGTCGACTCAATAAAGCTATCTACGGTCTTAAGCAAGCCCTAAGATCTTGATATAACAAACTTCAACAGGCTCTATTGTCTTGGGGATTCATTAACTCCATTTCTGATGCCAGTCTCTACATTCAAAATAAAGTAGGTATTGTAGTCTATTTACTTGTTTATGTAGATGATATTCTCATTACTGGGAATGATTAGTCTACCATACACAATTTGATTTCTAAACTAAGCTCTATTTTTGCTCTTAAAGATCTTGGTGAGATTAGTTATTTTCTTGGCTTTGAAGTTTATCAAGACACCTCTGGTCTATATTTAAGCCAAACCAAATATATACTAGATCTCCTTAAAAAGACAAACATGGAGTCCTGCAAACCTAGCCCTACACCAATAGGCATTGGTACAAAGCTCCTCCTTTCTGACTCTCCTTTATTTGACAACCCTACCTTGTTTCGAAACACTATTGTTTCTTTATAGTATCTTGTCAACACTAGACCAGATATCGCCTTCCCTGTCAACAAACTTAGTCAATTTTTGGTTCAGCCTACACAAGCCCACTGGGCAGCCTGCAAACATATACTGCACTACTTAAAAGGGACACTGCATCACGGTCTCACCTTCAACAAATCCTCTCTCAATTTGACTCTCAACAGTGATGCATATTGGGCAAGTTGCCCCAATGATAGGCGAAGCACCTCGGGTTATTGTCTCTTCCTAGTGCATAATCTAATCACTTGGAGCTCCAAAAAACAAACAGTGGTTGCTCGCTCAAGCACAGAGGCCGAGTACCGCTCTATGGCTGCTGCTACCACTGAAGTTCTGTGGATCAAATATTTGTTCTTTGAACTAGGACTCAATCCCTCTCTTCCAACAGTACTTTGGTGTGACAATCTTAGTGCCATATCTCTTGCAACTAACCCTATTTTCCATGCTCGTACAAAACACATTGAAATTGATGTTCACTTTGTGCATGAAAAGGTTATTGCAGGAGATATTCAACCTTGGTATATCCCTTCGGAAGACCAAATTGCCGATATCTTCTCACGAAACCTCTGTCCTCTCAGGCGTTTCGCCCTTTTGGAATCAAATCGAACTTAGCGCTTTCACCGCTGTTCAATTTGAAGGGGATGTTAAGGTAAATCAACCGCAGGTTCACCAACTTACTCTACACAAGCCTTCACCGAATTGCAACAACACTGGTTCAGCAACAACACAGAAACAGAATCACCTCAAAATGATTCCATTGTGACAACATTCTAGAATATGATGAGGTGGCCTTGCTTCGCTGTAGTTGGTTAGAGATATTTTCCTGCAATCTCCTATAAAAAGGAAGATCTATAAATACATTAAAAAAATACACTGCTTTTTCTTTCTGGTTCAAATGAACATCTTCTCCTTCATTCTTTCTTTTTATCAAGTCTACAATGACTACCATATACAGAGAATGTTAAACGTTTTCATATCTAAATCCCATCCAGTTAGGATTAAACCTTATCAAACTTGTCTTGGAAGAGTCCCACGTGAACATGACTAGGTTCAATTATCAAATAATGTCTAGAATTAAATAATAAGATATATATCTTAACATAAATTGACTCACCAGAAAAATCAAAGTCAAAACCACAAAGATATAATTGCTTTAGAAACTTCCCATAACGAGACAAACCTAATTCCTTTCCAAAAATGTTAGGTTCTATTTTAGGGAAAGATAAAACCACAAACTTTTGAAGCTTCATGTGACATCGTATGAATTGTGGAAAATGACGTTGCATGAAGCAAAGCATCTTCTAGGTTATTTAACCCACATGACGTTGTTTTTATAATGTCATGTAGACTCCCAATAAGTGATACAATGTCATTTTTGCATAAAGAATTATGGTTTTTAACAACATATAAACAGTATGGGAATGGACGATATAATAACTAAATAACAAGGATAGTATTTGATAGTTTTTAAAAGTTAGAGATTTATGTGATAATTTATCAAACCACAAGGGGTTTTAAGAATTTAACCCTAAATTATATTCAATTTGACATCTATGAAAACATTCACCTTTGACTACTTTGGTGACAAAAAAAAAGATAATGTTATACAATAGTTTAACATAATTATATTATAACATATTTGGCATGAAAATTCAGTTGCTAATCAACCTATACAATTAAATGAATTGTCCACTCATTGTCAAACAACAGAAATCTGTGTGTAAAAAACATATGGTCTAATTCCTATTTGAACTAAGCTGTAAAGTTTTAGAATTTTAACTCCATCCTCATAATATGTTAAGAAAAAGAACTTAATATGTTTTGTTCAATGCTAAATGACCTAAATGAAAGGTTTTTAAAACTGAACATAAGCATCATTTATATATCAAGATGAGTAGAACAATAGCTTTGTACTATATTACTCATTTAACGTAGTGAAAACATTGTCACAATAAAACTTTTCAAAAGAATAAGAAGAAGAAAAATAACAACAACAACGACAATAATAACATTAAATAAATTAAGGCTTTAACATTAGAGACAAAGCAAGAATCATTAATGAAAACAATCATGCATTCTTAAACCAATGGCTTTGATACCATATGTTAAGATATTCTTAATTAGACAAATAAAACTTTAATTTTGTATAAGCATAGCATCTAAAATATCAAGAACTATATGATTTTTACAATTTAATCATTCATAAGAGAAAAATATACGTTGATCTATGATAAATTTTGAAGATAATAAATGATTATAAGAAGATTTCAAAAGAAAGTGTGTTTTTCTTTTTTGACTCATTTGAGTTTGATGATGTACTTTAATTGAATGAGAGAAAACTATTGTTATAGGTACAGAGAATTCTAGTTTCTAATTAAGGTTTCTTTTAAATTACATGTACCATCAACATGTGTACTAATTAAAATCTCTTTTTATTGACTAATATAATTTTGACACAAAATAACTATTAAATTATAATTATCTTTTAATTAAATGATAGATAACCAATAAAAATATGTCATATAAATCACTAAAATAAAAAATGTTAAAAATTTTACATATGATATGATCCCACAACTTCAATCATGTATTAATATATAAGAAAGATGTATTTTTGACATTGAAATTTTTGTCAAAATATAAGTTAAATTATAACGTTTTGGAGTGTTTAAATTCAACATAAACATTTTCAAAATGTTCAATTTAAGCTCTAAAATAATGAACTTCTTTAAATGGTCATGTCTTTATCGGTTATGTCTCGCGACAATTATGCAAAAGCTATGTTAGTACAGGTAGTAGTCATGCTGATATTAATGTGACATATAGTTTGAGGAAAGTATAATCTCATTAAGGGATCTCCTATTTTAAGATTTAAATTAAATATTTTAAAAATATCAAGATTTAATTTGAATCTTAAAGATTATTAAAGTATTACGAGTGAAAATTTATAGTTGAAAATACTAATATATATATATATATAGATAGACCCCTTTTGTTGTATATACCTTTTCATATTCTAGTGTATATACACCCCTTTTCCTGTATACCTTTTCGTATTCTAGTGTTGGTTACCCAGCACCATATCGGTGGATGCCACTGATGACTGATCCGCCTTTTTCTTAAGTGGAATCCAACGATGTGACGTTTAGGTGTGGCAATCAAGTCTCAAGTCGGGTCCCAGGCCGAACCGAGCCTAAACGAGCCCACCCTAGCCCGGCCTCATCCCTAATGATGATCGTGTTAGACTTAAAAAGAGTATTTTCATACATCGTCAGCCTACGGTAAGTGGCACCAGTATTATACAACCAGTACAAAATAAAAATAATTCGTGAATTTGGGAGGGTCTCACATGCTTTACTCATACCGTTAGATCGTTCTACCCTCACCTGATGCCGTTAAATTCTGAATCAGGCCTCCCTCCACTACATTTCAGTTCCACAAAATCTAGAGTTGACGTGATTTGAAGGGCGATTGTCACCTAGAATCATGTAAGCCGGACCTACCAATTCGGTGGATTGACAAATCAAACCTTGAAAAATGTGCTTGCAAAGGCCAAATGAAGGGGTCAGTTTGGCCAGAGTCTTTTGGGGTGCACTTGTAGAATGTAGAGTCTGTGCATGAACGCCAAGGGCTATGTCAGGTGGTCTCATTCTTGCTTTTGGAGATTGGTTGGAAAGCTCGTCGACTCGCTTCTTGGAGCGTGCATTAATTCGACTTTGCTAATATCTTATAACATTAACACAATAGTCAACAAAGCACGTGTGGGAGTCATTAGAGGATGACAAAATATGCATCAATTCGATGAACTTGGGGACAAACTTTGCAAGGAGAGTCCAGCTTATTTAACTACATAAGATCATTGTTATGTAATGATATTACTATTTAAAAATCAATTCGCTTCTGTTATAACCAATTTACTTGGGGACTACTTCAGGGATGGTGGTGACAAAATGGTAATTAGAAGCTAAACACACTCAGCGCGTGGCAAAACGCGTCAAAGTGACAATGTGACGTAGATAAACGGGCAGCAGACAAGTGGACAAGCAGACGTTAAAGCCCACGAATTGGGGCAGCGGGCAGGAAGCCATGCCGTCTTTCTCACTCCCTCAGGCCGTTTAAAAAATGGGAACAAAATCAACATTTATTACTCACTCTTTCCGAACCTCAGCCTCGCACCGTCTGAAAACTTAGCCGTGGTGTTACGTTCGGGTTCGGAAAGCTACTCTCTGTCTCTGAAAAAAGCCAAAGCCAAAGCCAAAGAAACCATCGAAGAAAACAATAGAGAGACAGCGAGATAAAATAAAAAAGAAAATTGAAAGACTTTGGTTTCTAGAGAGATAAACAAACAGTGTGTTCGCTATAGAGAGAGACACACACAGATGGGACAGATCGTGAAGAGGAAGAAGAAGGGGAGGCCATCGAAGGCAGATCTAGCTCGCCGGGGTACGCACAGCCCAGCAGAAAAGGCTGCAGAGCCTGACCGCCGGCGTAGTCTCCGGCGACGGAATGTGAGGTACAACAACTTCATCGACTTCGACGACTACCTAGATGAGGAGTTCGAGGGAGAGGAGGAGGAGGAGGAGGAGGAAGAGGAGGACGAGAGGAGAAGAGAGAAGAAGCTCAAGCTTGTTCTCAAGCTCAACAACAACAGAGGGGCGCGTGACGGTCACGCGGGTGTCGCGTCGTCTTCGTCTGCTTCTGAGGAAGACAACGACGGCGAGGAGGAGAGTGGAAGGAAGCCATTGAAGAAGCGGAGAATCAACGACAGTGAAGTGGAAGAAGAAGAAGAAGAAGAGGAGAGTGAAAATGGAGACGACCTTACAAACAATGACAACAACATTAGCCATCAAGAGGTATATCGAATTGACTGTACGGATCTGTTGTACGTACGCAGGGAGTGAAAGTGGTTGATGAATTGGAGACGAAGAAAATGGAAAGTGTTAGAGAGAGAGAGTCCAGCTCAGCGAAATCTAATTGGTCCAGACTTCAAAATCACTGCTTTCTTACTCTTTTTCTCGCTATATGTATACATCCATCTGCGTGAGAGATTGAGTGAGAGTGTGGTTGATGTTTTTGGGGGTTCCAGCTGGGGGTGTGGGTGGGGAATTGAGGATAATAACGGTCGGGGTCAACTGTCGAGCTAATGTTGTCTCACAAACAGAATCTGATCACGCCCTCTCTATCCCTCACCTTTCTCTCTCTAAATCTAACGTCTTTCATTGTCTCTCTCTCTTGCATATGCTGGCGTCTGCTTTTAAGTTACCTGTCTTTGTCTCTGTCTGTGTCTGGTGCCCTTCTTTTGTCTCCCATTATCAGGCACTTGCTTCCCTTCGTTCGTTAATATATTCCTGTTTCTGAAGTTTCTGGTGGTTGCTGATTTTGACAGGAAAGGGAGAGGAAAAGTGAGAATAACGGACACGACTCAGTTCCTGGTTGGTTTTTATTGCTTTGCTTTTCTTATGGTGTGGAGTGGATGTGGTGGATGTATTGATTTTTGTTCTTGTGGCTTTCTCTGGTCAGGGACGCCAACGCACAATGATAACGGATTTCAGTTACCGGAGAAAAGGATTCTGGAGTTGATTCTTGACAAGCTACAAAAGTGGGTTAAATTTATCGTATTATCCCCTCCTGTTTAAATGTAGTGTTGCTGAGGGGCTTGCTGATGCTGATTGTTGTTTTGGTTCTAAATTATGACAGGAAGGACACATATGGTGTGTATGCAGAGCCGGTTGATCTTGAAGAGGTATGTGAAAATGGTTACTTGAATGAATCGTTTCAAGGGTTGGCAGATTTTTGGAAGGCATTCCTCTTGGAGTTTAAAGGGTTAATTTTGTTGTTTTGGCTTTTCTAGCTCCCTGATTATCTTGACGTGATTGATCATCCAATGGACTTCGCTACTGTGAGGAAGAAGCTGGGGAATGGCTTATACTTTACTTTGGAACAATTTGAGGTGGGTTCAGTACGAATGCTCACTTTGCTTTGTTCATAGTGGCTAGGTTTTGGCTTGGAAGTTGACTTTCTTCTAGTGAATGCTTTTGATGCTCTTTGTCGTTGTTCAGGAGTGCATTCGTTTGCAGCTGTCAACACTTCTGCGTTTTTTTTTTTTTTGAAGTTAAGGGCTTGGAGAGTCTTTCTCTTATGTTGTCTTTCATAATTTTTGGGCCTTCATCTGAGGAAACAATCATATCCGAGAAGAGGAAATTATCGTATCGCACCAAAGCTAGAGAAAGGAAGGTCAACTTAGTAGTTGTCTTTTTGACTTTTTAATTGCTATTCCACAACAATAAGTTTTAGAGGTACCGGAGTACTTTTGACAGGCAGTACGGATCAGGATCTGAGATCATTGAGAGTGCAGTCGCCCTGTTTTTTTCCTTTTCCTTTTTTTATTATCATTGGTTTCTGAAGCAAATGCGAATTTGCCAAGATTAATTGGCATTTCAAGCAGTCAACTGCTTAGTTTGAGGTCTTCCCTCTTAGTTATCTTCCATTTACCATACTATCAGATTTATATCATGCTTTCATTCTTAATTATTGTACTTGGAATACAGGTAGTTATGTTGGCTCAACAGATAGCATGGGTGTGAAATCCCGTGAAATTCCAATATTACAGGCCATTCCTTTTCGTCTGGAAAGAAAGTGATTCTACCAATTTCTTCTTAAATTTGTAGCTTAATTGAGCTTAAGCCCTGGTTTTTATACTGTTTTTTCTGAACTATAAAGTTCTGTGATGGAAATTGTCATTTTCATTTGGCGGGTCTAGGCTGGGAGATTAGAATGACTAAGATCTAGATTGCCCTTGCACTTTTAAACTTGTTTTCAAATTTTAGTTGTTGGTTGCTGATGTGTGAAATGAGGGTTTAAGCTTGCCGGAAGTTCTGCTGTTGGTGTCTTCTTTTGTTTTTTTTAAGCCAATCATATTCAGTCTCACCAAGTAATTGTGCATCTTTTGAAGCACCTTATGCCGTGATGGCCTGCTATTTTTGTATGGTTAACATTGTGGTGCTAATCTTTGTTACACCACTTTGACATAATATGATTATTTCAAACCGTGCTTTTTGATGCCGATAAAATATATTGATAAATATGTCATTTTGCTTTTCTTGAGTTTTAATGGTAGTTCTTTTGACTGCAGAGTGATGTGTTTCTAATCTGCTCAAATGCAATGCAATACAATGCCCCAGAGACAATATACCATAAACAGGTATAATACTGATTGCTTATTCAGTTTTTTGGACGTCCCCATATGGTTGTGTAATTTTGTTAAACAAATTTTGCTGAAAAAGGCACGTGCCATCCAAGAGCTGGCAAAAAGGAAGTTTACCAAGTTAAGAATTGACACAGAACGCATCGAGAAAGATACAAAGTCAGAACAGAAAACAAAATCAAATATCTTGGCCAAGAAGCAAACTAAGAAGCCTGTAAGCCGAAGTATCCAGGAGTCCGTTGGTTCTGATTTCTCCTCTGGTGCCACTCTTGCCACTGCTGGTGATATCCAGAATGGTTCTGTCCATAACCATACTGGTGGTTATGAGAGGCCTAGCAACATTAATGGGCTTGTGGAGGGTAACTCTTTGTCAGTTGATACTATGTTCGACAAAGCAGAAGATCTATCATCAGGTATAATGCTTGTGGTGTTTGGATATGTTCAATGCTAGGAGTGAAGGATTTCAAGTTCCCTTCTTGCACTTTAAAAGCATGTGTTTAAGTAGATGACTTGTCTGAGGTCGGAACAAATCATCTACACATATTTAGCGGCTAAGCGTTTTACATCTGAATCTTCTGTTTGCGCTAATACATATTTTCCTCAAGAGTGCGTAATCTATTGTAGATATAATATGATTACATGTTGTATTATAACTGTTTTGCATGCTTTATCTTTAGGGAAGGATCTGCTATCCAGACTTGTGAGGAAGTCATCTGGGTTTGATGAAAACCGTCGAGCAACTTATAACTTGTCCAGTCAACCAGTGGTTGGGTCAGAATCTCTATTTTCAATCTTTGAAAGTGAAATCAAGCAGCTGATTGCTGTATGTATCTGAGAAGCTGAATTCTCCTTTTGAATACTTTCTTTTTTTGTCTTGACTACTACTAAACAAATTCTCCCTTCTCTTCTGTTAGGTCGGCCTTCATGTAGAATACTCCTATGCAAGGAGTGTAGCTCGTTTTGCAGCAACTCTTGGACCTGTTGCATGGAAAGTTGCCTCACAAAGGATTCAACAAGTACTGCCTCCTGGATGCAAGTTTGGTCGGGGGTGGGTTGGAGAATATGAGCCACTTCCAACCCCAGTTTTAACGCTTGAAACTCGTGTTCAGAAAGATCCTACTAGGTTGCAACCAAACCCCTGTATTGCTGATGCATCAAAAGATAGTCTACATCCAAGAACCCAAGTTGCTGCCAAGGATCATCCTCTAAAAAGGCCTACTTTGGAAGGAAAACCATCATTCTTTCAGCCAAACAGTGCGACTTTATCAGAGGGAAAATCTTTGTCCTTGTCTTCGACTGGAGTAAGATCCAATGTACCTCGTAATGCTACTCATAATCAGCAAAAACTGCCACCCAGAAGTTTTAGTGAGACTCAGAGTAAGGCTGTGAAGCAAGTGGAACTGAACTTACCTCCTTCAAGCTGTCAGCATGATACTGATGCTATTGCAGAAAAGCAGCTTCCAAATAATTCAGCGATGACAGCTTCCAAGCCAAAGGAGTTGTCAAGGACAAGGGTTCTTCCACAATCTATGCCTCCAAAGGAGCAAGACAAGGGACGTGGTTCAGGGTTGCCTAATGGAAAAGATACTAACAGTTCCTTGAATGGTAGGTTGGTTAGTTCATCTTCTGATAATGTTCAAATCCAAATGACCCAAGGAGCTATACATATTGCCCAAGGGCAAGAACAAGGCCTTACTGACCCTGTTGAAGCAATGAGAGTCTCTGCTGAAAAGGCTCAAAAGCAACAGAAACCTTTTAATCAATCCTCAACAGATGTTTCACCCACTGTTCCATCTGTAAAAAATGATTCTAACAATGCTGCCGCTGCCGCTGCCCGGGCATGGATGTCTGCTGGTGCTGCAGGGTTCAAACTACCAACAGAAAATCCAATAACACCAAAGAATCAGATATATGCTGAGTCATTGTATAACCCCACTCGTCAGCTCCATAGCCAACTTCCAATAGTTCAAGGGCAGTTTCCTGTTCCTGCGGGGATGCAATTTATTAATGATAAACATTGTTTTCCATTTCAAGCATTCATAAGACCACCTACTCATGCAGCAATTGAAGGGCAGTTCCAAAATAGGGCCATGGTCTTCCCTCAGTTAGTGGGGAATGATCTGAATAGGTTCCAGATGCATTCCCCATGTCAAGGGCTTAGTTCAAATTCAAATCCGAAGAAAAAGCAGGAATCATTTCCTCCTGATTTGAACATTAGTTTTCAATCTCCAGGGTCTCCTGCAAAACAGTCTTCAGGTATGATGGTTGATTCACAGCAGCCAGACCTGGCATTGCAACTATGAGCATTGATGTCTTATTTGATGGCAAGGCCTCATGCAAGTAAGCAGATATGATCTCAGCGTCAATCAGGGATTATAGAAGTCGGCTCTTAAAACACAGTTGAATTTGAGAATGCTGATATATCTGTTGAGATGTGGTTTACTGGATTTGGTGGTGTGAGGATATTAATCTTGGTCTTCGACAGGATGTTCAGCATCTGTTACTGAACTGGGATTGGCTTATATGAAGCAGAGATTTTTGCAGATGTGATAAATGGAATATAACTTCAAAATGGTTGCAGAGATAACTGGGTGGAGCTTAATGTTTCCTTCCCTTCCCAACGAGGATTAGTGCCTAGTTTACATTATCACAAGGAGTTAAGATGTT
>JANZLX010000213.1:40143377-40154856 GCA_025531955.1 Erythroxylum orinocense
GTGACGGCGGCTATATCAGGATTGGCTGCTGCCGCCTGACTAACCTGTGTGTTTCTGGACGTGGTGTCCTGATGTCGGGCCCCACGGTGGGCGCCAACTGGTTCAGTCGGATTTTGCTGGGCTGAACGTTATTGCTTGGATCCATGATTCTGATTGACTTCAGCTAAAGAATACCTATAAAACAAATAAAGGCACACCGGGGGTTGGTTCCCAGAAGGCCCCTTCGACGCTCAAGTTAGTTTTTTTTAGAGGATATTGGTCGCAGAGAAAAGAGAAAAAACTAGGGTTGTGTTGTCGTACCTGTATCATGGTAGAATAATACCTTTTTATATGGAATAGACGCTAAGTTTAGGTCTTTACGTAGATCTTAGCATTTGTACGAGAGACTAACTCCTGAGGCTGGGCTGTGGACGTGTGGAAATGGGCTTGGGCCTAGCACAGCCGACCCAACCAATATTATTTCATTATTATCATTTTACCTTTTTAACTTTTTTCTTACTAATCAGCTAGCTGATACACAAGGAACAATGAAATTATTATATTTGTTATTGCCTTATCTTTTCTCTTCTTCGAATAATGTGGTATGCCATGCTTTAGTTTTCTGCTAATTGAACAATGTCACTTCCTCTTCCTTAACCAATGTCACATCTTTCTCTAATCATTGTCTTTCTCCTAACTACGCTTGTATTTCTATTGCAACACAATCATTCATCTACCTCCTAATAGTACGGTTGTGATTTAAACAAACTCGACTCAAAAATTTCATAGTATCGAGCAACTTAATTTATTATGATTGACAATGGGTCGGACGAACTAAAAAACTTAAAATACAATCAAGTTTCAAACTTCTCTTTTAGATTTTTTCTTTTTTAAAGTTCTGACAACTATATATTTAATCATAAGTATAATTGTATATAGAATATATTGGTTCACGTTTAATTAAAATTCAATAAATTTTAAAAAGCTTTAGATTCATATTTGATTCACTAATAAAATGAGTTTCGTTTTCAATTTCAAATTTGAATCACTTTCAAATTTTAAATTTAATTTATGTCTATAAATCGGTATTTTTAAAATTTTCTAGTAAATTAATATAATTATTTTTACATACATATATTTTATAATAATATACGACAAATAATAATTATAAATTTATAAAAATTAAATTAGATAAATAAATATAAAAATTCATAATATTAGCATCATTCTAACGTATAATATCTATGTGAACATTAATAAATTTAGAGTAATTATTGAATAATAATTATAAATTAAAGTAAGGGTTAATTACTAAGAAAAACCAAAACTTTTGTCAAAATTTTAATTATAGCCCGAACTTTAAAAAATAGTGATAAAATGTCCAAACTTTTATTTTTTTACAATTCTAGTCTAAATTTAAAAAAGTATCAACAAAATGCTCAAACTTTCAATTTTTTTCAATTCTGACTCGACGTTATCTTGTTGTTCTTCCGATGCCCTTTATTTTCTATTTGTTCCTTTGACACCCCAAATTACTTTTGCATTATAGTATATTGCACTAGTAAGCTCATCATTTTTAGTTTGTTGTCTTGATGTCCTTAAGGTGAGGGCATTAGAGCTGTGTAATCTGAAAATCGAAGGGTGAAGATGTTGAGAGAACAAACTAAAAATGAAAGGAAAAGCTGAAATCAAAGCGCAAGGTCGTTAAGGCTGCGTAATCTAATTTAGGTCATTTTTAAACAATGTCGTCATTTTAATTACGTGATTAAATGACGTCATTTCATTAATCTTCACTTATTGTGCTAATTTTGGTTGATATATATCAATAGTTAAGGTTTCTGAATCACGTTGGCAAATTTACCGAAAACACTGACGTCAGGTTAGAATTGAAAAAATTTGAAAGTTTGGGCATTTTATTGTTACTTTTTAAAGGTTGAGCTATAACTGAAAAATTAACAAATGTTTAGGCTTTTTTTTGGTAATTAACCCTTAGTAATTATAAATTACTTGTAAATATTGGATTTAATTTAATTTAATATATATATATATATATATAATCTAAGCTAAATTGTTAAATTTTTCGAACTTATTTTTAACCTGCAACCCATCAAATAAATCTATCTATCTATATATATCTAAATATTTTAATTTTCTGGTTTAATCCAAATAATCAAATACAATTTTCAATTTCATAAGTGATGAGCATTTTAAATTTCGTTAAAAAAAACTTAACAATACATGTTTTCTTAAAGAACAAACATCATTTGGATATGACGATAAACTGTTATATTTTATGATGCTTATTATTGTAATTATTTTCTTTGGAGTTCTTGCTTAATTCTTTTAGCATAATCCTTCATGGTTCCAAATTCATCCAGTTAAGCTTTTGGCACCAGTTGTACTTTTGTTTATGAAGCTGCAATTTTACATCTATAGTCGATTAACTAAATAGTAAAGGAGGTCTTAAAGTTTGGCTTCAACACTCTCGATAGAAACTGTTATATGGTTTACCTTTGACACAGAATATGCTCTCCCCTCAAAACGATTAATTATGGTCACTTAAAGTTAGTGCATCACTAAACATGATTTTTATTAACTTGGAGAAGACATATGACATGGTATTTAGTGAAGTCACATGGAGGTATTTAAAAGTTAAGGAAGTTCTTATGACCTATATACACGAGTCAATAGGGATATATATCAAAGTGTTAAGACTAGAATAAAGACAACCGGAGGAGATATAAAGCATTTTCCTATCGATATCGACCACACTAAGAATCGTCGCTAAGCCTCTTCTTGTTTGCAATTGTTATGAATGAGCTCACCAATAATTTTCAAGGGGATATACCTTAGTGTATGTTGTTTGCTGAGGATATTATTTTAATAGATGAGACAAAAAGAGATATCACTATCAAACTAGAACTTTGGAGGGAATGTTAGAACTTAGAGTCTACTAAGACTGAGCATTTAAAATATAACTAAGCCATAAAGTGGCATTTGATATGAAGATAAAGATTTGTTTAAAAGATATACCACAAAAATATTGTTTTAAGTACCTTGGATTGATCATCTAAGCAATAACAAAATAGATAAAGACATAGTTCATCGTATCAAATCAATGTGGCTTAAATGGATAGATGACTTAGGAGTTTTTTGTAACAAGAAGATACAACTCAAGCAAAAAGGTAAATTCTACGTTTAGCAATTAGGCTGGCCATACTTTATGGAGCAAATTGTTAGCTGATCAAATAGGTTCATAGTCATAAGTTAATAGTGACAGAGATAAGAATGCTCTGTTAGATGTATAACCTTGCCAGAAGAGATAGGATTATAAATGTAATGATAAGAGACAAATTGAGTGTAACTAACATTGATAGTAAATTAAGAAAGACAAAGCTTAGGTGATTTGGATATGTTAAGAAGAGACATCTTAACACTCGAGTAAGAAGATGTTGTTAAGATGTGAAAAGATTGTACTTAATGACTGTGAGAGAAGAAGAAGAAGACCTAAGAAGAAATATGGGGAGGTGATCAGGAATGATATGGCTCTACTAGAGCTTACTAGGGACTTAACTCTGAACAGGAAATTTTGGTAAACTAGGATATAGGTACAGGATCTTACCTAAAGAGGTCCATCTCTTTTTATAGGTCTTTTGAATATTTACCTTCCATTCTTGAGTCTTGTATTTAACCTAAACACTCATATATATAGTACTTCCCCGTTTAGTCATTTTAGTAAAGTATTTTTAATTTCTTTATTCTTATTTTATTCTTATTATTTTTATTATTTGTTAATATTTTTGGTTTTTATTTTCTTCAAATACTTCTCATAAACTTTTTTCTTTTTTTTTTCCCTTCATTTTTCCTTCTTTTCATGTGAGTCTATCGAAAACTTCTCTACTAATTAAGGTTAAGACTGCGTAGTTTTAAACTTCCCTAAACTTTGTGCCTCAAAAAATTTTCTATCAGAATGTTGTTATTGTTGTAAACTTGGGGCATTCGTAGGCAAATTTACTGTTATTATTGGCATGTTCCTTCAACTAAAAGGAATGTATGGTCATTCATAAAAATACTCTTGGTAGCTTATTTATGAATTTTTATGGTTTTAATATTTAAAATTTTATATTTTATTAAATGGACAAATACATTTTTATTAGTTTTTGCGGGTAACTCTTTTTTTGTGTCACTTTGTCAAAAATTTTACTTAAAAAATTTAATAGAAGTCTTGTATGTCCATTTAACAAAGCATCATAACTTTTTCATAGAATATTAAAGCTTCAATTTTTTTATATTGAAGTGCCAATCACAAAAGACCAAAGATGCTAGCTAAAGGCCCTTATTTGGAAGTTTGGTTAGCCATGGAATGCTTTAAAAAGGCACCTCCAAGCATCTAAAGAATAAACAATTACGTCCTCTCGTACATGGCATTGATATTTAGGGGGCTCTCCTTGCTTAAAAATGGAGAATCCTAGTAGCAAGAGCTCCCCCCTCGTTTTACATTTTCACTTTCCCCTATATCCACATCTCTCAAATCATTGCAGGTCATCCATTTGATTCCATCATCAGCTTGTTCAGAACTCAGCAATCCACAAAGCATTCTCACCTTCACCACAGCGCCGATGAACCTCTTTTATCCTCTCAACAGACTTGCAAATCCCACTACAGCTCCAGTCAAAGGAGGCAACACAGATATTGCCTGCCTGTGCCTTCCATTCACAATCTGTCATAGTTAGGATCATGAGATTCATATTAACAATTTGGTTGCCTTTCAATGTTTTGCATATCAGGAGTATCCTTTCTTAATCATAAAACATTGTAGAAACAATGATAACAATGAAGAGGAAACTTTGATGAAAGAACACAAGTGAGTTGGTTACACTTGAATCAATCATTTTAATTTTTATATTTGGACAATAAAACCTAACGGCATTATCATTCTTCCTGTACTACTTATTGCGAGTGTCCTTGAACACACCTATTGTGCAAGTATCCTATCCTTATCCTTCCAAAAGTAATGACCGACTTAACTGCGGTTTTCCAGGACAAGTTCTAAACTGGAAATTGTGATCAACTTTGCTTATACCAACAAATGATCCACAACCAACATCGATAGCGAGTAAAGAGGCGAAGCCTTGGCAAGCCAAACCACCCACATATGCATCAACTTACACAAAAACATGAGATGTGGGTACAAGAGATTACCAGGTGGGGTGCCACAACACAGTCTTCGGTCATCAATATGCTCAACGTCCAGCCCAATGAACCACGAACCTAATGAGACATCCTCATTTGCATACTTGTGAAGCACATGCCTGGACAATTACAAGTTAAGGGAGACACTTTGGAATAAAGAGTTCAGCTTTTTTTTTCCCCTCTTTAAGATACTGAAACTTACTGATTAATTGCGACGTAATTAGCTAAATCATTTGATATAGCATATAGCTGCCCTGTAGCATGACGAAAATACTTGCTTCCTTCCTCCCCAAATTTCCAATACTCAGGCTCATGGTATTTGACTCCCCTATTAGAGAAACAAGAGAAACCAAGGAAAAAAAAATTGAAATTCTTACCAATGGCAAAAAGGTGAAACCAAAAATATCCTCTATTAAAAGAGCAGGAAGCAAAAATGAGTTGAAGGATGTTTTGCTTACTTCTGAGCAAGAACTGGGCCAGATTTCATACAGCCAATGTACACCCTTCGTTTTGACCGATGTCTTGCCAAAGTTGCCCCAAGTGTTGCTGCAAATACAAGCAGGATGGCCTCCGTTTAGTAATAAGATATCACCATCTAACATTGAAAATAATATAGCACGAATGACTTCGAATATACAATGTTCATGTTATTTGTTTGATAGGATCTTATCGGTTCCCTTTGCATGCATTGATTGTAATTAAGATACAAACCAACTTTTAAATTGTTCACAAATCATAAATAAAAAAAGGTAATAAATGGAAATAATGTCAGACGACGAAAAAGTTATTTTGTGAACAATAATTTGCAAGTCTAACAAAATCAGTTGAACAATAATTTCCTCTTTATGTATATAATTTTATTAAAATCTTTGAAATCCATTTTTTAGGCATCACCTCTTCTCTCACCAAGTGTTATCTTTTCTCCTATATGGAATTTGGTCAAGCACACATGCAAAAACTCTCACACACCCAAAAGCAATGTTGTTATGAGAAAAAACCATTTTATCTAAAGAGTTTGACTACAGGCATACTGACCTATATTAACATGCACATCATCATCAACTTTGACGTAGAAATCTGCATCCCATAATGCAACAGCAGTGGCAAAGTACGCCTTTGTTTTTGCAGACAATTCAAGGTAGCCCTCAACATGATCCTGCTCATGTAGATTGTTATAAGTTTTTTCTTTATGCACACTTTGACGACCTTGCTGTGTCTTCCAAGTTTGGTAGCAGACTATTAAGATATATGACTCGGATAGAAATATAGAGAAACCTTACCAGCCTCAGAAGGTCACCATGCTTCTGGTCTTCTGCTTCAACTGCTCTATCGAGGATACCACCAGCTGTAGCACTAGTGATTGAACAACCAGGTACAAAGAAACATAAATCAGATTCCATCTTTCATACATGACCTGATTTTCAAGTTTGAGAAGTATGTGTATGAACTATTACAGAAATCAGATAGCAGTATATCTGGTGAGTAGTCTAATAGTAAAGTATAATCTCATAATTCAATATTAAAGTGCATTTTCAAGGGATGGCAACAGCGGCAGCACTAAGTGGTCTCATATGCAGTAGGTTTTTAATTCCCGTTCAACAGGAATAAGGACCATATCCTGGTCCACAACTTGCATTTTATTTTTAGTATTTGATCATTTGATGAAAAAGATTACTCGGCTAACCCATTTATATATTCATTCCCAGGAAACAGAATCAGTAGGGCAATATATCAGCGCTTTAACAGAACATCAATATTCTGAACTCAGAAAAGTGCCCACCTATGACCTATTACAAAACGAATGATGATGCCCTTCTCTTCCTCAAGCTTCTTTCTCTTGTTTCCTAGTTGTTACGAAGGGAAAAAAGAAAAGGGGGATTAGCATGTCAAATATTAATCTCAAAAGCAGTTATGCATCAATTGTAATAGTCACCAACCTTGAGGCATCCAGGTAGCACGTACTGAATCTCTCCGCTTTCGGCTGCTAAAGGCAGTATTTATGCCTACAAACATTAAATACTTTCTTTTCCTATTTGATTCGGTAATCTTCAAGTTGTCAGATACTGGGGAGCCATTAACGATCGATTCCTGTGCAGCCCTTGCTGCAGCTAACTCCATCTCCAAATTTGAAATTGTTTTATCTAGAGTTCTGTTGCATAAGTAAAAGATCAATATCCATGGGTTAAGAGAGATTGACATATTCAGAAAAGAAAAGAAGCTTACTGTATGGCATGATGCGTTTTTGAAACTTCTCTCATGATGTCCCTCTTTTCGTGCTTTCCGTCCTTCTGATGGAACCAAAAGTTCACAAACATACTTGGTATCAGCATATAGCAAAATTTCCTTTTGCAAGCAAACAGAAAGTGCTCACATCATTCAAATGTGAACTCACAGTTTCTGGAGCACAACTCTCTGGAAGTAGCTTCAGGTTTTCTTCACCTGTTATTGTCCTTGATACATCTTTATCCTCGGGCACCACCCACATTCTACGATCAACAGATTCACAAGAAATAATAATAGCTGCTTTAATCGGGTAAAGGATCACAATGGGAACTTTTGTAGAAACTTAGACATACAAGCAACCTACACCGACCAAACAAACAAATAATCCCAAAATAGAAACCAAAAGCCTAAATCACTAATAAAAAGACAAACAAGCAATTTCAATTTTGGGTTACAGAGTACATTATAGAATGAAGACGCTACAAAATTGACAATTCAAATCGAAATCAAGAACTACAAGATAGGAAAATTACCTATCAGAGAATAGCATCCCAGCACAGAAGCAACCTATACAAAGAAGAAGGGTCCATTTCTTTGACACCACACTCTTTGCAGCAGGTTCTCCTCCCGCTCTATTCTTCCAACTCATTGTGGTCAAGATTCTTCAACCAATCTGCAATCTAAGTTGAACGGAAAACCATTTCAAATCCTGAGTTTCAGTTGACCCCGACCTTGATCCCAAAAGATCTCCTTTACCCCAAATTTCAATCTCCAGAGACCTTAAAACGCAAAGTTCTAGACTCAGAGGGAAGAGAATGAAAATAGAGAAGCACAAGAACTAAATTCACGCACGAAGAAACCTGTGCAGAGGTACATATTTGTGCATAAAGACCGATGTTTTCAGATTAAACTAAACAAAGACTGACACATCTAGTTTGCTCTCGCTAAATGGGCTCACTGCGACTTGGGTATTGAAGACTTCAAGTTCTGAAAGTTGTAGTTGCAGAGGCTGTGGAGTTCCCTAGAAACATATTTACAACTCCGACTTGAACAATCTTCGAGCAATCTTTTTATGGCATAATGGCAAAATGTCCATGTGATAAGCAACTTCAAATACTAGCCAACCACCTTAACCTTCCCTCTCTTTCTTAATGTCTTGTCCTAATTGTACGCTTACGGCCTTGTCTAACCGACACATCAACTACCCTGTCTTAGGGACATTGTCCTTCAAATTCGAGGATCCAACAGGAACAAAACAAGTTCACGAATGCCTAAAGATCGTGAGTCCACTTGATTCAAGTAAAAATATCATGTATCCATGTTAAAAAGATACGATTTTGGAATTCGTTTGGCCGCCGTAGACCTTGAAGTTTAAATGTTTAAAACACATCAATCGTTTTGAGAATCAAAATTACAGATATCAGAGAAAGATCCACAAAAAATGACACGTTTCGAGTTGCCATGAACGTATAATTAAATCATATGAGACCAGAATTGCAACATCTTATCATCTCGGCCGAACTTGCCCATAGAATTAGCGAGTAAACAGCAAACTTGGAGCTGTATAAAGCTTATTTATTTCCCTTTAGGGAGTGTCCACCTAATGAAGCACAAGAACCAATAATGCGCTACTCATGAATTATGTTAATCTTATGAGAGGATGGAGAAGGACTGATTAAGTCGGTGGTTTATTAGTATGTTAATCTTATCAAAGGACGGAGAAGGACTGATTAAGTCGGCGGTTTATTAGATGACATGTTTTCTTCTTTGTAGCTACCGACTAAGAAAGTTGACTTGTCCAGGATTTGACGTACCAACAGTTTGATTAAACTCGTAAACAATAATGAGTTTCCTTATATAGTTCCCACTTAACGTTGATGTGCCACTTCTAATGTTTCTTATTATTAGTATTACTTTTAGTGGATAAGTCGCGTTCACGACTTCTCGATTGTTTATTACATAAATTTTAGAATGTATTCACGACTTACGATTGTTTGTGATCATTTTTATAAGTTTGGTCTTTTTAGCATGTTTTTGCTTATTGTATAAAGGAATCTTGATGATTGGCCTTGAGCGTATAACTAATCAGTCTAAATCTCTGTTACCATCTTGTTGCCGTATGTTTAAGTAACTTATAATAGACTTAGGTTTACATTATTTGTAATCTAACTTAAACTACTGGGAAATGCATGAGAAGAATATAGGTTTTGTAGCACCCTCTTATCGGAGGGTACACACCGAGACGTCCGCAGGTCATTCCGGTACATATCCTATGATAAGAAAGCGCTACGAACGATCACTACTATACTCCACATGGTATCATAATAATAAAACATCAATATAAAAATCACAACTTTTTAAACCAAAACTTTTTCCATTTCATTTAATCAAAATCAGAAATTTACAACTGTAATTGTTTCTGGTCTGTACATTACTTCACCAACTTAGTACAAAGTAGCTACTATACAGGGAGAATACAAAATATCAGTCCTAACTAGGTCATCCCAAAAGTCTCAGCTGACTGACCTGTGAGTCATTTCTTCTGCCGCCAAAAAGATCTACACGGCTCGAAAAGTCCTTCTGGAGCTAGGGGTCTACTCGCAAATCTAAAAAAAATAAATTGCAATTTTGGGTGAGTTTGCGAACTTAGTGAGGAACCATCATCGATGGTTCACTCAATTCATGCAACATGCAAATAGGTAACAGTTATTTCATACATTTACATTTAACAGTACCACATGATTTACAATTGCACATTCAGAAGTGTCACATGATTGATATCACACAAATATAAGGTATTTTTGTCTTTCACCCAATCACCTTTATTAAATCAAATGCATATGAATGTAAATGTGATACTTTTCCCATTTTATTACGATGTTGTGACCGAGCGTCTGTACTGTCCCAATATGGGCGCATTAATCGGTGAGCCTGTGGCTCTAAATCAATGTGGGCTCGAGGCTCAATACATTGAGCTTTTAGCTCTCGGTGGCTACTCCGGTCACAACTGTCATTTATCTGATCATGCATTCATGTATGAAATGCATATGTTCCAATTTAACAATAATTGCAGCACAAGTAATCCACATGTCACAATTGATCACATCAGAGGCAAGTAATTTTCATATATCATCACATCGCAAGCACTTCTATGTTAGAACTCTCAATACATCGGACCTTCTGTCCGAAATTCACAGTCATAATTAAACACAGAACCCGCCATTATTCACTACAGTAGATATATAATAATTGAGAAACCCATCTAGGTTACTCACCAATAGCTTCCGAGCTAATGTCGGGAAGTCTCTGCAACGTCAGTGGTGTGACATTCCAAATGCGTCTCTATAACATTCAACAAAGACAAACATTACCAATTGTACAATCAGACATAACTAATAATGCACATGTAGCGATTAAAAATGTGTACAATGCATGTTAGTGACATTCCCGGCATTATTCAAAAAATTTGCATAAAAAAAATTTCGTCTAAAAATTAGAAAACCAAAGACACCAAAATTACGAAATTCGGATCTCCATAGGTCCAAAAATTAATAAAACATTGATCAGAAAAATAATTATCCAGTCCTCTCATTTTGGCCTAGCCAATACATGTCAATTTCAATTCTAAAAAAAATCCCAATTTTACATAAAAATGAAATTAAATATTCCACAGATCTGATGCCTCGAGAATCAGGTCAATTGGACGTCGGACGGAAAAGTTATTCCCAAAAGAAAGCAAAATTCAAAAGTAAAGACAATACTATTCTTTACTTTTTTTTAAAACACTGAAAATTCCTTTTGTTGTCTAACATGCATAACTTCGGATCTAGAAGTCCAAAACTTACAAATTTGGTGTCTAAGGAAAGAACAAAAAAAAAACCCTACAAGTTTCATGATGGACAAAAAAACCAATGTCACCTCTAAGGGTGTCAAAAATGCACTCAAAGTTACTGCCTTCACCATATTGCCCAAAACAGTATCCCATTTTGCAAAAATCATAACTTGCTATTCCCTTTGCCAAAAATTCCAAACTTTATGTCAAAAGAAAGATCAAAACATGTTCTACAACTTTCATGAACAACTT
>JANZLX010000213.1:40154956-40165938 GCA_025531955.1 Erythroxylum orinocense
TGAATAAGATTATTGTAATGATTAAAAGAAATAATGTATGTGTTACATAAAATAGTCAATTACAAACACAAATTAATTGCTATCATAACTTAATTGTAAATTACAATCATCTTCCTCTTCAGAAGAATAAGAATCAAACTCCTCCTCCTATTCAAATCTCTGACCCTTGTCAGACACTCCAGATGAAATATCAACATATGCGTTAGATGGATCGTTCAAAGGTTCATTATCATCATACGCGATAGATGCATTGATAAAAGTGACTTCTTCTTGAAACGCTTCACTATCAGTTCTTTGCACTCCGTTTCCATGCGATTTTAAAATACCTCTAGGTTTAACTTTGTAAACCGCCAACCAATCCTTCTTATCTCATCGTAAGCTAGAAAAAGGGACATAACACACCTGTTTCGCTTGTATAGCCAAGATGAAAGGTTCAAATTGTCTCAATCTTCTGCAGTAGTTGATTTCAACTACATTGTATCGGCTATGCACTTTTTTCTAACATTTGGAGTCGGGTCATACCAGTCACATTGAAATATCACACATCGCTTAACTAGCAAAGCAGGGTACTCAACTTCAAGTATTTCAATTATTTTCCCATAATAATCCATCAATTCTCCCTGTATCGAAACACCACTGTTTATTGTTGACATGCTATACCCATAAGATTCTATATGGTATTTGTATCCATTCACGAAATACACCGGATACGATTTAACAGTTTGCAAAGGTCCCTTTGCAAGATCACAAATGAACTTGTTCTCGATTGAATTTTCGAAGGCCTACATAAAATTAAGTAGCATAGTAAAGAGTACAAGGTCATGAGAACATTTAAACATAATAAATAACTATAAGAATATTTGTAAGTGAAAACTTAAGTACATATCGCTCGAACCATTGAGGAAAGTGTTTTCCAACTTCTTTATTCTTATCATCCTGTGTGATACTCAGCATTATCTCATGTAACAATGCCTCGTATTGTCTGAATACATAATGACATTTGTTAGTAACGAACAACACACAATTTTAAATGAGGAAAGCGTGTGTTCAACTTACTGCACGAATGGAAGAACCTCCTGATAGTTCAATAAAATGTAACCATGTGCAGCCTCAATTTCTTCCTCTATTAACATTCTTCTTATTGCACGTCTATATGTTCGTCCAGGATATGTAAAAATTGACAAGTTTACATCCGCACCACTTGTGCCTCCCCCATCGTCATTACGAGGAACTTTTCTTGCTCTTGTGTGAACATGAGGCTCAAAATAATGCCCACAAAACTTACTAGCTTCCTCAACTAAGTAAGCATTATATATGGAGCCTTTAACTTTGCTTTGTTTTTTACATTTTTTTCAAATGATGTAAATACCTATATTAGAGAAAATGGTTATTACAATGTTTGGTAGAAAAAACATGTAAAAATGGGTACGGATATAATAGTAGTTGAGTTATCTCTCAAATGGATACATCCATCATTATTAAACTGGACTGGCTAGTTTTGCTTCGTATGGTAAATGCACCGGTAGATGCTTCATACAGTCAAAGAAGCTTGGAGGAAAAATCCCTTCTAACTTGCACAAAATTACTGGAATTTCATTATGTAGTTTTTCCATTTCATCCAAATTGATTTCAGATGATGTTAAGCTTTTGAAAAACAAGCTTAACTCTGTTATAGCTTCCCATACCTTAGAAGGTAGTAACTCCCGAAATGCAATTGGGATTAGCCTTTGCATAAATACATAACTTTTCATCCTAAATAATTTGTACTTCATGAGATCTACAAACCTAGACAGGTTTGAAACATAACCATCAGGAAACTTTAGACATTTCAACCATTCACACAAAAGTTCCTTTTGTTTCTTGTCCAAAATGTAACATGCTTTTGGATATTTACCAGTACGAAGATTTTTATATAACTCATGTCTTCTACAAAAAAGTTGCAAATCAGCCCTAGATTTTGCATTATCTTTTGTCCTCCCTTCAATGTTTATAATGGTATTGAACAAGTTGTCAAAAATGTTTTTCTCAATATGCATCACATCTAGATTATAACGGGTCAAATTCGTTTTCCAATATGGTAAATCCCAAAATATGCTTCGTTTCCACTAACCAAAGTTTTGACTTATGCTTGTATTTACTTCATCGGCTTCAAATTCGGTTACTTTCTGCAAGTCCAATTCCTCAATCTCTTGCAAAATCTCTTCACCACTTTTTAGAGTTGGAGGAGGTTTTTTGACCATCTTATTTTTAATGAACTTATATTTATTGAGCCTAAACGGATGCTTAGAAGGAAGAAATTTTCTGTGATTGTCAAACCAACTTATTCTGCCTCCGTTTGGAAGATAAAACGCATCAGAATCATTGTCACAATGAGAAATAGGCAACATTTTTGGAGATAGTTGCAGAATTGAAGGATTTGGTTCAAACTATTTCTATGACGATATATTGTTTTAAGTTCGATGAATTGTCATATAAGTTACTGATTATAGACTTGATTTGGTTCATTTGTTCCTAAAATCACTACGAAGTGGCATTAAAATATGCAATGAATATGCTAAACACCTAAAGTACACAATTTAAATCCATATTTAGTAAGGAAATAGGAAATGACATTTCAAACTTGTCAATTATGTATGATGTGAGAGAAGAAACATAAGTATCATTTTGGAAAAAATATCCAATGCATTAAACACAAGTCACAACTACTTAATCATTACTTTGTTGTTTAAATATACAATTTCTAAATCACAAGGAACATTGTTTATGTAATAAAAAGAAATTTAATTATTAAGCATTACTAAAGTTTGTTTAAATTATTGTATTTTTAGTCATTATTTAACATTTTATTAAGTTAGGAGGGAACATAACTTTACTATAATGTCGTTTTCCTATTCTTTTGTATTTTTCCATAAGTATATTTAAAAATTGGGTGGGTTTAAATATTAATAAATAATACATATTTTATTAATTATATGATAATGTTAAATTAAAAAGATTATTGTAAACAAAATGAATTAGTAAATAAGAAATTATGTCCAAGGTGATGATTAAAAGAGCTATAAAAATTCAATATTAATCACAAATTTTAATATAAAAAATTCTATAAAAACCTAAAAAGATGAAGTTTAATAGGCAGAATTGGTATGGATCTAAAAATACAAACAAATATTTCCTCTTAATGGAACCCCTCCAGGTATGAAAGTGTCAATTGTACAAACACATTTGAGTTAGGAAGCATATTGTGGCATTAGATGTACATGAAAAATAGATTGACTAATGAGGTTCCAATTTAAGGGGAGTATATTTTGGATCTAAAATAAAGTTTGTAGATCCAACATTTTTGGAGATAGTTGCATAATTGTAGGATTTGGCTCAAACTATTTCTTTGAAGAAATTTTGTTTTAAGTTCGATGAATTGTCATATAAGTTGTTGATTATTATAGAGTTGATTTGGTTCATTTTTTCCTAAAATTACTAAGAAGTAGCACTAAAATATGCATTGAATATGCTAAACACCTAAAGTACACAATTTAAATCCATATTTGGCAAGGAAATAGGAAATGGTTTTTAAGACTTGTCAATTATGTATGATGTGAGAGAAGACACATAAGTATCATTTTGGGAAAATATCCAATGCATTAAACACAAGTCTCAACTACTTAATCCTTACTTTGTTGTTTCAATATAAAATTTCGAAATCACAAGTAGCATTGTTTATGTAATAATAAAACATTTAATTATTAAGTACTACTAAAGTTTGTTTAAATTATTATATTTTGAGTCATTATTTAACATTTTATTAAGTTAGGAAGGAACATAACTTTACTATAATGTCATTTTCCTAATCTTTTGTATTTTTCCATAAGTATATTTAAAAATTGGGTGGGTTTAAATATTCATAAATAATACGTATTTTATTAATTATATCATAATGTTATATTAAAAAGATTATTGTAAACTAAATTACTGAATTAAACACAAAATCAAGTCCAAGTCCAAGTTGATGATTAAAAGAGGTATGAAAAATCAATATTAATCACAACTTTTAATATAAAACAAATTCTATAAAAACCTAACAAAGATGAAGTTTAATAGGTGGAACAAATTATTTCACACTTTCATGAAACTTAACATCATCTTTGTTTCTATGCAAACTAAATTACTTAACACCCAGACGGAAAACCTAAGTAGAGAAGTTAGAGATGGTACTAGGTTTGGACCCATTTGCCTCAAATTAATTAAATTTTCAGTTAAATTCAATCTAAAGATGTGTAATTGAAAGCATGCATGTGTACAGGATATATAGGCATTTTATCAAACACCTTATGTTCATCAAATAATCATCCCATTATATCAACCAAATTCACATTTTTCCACTTCTATCACATACAATTCGACATATAATGTGGTTATCCATTGACAAAACACCAAAACATAGCAAAAAATCGAAGAGAAAAACAAATTAATTCGACTACAACACCTATGGTAAACATTCATACCTCAACGAAAATGATGCCTTGCTCGGAGAAGACGATCGAAAGCAGCAGGACGTGATCGGAGACAGCCAGAGGAGCAAACACGACGGGGGGGTGGGGAAGAAGAGAAGAAAGAAAGGAGAGGATCGATGGGGAGAAGGGGAATAAGAGGGGAGCTGCTGCGTTTTAACTTAAACAAAACGACGTCGTTTTGTTTAAGTGAATAACGTGCAAAGGTACGACGACATACTGGTTTAATTTTCACCGACGGTAATGTTCCGTCGTTAATATTCGTCGATACAGACCCTATTCCCACCTTACTCGCCGACGGCTATCGTTCCGTCGCAAATTTCAAATTTTCACGAGTTATGTGCCGAAGGACTTACGTTTTGGTCGCCAAATCTTTCCTCTCCACGGCAATTGTACCAATCGACAACATAATTCCGTTGCAATATACTAACGGATACTATTACGTCGCTAAGATTCCGCTGCTCTATTTTACCGGGAAACTTTCCCTCAAATCATGGCAACGGACATTTTGACCTTCGCTATATTATGCGATTGCACCGACGGTATTAGATTTTCTGTAGCTAATGTCATACGGAAACAATTCCGTCGATAATTTTCAGTCGCTACTAGACAGTTTTCTTGTAGTGGTAGAATTTAAACTGGTAATTGAATTTTTATTTTTAATGAAAAATGAAATTTACAGGGAAATAAATAGGCATATAAGAAAATATAAATATGATGCAAATATAATCTTAGATAAATTTCTAGAATTTGTTTTTCTTGGATCTAAATAATGGGATAACTTGGAAAAGAAATTTAATTAAAAAAAGAAATCCTAACAAACAAAATGATATCAACTAAATTTATTTTCCTAAAAGTTGGAGACAATTATAATCTAGATAATCAACTTCATCCATGTTCTTGAATGAAGAAAGAATGGTTTCTCCACATGCAGCACGTGCGTCGAACATGTTCCGAATCATATTAGTCGTGGGAGATCAGCAGATCATCAATGAATGAAAGGAAAAATAAAGGCAGACTTCGATTGGAACGATGAGCAAGAGTCGGTTCATTCCAACAACACAATAGGCCTTTGCAAAACTGTCTTAGATGCTAATGATAATTGGGTTCTCTCAAACTAGAAATTACAATCGTAAAATGTTCATTGACATGTCTTTTTTCTTATTTGTTTAATCTTTATCAATCCAACCAAATCTAGTGAATTTCAAATTATTTCACAGCTAATAATTAATCAGTATCTACCGTACCTGCTCATGGATATATGCTGTTAAATACATGTGCGTCATGCCAAATGTTTCAGAAAGATTTCAAAGAACAATTAAACATTTTCTTTGCTCTTTGACATTTGCTAAAATCCAACAGCTCCACATGGAGCTTGCGTGGCCGACTGAAATGGTTGGTCGGATTACATCCTCTGGCACAAAGGAGAATGCACATGTAAGATTCTGGCTTGCTTAATTTCTATTAAAAAAAAAAAGATTCTGGCGTACTTGTTGCCCATGAATCTCAGTTACCTGTTTTCTGGTATTAAGTTTTGTTCTAGACCCTAAAGCCTACAGTCTTCTGAAATTTAAGAAAATTGAACTCAATTAGAATATAGAATATGCATTTTCGTCCTAAAATCTTCTGGTGCATATTCTTTTTGTTTTTCAAAATAATAGCTGCTTTTGATGCGACAGATAATGACATTATGTGATTAGGAACATACGAGTGGTTGACAAGTATCGTAGAATTTAAGAATCCTTGTGCTGAAAAATAGCTGTATAGCAAGACTTTGCTGTACTTGGTAAGTGGTCACACTCAAGTACCATCGTCAAGAATCTTCATACTGACTTCTAGGAAATAAAATTAAGATTACACGTGAAAAGTTGAAGGTACAGTTTAGTGATTGAGATACCCTTTTTCAAGGCTACAATTTTTGTGTCCAACTCTTCATATAGAGAGGAAGGAAGCTACTATAAATGAGAAGATTAACTTTCTCCGTCACCGCATAGCACCGCGAGCCGGCATTCTGGACAACGGGTTGTGAATTCATCGTTGGCCAGCGGAACAAGGTCATGGCTGCAGGCCTGCAGCACCTGTCTGTTTTACGTCTCAAAGTCATGCATGCAGCTGCCTTTGTGGTGCAATGAGAGGCGAAAATAGTTCCAATTCCTAAGCATATTTTGTACAAGAGAAAAAGACAAAAACTTGTAAAATTCGAATAACACCTCCAAGTTACAATCTTGTAATTTGTCAAAGAAGAAAATGGAATATTTTAATGGATATATATTGGGGTTGAAAATTGATGTGTCTAGTTGCGTTCAAGTTTCCGAGTCTTTTGTAAAAAAGAGCATCAGAATGTTGGCATATGTGCGTGCGAGACTTTATATCGGCGTCTGACCGTTTGGGCAAACATAAATGCTCGGTGGTGGTGGCATTCTCGGAGGACGCAGAATAGGCGGCAGGGTGTCGTAGATGTACTGAAATTATTATACGGTGCTAACAAGTTGTCGGGCACCGAAAGTGCATGCAAAGGAAAATTTACATAGGTATGCCTACGAATTGTTCCCCAGATAATCTATCGTAGAGACACATGTTAGTGAATTTTTTAATTGTAAAATTAGGGTTAAAAATTACATTTGATCCAATAAAAGATATGATTAAATGAGCTACAGTTCGGTAAAAACATGAGTCCTAATCAATGTGAGCTAGTTATGTATTGAGTCTGTGACGAGGAGGCTCAATAAAGTTACTATAAATAGCTATTAAGGTCTCTTGATGCCTGTTTAAATAAGTTCGTAGGCGTTCAATTTCTCTAACCCATTAAACGGCGCATGCATTAAAAAAGGTGCAGAAAGACATTATCGGTATAAAGATATACAACTTTCATAAAGGTTAACTAAAGTTTGAGGAGCTTGTTCAACATACAATAGATAACAAAACAAGTATTTTTCGCATTTTTTCCGTTAATACAAGTTCATAGTTGATTTTGAGTCCATTACTAAAGTTTGTATTATAACTAACACGTAATATTAGTGTGGTTTCATGATTGTATGAGATTGAACAAAGATTTTTTAATTTCTCCATAAAGAAATCAAAGAAATTAATCTATTTTTGCTTTTATAAACTACATATTTGTTGTTTGAATTGATGTTTAATAAGCATTGCATGGAAAATGGGTTAAAAATGGATTTCAAGGTGATTTTTTGGTAAAATATTGTCAGAATCTGGTAAAAAATTATCGAAAAAACGATCAAAATTTGCCTTTTTTATAGCGATATGAGGAACAAGCATTAAAGAAGCATGTTACTACTTCTAGGATGAGCATGGTGCGCAAACACCTGATGCATCCAGAGGCATGTTGAGTAGGTAGCGTGCAGTATACACGCTTACGACAGCTGAGGTCAGCACATTATAGGACAAAAAAAACTTCAAATTTTCAAAATTTATAAAATGGTCCCTCAAAAAAAAACTTCAAATTTTCAAAATTTATAAAATGGTCCCTCAAGTTATTTTAGATCAATTTTAAGGTCTTATGAATTTAAAAAGTGATTTTTATAATTTTATGAATTTATTACATTGGTAATAAGTAAGATTTTTCTCTAGAAAATTAAATAAAGTTATTAAAGCAATCATTAAGTGAACTTTCATGTATTAGACTTGAAATAAAAGAGATATATGAGGTTTTGTTATCTCATATGGTGTATTTATTGTTCGATATTAGGGATGGCAACTAGTCATAAACCCGACCAACCTGAGGCCTGACCTTTATAAGTAAGGCGATGTCGTTTTGTTGAAAAAGACATTATTTTACATTTTTGATTTGAAAAATAAAAATTTGAGGCCTACTCAAGCTTGGACCATTGTTTCGAACTGATCAGGCCTTGGGTTAGCCTGAACGCTAGTTGTAAGGGGTCGAGCAAAGCTCGCGAGGCCTGGTCTTACCTATTGTCATCCCTATTCGATATCACTTGACTATCACTCTGATTGAGTTTTTTGTGATAAATTATCAAATACAATTTGTTAATAATGTGTTCAGCGTTGATATGTGATAATGAGTCTATGCATGAGGATTTTGCATTTATGAATGGTAAATTGTCACATATTTTATGCTCATAAAGAAGAATGTGAGGATAATATACAAGAGTGTCCCTTGCGCTTGTGGTTTCATTTGGATACTATTGAGAATACAGTCACCACAATGGCCTTTCAAGTTAATATTTGAATTGTTCTACTTGCATATTTGAGGATGTCTCTGGCCTTTTGTTTGGTTATTCTTCCTATAAGTGTTGGTGTTATAAAAGATTCTGAGATGTGCTTAAAGGCATAAGATCAAGGAAAGTCAATACTAAAGTGATCTATTTGCTCCTAGATGGTAAAGTCATAAAAGCTAATTTTAAAATGTTCATTGATATGTCTCTTTTCTTATTTGTTTAATCTTCATCAATCCAACCTAATCTAGTGAATTTCAAATTATTTCATAGCTAATAATTAATCAGTAACTATCATACCTGCTCATGGATATATGCTGTTAAATACATGTGAGTCATGCCAAATGTTTCAGAAAGATTTCAAAGAACAATTAAACATTTTCTTTGCCCTTTGACTTTTGCTAAAATCTAACAACTCCACATGGAGCTTGCATGGCAGACTGAAATGGTTGGTTGGATTACATTCTTTGGCATAAAGGAGGATGCGCATGTAAGATCCTGGTTGGCTTAATTAAAAAAAAAAGATTATGGCGTACTTGTGGGCCATGAATCTCAATTACCTATTTTCTGGTATTAAGTTTTGTTCTAAAGCCCATTGTCTTCTGAAATTTAAGAAAATTGAATTCATTTAGAATAATATTTTTTATTAACTGTATCTCATATCTTCTTAGTTGTACCATAAAATATACATTCGTTCAATTTTTTTCATAATATTTATTAGTCAAGACATAACTATATTTTTTATTTACGATATTTAAAATTTTAGGTTGTTTTTTTTGTGGTTAAATTGTGCTTATGGAGTAATTATCATTTCCTTTGTTCCTTACGAACATTATTAGAGATTAGAGCTATCAAAGATAGCTTTACCTAATCAACTTATAGCTTTACCCAGGCCTTGGGTTAGCCCGGACCCTAGTTGTAAGGGATCGAGCAAGCTCGCGAGGCCTAGTCTTACCTATTGTCATCTCTATTCGATATCACATGATTATCACTATGATTGAGTTTTCTTGTGATAAATTCTCAAATACAGTTCGTTAATAATGTATTCAGCGCTGATATGTGATAATGAGTATATGCATAAGGATTTTGCATTTATGAATGGTTAATTGTCACATATTTTATGTTCATAAAAAATAATGTGAGGAAAATATACAAGAGTGGTCCTTACGCTTGTGGTTTCATTTTGATACTAGTGAAAATACAATAACCACAATGGCCTTTCAAGTTAATATTTGAATTGTTTTGCTTGTATATTTGGGGATGTCTCTGGCTTTGCGTTTGGTTATTCTTCCTATAAGTGTTGGCATTATAAAATATTTTGAGAAGTGCATAAAGGCATAAGATGGAGGAAAGTCATTACTTGAGTGATTTATTCGCTCCTGGATGGTAGAGTCATAAAAGCTAATGGTTCATACTCTGATTACTTTTATGTAGAGGTCTTATTTATATGTATTATGTATTCAACCCAAAATGCTTTATAATATGTGTGATAACGTAGCATCCCACTTCCGCAAAACCCGAACCCGACATCGACGCTGATATCCAGGTCCGTGTTTGCGAAGGTAACATGCTAGCGCACTCAATCACTTACAAGTTGGACCAAATATACCGGGAAATTCAATGTATGCATGTACAATTATTTCATGTGTAACAAATTCATTTTTCATAATATAAGCAAGTCACTATATGCATGAACATGCAATTGCATTTCTCATTTATCATTAAACACCCATATTTCCTATTTTACCATTCTCGCTGGAAATGGGATGTTACATAAAATGTGCCATTTTATACAAGCTTAAACCTTGAATCAAGGTTCAAACAAACATCCCCCTATAAAGATTGTATCAACTTCTATGTTATTACCTACCATCAGTTTTTCCTCCTCCCTATTTGGCTTTCTCTTTTATATAAATCAATTCATTGTGGAAGCAACATAATTAGAGACTCCAATATCTAGCCACCAAGAACTTGATGTAGCTATAGCAAGATTAGACTCATATATGGTATAAGCCAAGGGGCTACCTAATAAATCTTGTCTTTCTTTCCAAGTTTTATACTTCTGGCATTCTAGCTTCTTATGTCTCTTCTTCTTATAAAAGAAACACATCATAGTTTTTACAACATGCCTAGGACCACTAGCAATACTAGATTGATCAATATCTATATGTGTAGGAAATTTAGGTTTCTTACCTTTAAATTTAAAGGTGTTGGACCCCGTCCCCGAGGCCCAACATTTTCCCGAATACCGGACCCCGTCTCCGAGGCCCGACATTCGGGTCAC